>JAQPZY010001183.1:0-600000 GCA_029931535.1 Margaritifera margaritifera | reverse complement strand
GTTTATTGTTTTATGTCACTTTTGTACAGCAAAGAAACAACCCTACTGTCTTTTACTTAAAACACATAGATAGACCGGACCCAAATTTATGTATTTTGTCTAAATTCTGACTTGTATGACTTGTACCTGACTTTTAAGACACAACCTCCTACCCCCCCCCCCGCCCCTCTCTCTCTCTCTCTCTCTCTCTCTCTTTGTGGACATGAAGTCAAACCTTGCACCTAATAATATTACTCGATATGTTTATGAAAAGAGAGAGGCGTGTGAGGAGGTGGGTGAATTTTCATTGTTATTGCTGACTAGGACCTATATTAATAGTTGAAAATGAAATGATTAATTGTCGATTCAAGTATTTATAGCTACAAGAACAATGATGATTTATTTAATTAAAAGCTTTATATGATTTTGAAAGAATTCGTTCAGTATCATAGGAATTAGTAAATTTATGCCAGAAGTTTGATTGTGTGCTCAAATAGTAAGGCTGTTTTTATTTATGCACAAATAATTCATATCGGGGTGGGGATGAGTGGAGGCGTGGGGGCTTTATTTTCCCTTCAGGATCGAATACTTCTTTTTCCTCATCAAGAACGGATTTTTTTTACCTATTAGTATGGAACATATAGGCAGATATGGGGTGAAAAAGGCTTTCTCCCTCCCCCACCTCCTACTTAACGAAGGGATAGTAATTTATCCTCAGCACCCACCCCAACATACATACATACATACATACATACACTTCTCAGTAACTGCTTTTCTAGGCTTTTTATCGAAATGTAGGAGAATCTTTAAACATCAAAGTTTATCTTCCTTCATTCTTTTCCTTTTATTTATTTTCTTTTCTTTAATTTTAATTTTTTTTTATTACAAAAGCTCCTATATAGTAGTGACTCATTTCTGTCCTCGACTGATCAAGCGAAATTAAATTTTACTATGGCAATGAAAGACGGTGCACAAGGTTTCTTCAGGAACCCCCTAGATCATGTTCTGGGGTCCTTCCTCTACTCCTCAAGGACATAACCCCAGGTTCATAACATAGGTACTGTCGATCTCTTCAGTCTATAGCCGTATATAATATGATGTGTACTGGGCGTGAAAAATGAAAAGATAATTTTATACATGCAACTGACATTGAGTCAAACTCTCCCCCCCCCCCCCCCCAACACACACACACACACACAAAAATCGGGACATAGCATGGAAACTATATGGATTTTCATCTTATAACTATGTACTTAGTGGGCATAAAAATACAAACATCCAACTGACATTTTCCTCTTGGGCAATCCTACCACGGGGGCATACAAAAGAGGTTCAAACATTGAGGTGGAGTTCAAAACGGAGAAGTGCGATGATATGTGTTTTACAAACACAGAATTCTAGTATAATGAATGTTACAATTATCATTCATATTATTGATGCTGCTGGGCCAATTCTCTTTTAAATTATCCCATTTAAACTTGTTTTGTCGCATTTGTAAATATTTTGCTATATGCACCCTGAGTGCATTTTTTAAAAAAATTATTTACTTATTTATCTTCGTGCTTTAGCGGTGATATTCTGTCTGTCCCTCTACCCCTCCATCCGCCTGTTCATTACCGCGTCTCTTAAACCGCTGGATGGAAATTCACGATACATTGTAGTTATGTTGCCTTTGGTAATCTTCTGCAACAGAGGTGTCATATTTGACACCTTCCCGAGGAGTCCATGGAATGGGATCAATAGTCAGATTTACACAAATTTCAATTACTCTGACATTTTCTACATATCTATCCCTATGTATGTCTGTTTTTCTGTCTATTCGTCTTTGTTGCTATTGTCTATCTAACTAACGTCTGTAGTTACGTTCTGTTTCTCTATCTCCCAGTATATGCCTGTCAGTCTGCAATCGACAAAATTAGTAAATAGCTTTTCAATGAACTTGCATCGATGTATGATCTACGATACGCCTAAAATGGTGTTCATGCAGAGATCTATACATTCATCCATCAATACATCATTCGTTATTCTTTCTTTGTCTTCCGTCCTTTTCTTTATTCTGCCTGCCTGCCTATCTGACAGTCCTACAGTCTGTCGACTTGTGTGTCTATATGCCTTCCAACGAATTCTTAACAGCCATAGGTGATATATACAATAGTCGTACACTGTCCTCGAATTTTCCTGGGTTTCATAAGAGAGCACAAAGAACCCGCAATGTTTGTATGCTTCCATGTACGTATCCATCTTCTGTCTGTCTGTCTGCTTTTATTTCTCTTCCAACCTGTCTATCGGCCCATCCATCTATCGGGTCTGTCTGTCTGTCAGTTTACCACCCTTGTGTGTCTGTCTATTTGCCAAAGAAAGTATTTCTCAATAACCTTCAAACGAATTTGCAATGATGCATGACATCATTTTTTAAAAAAAAGAATTTATTTATCTAACTGCGGTTCGAAGTTTTCTATGGAAAATGTTCGACAGATAGAACATACAACAGTCGCTGCACTTTGAGTGTGCTTGTTGGATGGATCTAGTTAGCTGTGTAGTGTACATTTTGAGTTTGCTTGTTGGATGGATCTAGTTAGCTGTGTAGTGTACATTTTGAGTTTGCTTGTTGGATGGATCTAGCTAGCTGTGTAGTGTACATTTTGAGTTTGCTTGTTGGATGGATCTAGTTAGCTGTGTAATGTACATTTTGAGTTTGCTTGTTGGATGGATCTAGTTAGCTGTGTAGTGTACATTTTGAGTTTGCTTGTTGGATGGATCTAGTTAGCTGTGTAGTGTACATTTTGAGTTTGCTTGTTGGATGGATCTAGCTAGCTGTGTAGTGTACATTTTGAGTTTGCTTGTTGGATGGATCTAGATAGTTGTGTAGTGTACACTTTGAGTTTGCTTTTTGGATGGATCTAGCTAGCTGTGTAGTGTACATTTTCAGTACTCCAGACCATTTAGTGAATTAACATTGTTAATTACAAAAATAATAGGGGCTTCGTTCCATTTTGTATTTGAAGAAATGTAAATTTAATAACTCGCTACAAAACCACCTGAAGTACCTAAAATGTACACTACTTTAAAATTACTAGACCAGTCGGTCATGAGGGTATTATATCACAAATTACAGATAAGCATATCAATCAGACATGGCGGTTTTACAAATCTGTATACACTCAAGTTTAACCCCATGCTGGCTCAGGGCTGAAGAATAGGCCCGATGCGATCTCCTGCATGTCGTAACTAATGGAAGCATAAGTCACGGTCACTCAGTGGTTAACGTGTCGGATTCGTGACCGAAATGGTGTGCGTTCAAATCCTACCAGCGTATCAGCCTGAATCAGTAACTGTGATATGTCCTTGGGTAAGGCACATTACTCCAATTGCCTCGGCGCTAAATGACCTGTTTGTATTGCTGTGCCGTAAAATACCAAATCAAACTCCAGTTTATCTTAGGAATAAGGCTATTTTTAACAAGGAATCAAATGATGCTTGTATACAGCATCACGTGGAGGGGGGTGGGGGTGGCTTTCCGAAAGTCACCGAAAAGTTCAATGCAGCTTGCAAAATTCTGAGAGGGACAAATATTAGCATTTAATTCATAATTTTTAGAACATTTTCTGTCAGTTCGTCCACTCTGATTCACAGTAAAATATATTAAAAGAATTTTCTTATCAGTTAAACACCTTGCTTACTTAGTTTGTATTAGTTATAATTATCAGCATTAAACATCTAGTCAAATAATAATAACTAATAACGATAATTGTCATTCTCCAGACGCGGTGCCTAAATGAAAGTAAATGAGGAAAAACAAATAAATGAAAAATTAACAAATAATCCCCCCCCCCCCACACACACACACATAAGAACGAAATTGAAGGATTAAAGAAAGAAATGAAAAGAAAGCAAAAATGAGTATGGATGATAATGTTTTGGTTAAAAGTTACTTTCAACAGTTGTAAATTACTAATAGCTAATTGTCAATTGTATTTTTTTAATAAGGGAGTTATGTTATTTTTCTTTATTTTTTCTTTCCTTGACTCCTCCGAATATATTTCTAATTATGAAATTATGTTTAAAGCAACTAAGTCATGGATTTATACCTTTGACCGTTGTTCTATATCTCGGAGCAAGCAAACGTAATCTACAAGAGATATCCAAAGAGGCTGTTGATTTTATATACAAAAGAATTTACAATTGTATGCCCCTTCCCCCTCCCCCGCCATTTTAAGAAAAACTGACGGCTATGTTTCGTAAGAACTGAATTACCTTCATTGTAGTCAGTTTTTATATTTCACAACACTTCTTAAGGTTTGTGTACCCATTTTTGTAATTCCATCATATATATATATATATATATATATATATATATATATGAATTTCTTACAGCTAAAAACAATTAGCGTTTAAATATATTACTATATTTCCAGTTAAATAAACCAAAATGAATACTTCAGTATTTTATATGTCAATGCCAAAACCAATAAGAAACAAATTGCACCTCTTTTTTGATATTTTCCAGCTAGAGAAGAATTAGGACGTGTGAATAGTAGAATTTAAACAGGATCATAGCGAAAGACTTAGAGATTGATTTCATAAATCTTTGTGTGAGACTAGATTGTACCGTGGTAACATTCAAGATTTGTATGAATATCTAAATTTAGCAGCCATTTGGATCTGCTTATTTTTATCCCTGATTTAAGCAGTGAGAAAAGTGAGTACTTACATGTAACATTTAGTGACAAAAAGTAGCATTTAGTAACGTTTTAGGTACTCACTTTTTCGTACCTTCTATCAGCATGTCTAAACAGTGTCCTTTCTGACCTCGTTCAACAACAGATGTGTGGAATTTAACTAATCAGATGAAAAATAAACATCCAAACAGCAATTAAATTCACTCGACAGCCTTTTTCTGCAATAACATCAATAGATGACAATTAATAAGACAAACTACAGGTATTAATCTGTTTACTTTTAGTATTCAATATTCTCACCTTGATTGATCTGGGCTACATCATTTTCGTGTTACATCAAAGACAAAGACAAAACACGAAGTGACTGCGAAGCAATACTACAAGAATCATGAGGACAAATAAAAAGTGGAAATATTTGTGTTTTTTGTGTTTTTATTTGTTATTTTTGTATTTTTTTTTTTGTATTTTTTTTTTTTTTTTTTTTTTTTCGGGGGGGGGGGGGTCTTCCTGAAATGCTTTAATTCAGTTGAGAGCAATGCATTTCATGTCTTTTAAATGCCTTTTATGTTTACGAATCCTTGCACGTAGTACTTTCATCTTTCAACGTTCCGCATAAAGTCCGTAATGTATTGTAATTCACGTTGCATTTTACCAATGAAAGAATTTTGTTCTGTTATGGTATTGATTTTATAGGATGTCGCAATGATACCTGCTGAAACAATAGCAATTTTATATACATGAGTGTAAAAGAGAAACAATAGCAATTTTATATATATGTGTGTAAAAGAGAAACAACAGCAATTTTATATACATGAGTGTAAAAGAGAAGTTAATCCTTGTGCAACCTATTAGCTATGGTCACTTAAAGAGCATGCAAATTTTGATGTAGGTGATGGCTAGATGTATCCTGTTCAGAAGTTTAAAATATATAGTAGATGTCTTAATATTTATTGTAGATACCCAAATGTCTAAACTTTATTGTCGATTTATCTTCACGATATTATGTACCCAAATATTATCTGTTGGAGATTATCTTCTGGATATTATCTGCCCAAATATTATCTGTTGGAGATTATCTTCTGGATATTATGTGCCAAAATATTATCTGTTGGAGATTATCTTCTGGATATACTATCTGCCATATATGTTGGATATTATCTTCTGGATGCTATTTGTTTGATGTTATCTGTTGGAGATTATCTTCTAGATACTATCTGCTAGAGATTATCTGTTGGATATTATCGTCTGGATATTATCTGCAGCATATTATCATTGGGATATTGTCTCCTTGATATTATCTGTTCGATGTTATCTTCTAGATATTATCTGCTAGACAGCATGTATCGGATATTATCTGCTAGATATTATGCGTGGAATATTATATTCTGGATATTGTATGTTGGATATTTTCTTTTGGATATTATCTATTGAATATTACTTGCTAGATATTATCTTCCAAGTATTATCTGTTCGATATTATTTTCTGGATATTATCTGTTGGATATTATCTGTTGGATATTATCTTCTGGGTATTAACTGTTGGATATTATCTTCTGGGTATTATCTGTTGGATATTATCTTCTGGATATTATCTGTTCGATATTATTTTCTGGATATTATCTGTTCGATATTATCTTCTGTATATTATCTTCTGTATATTATCTGTTGGATATTATCTTCTGTATATTATCTGTTCGATATTATCTTCTGCATATTATCTGTTCGATATTATCTTCTTTATATTATCTGTTGGATATTATCTTCTGTATATTATCTGTTGGATATTATCTTCTGGATAGTACCTGATAGATATTATCTGCTAAGTATTATCTATTGGATATTATCTTCTGGATATTATCTTCTGGGTATTAACTGTTGGATATTATCTTCTGTATATTATCTGTTGGATATTATCTTCTGTATATTATCTGTTTGATATTATCTTCTGTATATTATCTATTGGATATTATCTTCTGGGTATTAACTGTTGGATATTATCTGCAAGATTTTATTTTCTGGAAATTATATGTTATATATTATCTTTTGGAGGTTATCTGTTGTTAGATAGAATCTTCTGAGCTGGTGTTTCTCGGGTTTTAGAAAGCAATTTCCGATATAGCCAAAACAGCTGAACAAAGTGAGGTAGTTTTTCTCGGTCTGTAAAAAAGCGATAGCCAAAATAGTTGAAATTGCTGAAAAGAGAGACCTAATAGTGTTTTCTTTTAAAATTTTGATGCAGGGTCATGGTGGAGGATTTTTAAAAAAGATTATTGTGAATGTGGGTGGGCGCGGACAATTATTAATAGCGGCATGCTTGTATTTCTTGGTCTGTATAAAATCAGTAGACGAAATAGCTGACATAGCCAAATAAAGTGAGCTAGTGTTTTACGTTCAAACGTATTCTCTGGTTTGTGGTCAAGGTGGCCTGTAATTTTCAATATGTTTCTCTCATTTTTTTATTTTATTTTAATCGTATTTGGGTAGGTGGGTGCGTTTGTTAAATCATTAATAGCCTAAAAAGGTGAGCCAGGACATACATTCATGTAGCTACATTCCCTTATGTGTTTCGCGAAAATGGTGTCTCGCCTGTGGAAAAAAAAGGTTCGGAATCACTCGAAAAACTTTGTGCTCAAAGCTAACACAAAGCTACTGACACCACCGCCAATTCGATTCTGAAATTGCTGTCTTGTTTGCTTTCGCAGACGATAAATCCTCAATTCGTCAGTGACGTTATGCACCATTTATTTATTCGGAAGAACGCCTTGTTCGGAAGACGGAATACATCATTTTTGTTTTTCAAGCTTTTTTAACAATTTTGCTTAGAACCAAAAACAGATGAACTTGTTGACTGAGAACATATACCACGATGAAAGACATGAAATAGACATGAAATAGACATGAAATAGAAATAATATCAGTGACGACTTTTGTGAGCCTAATTAAAATCCAATTTAAAGCCATTTTCTCAGTGTGCAATCACCATCATCATCCCACCCACCACCGTCCGCCCTCGCCTCTAAAGACAAAAATTATACAACTGTTGTGCACATTAAGAACAAAAAGGACAAGAAGCAAAAGAACCAACTGCAGCCAAAAGAACAATAGCTGAACTACAGCTAAGTAGTAAGATTTTAAATCACCATTTTAAACGGTGTAGAAGTTGCACGACATTACGCAATATCACACTCGCACGCACATATGAACATAATCACAGTCACAAAGCGGATTAACGGTATTTACTACGATACTTATCTAACCATGTGTGTGTGTCTACCTATTCTATCACCAGACTCCTTGCCACAATTATTATGTTCCTGTCTTTACTGAAATCCCCCAACTCTCTCTCTCTCTCTCACAAACACACACACACACACACACACTCACAAGGCTATTGTACGTCCCTAAATTATAGGACTCGAGCAGAATTCTTAGTAGGCGTGACAAAAAGAATTCCTGAAAATTCTCCTCTTTACAAACACCACCTTTCATAGGAAAGTCTACATTTAAAAATCTGCAGACCAGCAATGTGTTCCCGCATTTTTCCAGTTATTGATATCACCAGTCACCCGCACCAAATCACAACACAACAATCATAATCTCGAAGCCCTAATTTATATGACAAAATATACTTGTATTACTTATTACTGTGATACGATTGGCCCCTTCCCACGCTCCAGAAACATCTGATACGAGGCTCCCTCTAACCGCTCATGAAACACTCCATTGGTAGCCTGAAAACCCGATCTGTAGCCCTTCTCTAAGCCCCCGAGATGCCAAATGTGTTGTCCCTAGCCTCCGCTACTAAAATAAGGGATTTGTAGTCCCTCTCCCCGCACCTGATATACACAATATGTAACCCCTGTCCCCGCTCTTAAAAGAACCGATGTGTAGTCCCCCTCCCCACACCTGCCACACCCAAATACGTAGTTACGGAGTGTTTATATGCGTTTTTGTCTGTTGGAATTTGAGACATGTGTATACGTCTTTGTGTTTATCATGTACATTTTAAATTGGACGATTCATTTGTATGTGTGTGTGTGTGTACTTTTAGAGATTACTAGAACGTTGACCCAGATAAAGTGAAATTAGTCCTTTGTATATACGAGAAGATGCAGTCTGTGTGTGCGTGTGTGTGTTTACTTTAGTTTTAGAGAGAACGTTAATATCCTGGTTTGTATGTTGAACATATGTTACCAATAGATTTTAAGTCAAATATAGTTTTCTTGAAAATGAAACGCGTTTTCAATCCTTACGTAAATCATTAATGTTTAAATGTGAGGGAGATATACCATGTTCTTAACGTTTATTAGTCGTTGTGTATTTGAAAAGATTACATCGCTCAATTGTTTAAGGAGCTGTCAATACGTAAGGAGAAGGTGGGGGATGGGCGGTGTTATTCCAATTCATAGTGCAAAATTTAAAAAAATAAATAGACAAATCCAGTTTCGTTACACAATATCACATTCTATCTCGAGACAAACAACCAAACACTACCTTTAGTTTTTCGTAAATAAATATATATATACCCTAAACTTTCAACTGCACAATTATCATAACGTGTACCCCAATTACACCGAACATCCCATCCCCTCAGGGTATATATTGACCCGTATGTATATTCTGGTGAACATGCGTGCACTAATGTTCGTGTGAGTGTGAGAGAGAGAGAGAGAGAGAGAGAGAGAGAGAGAGAGAGAGAGAGAGAGAGAGAGAGAGAGAGAGAAGGACAGACAGACAGACAGAATTGGGAGAAGTTTGGTTACTGGGAGAGGTATGTGCATGTTTGTGTGTGAAGAGATGGTGAGGTGAAAATTAAGGAAGTTAATCCGTACGTGTCAATGTGAGAGAGAAGTTGTAGAGAAATTAGTGAAGGTTTAAACACCTAGGCAAAAAGACCAAAGAAATAGTATATTTTAAATTTTGTATTAAAAATTAGGCGAACATTAACGCAACATGCATCTGGCATGAATGTATAAGTTAAAAAATGTAAGTGATATAATAGCAATTGGACGTATGAAATTAATACAGAGATTAAATATATACTCGTACTGTACGATAAAACTTAAATCAGTCCTATTGATATCTGACAATGCAGTAGTTCTATCAACTTAAACAGAAGTGTATAATATCATTTTTGTTTTACGCCCAGCACAGTCATATTAACTATCAAATACGTTGGTAAATTTCCTTTCAGTTTATCACAGTCACAATTCGTCAGGTTTAGAATTTTCACCCAAGTTTAATACATCTCCTCAACTGTGGGTCCCTGTCTGCCCTGAGTTCCCTGCTGGCTAGTATGGGCGCCATGCTGAGGGTGACCGCCATGCAATTTCACCATTATGGGGGAGCACGTCTTTTGGACATCTTGCAATTTATGATCATATTCCTCCTTTTCTGCCAGAGAATTATTGTCCAGCCATTTGAGTGCCTGGTCACAAATATCCGTCACTTTCTTTTTGTCGTCTACTGATAGTTTGTTTTCAGTATCCGATACCGCCTGTTTCACGCTGAAAACATAGTTTTCCAACGCGTTTCTTGCTGACACACGTTCTCTCTGTCTATCGTCTTCCGCTTTGTATTTATCTGCATCGGCCACCATTCTGTCAATATCCTCTTTACTAAGCCGACCTCTGTCATTTGTGATTGTAATTTTGTTGGATTTGCCACTGCTCTTATCTACGGCGGAGACGTTAAGGATTCCGTTGGCGTCGATGTCAAAGGTTACTTCAATCTGGGGCACACCACGGGGTGCTGGTGGAATTCCAGTCAAATCGAAACGACCGAGCAAGTTATTGTCCCTTGTCATGGCCCTCTCACCCTCGAATACTTGAATGGATACAGCCGGCTGGTTGTCGGAGTAGGTTGTGAAGACCTGCGACGTTTTGGTCGGGATTCTCGTGTTGCGGTCGATAAGCTTTGTCATTACGCCACCAGCCGTCTCGATACCAAGCGAAAGCGGAGCAACGTCGACTAGAAGCAAGTCTTTGATGGACTCGTTCTGAACGCCAGTCAGAACGGCAGCTTGAACTGCAGCACCGTAAGCTACAGCCTCGTCAGGGTTGATGGACTTATTTAACTCTTTGCCGTTCATAAACTCTTGTAGCAGTTTCTGGACTTTAGGAATACGGGTGGAACCACCTACAAGCACGACCTCATGGAGCATGGATTTGTCCATCTTAGCGTCCCTCAAAGCTTTCTCTACGGGCTCAAGTGTACTTCGGAACAGGTCAATGCACAGCTCCTCAAATCTAGCCCTTGTAATTTTGCTGTAGAAGTCGATGCCCTCGTACAAGGAGTCAATCTCTACACTGGCCTCGGTACTGCTTGACAGGGCCCTCTTTGCACGCTCACATGCTGTGCGGAGACGTCGTAGGGCACGCGCGTTCTTGGAGATGTCCTTCTTGTGCTTTCTCTTGAATTCCTCTGCAAAGAGGTTAACCATTCTGTTATCAAAGTCCTCACCACCTAGATGTGTGTCTCCAGCCGTAGACCTTACTTCAAACAGGGAGCCCTCGTCGATTGTCAGAATAGATACGTCGAATGTTCCACCTCCTAAGTCGAACACAAGCACATTTATCTCTCCTTTTAGGTTCTTGTCAAGTCCATATGCAAGGGCGGCTGCTGTGGGTTCGTTGATAATTCTCAGGACATTCAGACCGGCGATAACACCGGCGTCATTAGTCGCCCGTCTCTGGGCGTCGTTGAAGTATGCTGGCACTGTAATCACAGCGTCCTTGACCTTCTGACCAAGGTAAGCTTCCGCCGTCTCCTTCATTTTTGTCAATACCATAGAGCTGATCTCTTCAGGGGCCAGAACTTTGGTTTCTCCCTTGTACTCCACCTGTATCTTTGGCTTTCCTTCCACATTGACAACTTTGAATGGCCAGTGTTTAATGTCATTCTGAACGCTCAGGTCGTCAAATCGTCGACCGATAAGACGCTTTGCATCGAATACGGTGTTTTCAGGGTTGAGAGCCGCCTGATTTTTAGCAGCATCGCCGATCAGTCTCTCAGTGTCTGTGAAAGCGACGTAACTCGGTGTCGTTCTGTTTCCCTGATCATTTGCAATAATCTCTACTTTTCCATTTTGAAAAACTCCGACACAAGAATAAGTTGTGCCCAAATCAATACCGATTGCTGGTGCTTTTCCAGACATTGTTACTGTCTTTGACTATTGCACTGAAACTCGCTTTAGGAGATTTTCACTTCTCTAACTCGTAACTCTCTGTCTCTGCGCTCACTTTTGAACCTTGTCTGCTTTGCCAAATAGGCAGTCGGCCTGTTTATATATTACAAACCTAAGAAAATCGCAAATCTTCTAGAATTTACTAGAAGCACATGTAGTATTTACTGCGACGCATGTGGATTTGTTTATACAAACTGTGTCTAAAAATAGACATAGACCAATGAGATTGCACACCTTCTCTGGGCGTCTGAGCCAATCGGGAAAAGTGTAGAACATTCTGTATATACACCATGTACAACAAGCATTATAGCAAGTACGATGGTAGGACAGGACTCTTTGCAAAATCATTTTTATCGGGGTTATCTCCATAATTCTAGTCATTTATGTTGTACATTGTGGCATAGGTTCATCGCCCTTACGTTTACAGCATAACCATTGACTGATCAAGTGAATCAATGCATAGGCGCGCGGCGTGTGTGTGTGTGTGTGTGTGTGTGTGTGTGTGTGTGTGTACTGCCTGAGGAGAATTGGAAGTATTTCTGATAGTTAAAGAAAGAACTATTAAAACAATTCTTGATACACGGAAAAGCGAAGAAATCCGGCGTTGCCTTAATCCTTGAATTAGTTTGGTATGTGAATGAAACAAGTTTACGAGTTTATTTAGGTGTATTATACTGTAGCACGAGAGAGAGAGAAAGAGAGAGTGAGGGATTGAAGTTTGATTCCTATTTCAGACGATGACTTATATTAATAGGTGAACATGAAATAATTTATTATCGATTCAAGCATTTATACCCATTCTTGGACAAAAGAACGAAGATTTATTTGATTAAAAACTTTATACGATTCTGAAAGAATCCGTTCAGTTATATACGAATGAGTAAATCTACCGCAATGGTTTTGAATTTGTGCTCAAATGGAGTAAGGCTAGTATTATTTATGCACCAATCACTCATTTCGGGGGATGGGGATGGGTTGGGCGTGGTAGTTTCTTTTTTCCTTCAGGTCAGAATATTTTGTTTGTTCCTTATCAAGAACTGATTTTTTTTTACTATATATTAGTATGGGACATATAGACAGACGTGGGGTTCAAAAGGTTTTATGTTTTCTCCCGGCGACAAGGGGGCAGTAATTTACCCCCATCCACACCTCACCCAATGATAAGATATTTTGCCATTGAGATTAATATCGAATTTTCAAAGGACACTTATTCGATCACTAATGAGTCCAACTGCTTACACTGTAAGCTATTAAAGTCAAGGGTTTATTAGTGTTTGTATGACTGTAAGAATACAAGGAATACAATTAGGGGTGTTTTAGATAAAATCGTCCAGTTCGCATAGAGGATAGTCACAATATTACTACGACACCATGCATACATTCATACATACATACATACACAAATATATACACACACATACATACATACACAAATATATACATACATACATACACACATACATACACAAATATATACACACATACATACATTCATTCATACGTACATACATACATACATATACAAATATATACACACACACATACATACATAAACTTCACAGTAACTGTTGTTTTATGCTTTTTTATGGAAATCTAGGGGAATTGTCGAATATCAAAGTTGTTCTGTTTCATTTCATTCATTCTTTTCCTTTTAATTTTTTTTTTTTTTTTTTTTTTTTGAACAAGCTCCTATATATAACTAAATCGTCTCTTTCGTAACCAGATAAACGAGTGAGATAGAGAGAGTTATAATAAATAAAAATAGCGAATTACATTTACTGTGGCGATGAAAGATAGTGTAAAAGGTTTCTAATTATCTCCGTGCTTTCAAAGGAATATTTTGAAACCGTTTGTATGTACGTTTGTAATTTTGTTAAACTCCTCCTACACCGATAAAGCTAGATATATGAAACTTGGGTCAATGATAGTCCTATGGGGGTCGCTTGTGCCAACACTTTTATTATTTTTTATCGCTTCCCTGATGGTGGGTTAGATGGGTAGGGGTTATTTTACATAAATAACTCCAATTTCAAAATAGCTCCTGGGTCATAATATAGAAACTATTGATATCCGCACTCTATAGACATACATAATATAATGTCTATTGGGCATGAAAAATTAAAATACAGTTTTATACATGCAACTGGCATTGCCCCTGGAGTACATTCTCTCCCCATGCCAAAGGGGTTTACCCCTGGGTCATAGCTTGAAAGCTATCGGGATTCCATCTTATAACCATGTACTTAGTGGGGATGAAAAGACAGATATCCACTTGTTTAAGGTGGAGTTCAAAACGGTGGTAGCGCAAGCTAGGATTTGTGTTGTACAAACATGGAATTCTATTATGAATGTTAAAATTGTTATTCATGTTCTTGATGCTGCTGGGCGACTTCTCTCTTTCGTCATCCCATTTCACCGGTTATTCATATTTTCAGCTAATACTCCTACTAGATATTGTCTGTCACTGTCAGTCTGCTACTAAGGAAGACATCTACAAACAGTCCGTGCGGTTTCGACAATGTTTGCTACCGGCACAACCGGAACATAGCCACGAACCAATCAAATCACATCTCGTTTAACTCGCGTTGAACGAGGTTTTTACGTAACGGCGCCCAATCGTAACATTATCGGCATTTTCCGTCAAGTCGAGAAAAAAACTTCTCGACTACGGAAATGGCTGAGCGATGTTCCCATTGAATGGTGCCAACACCTGAAGGGGTCAGCTTCATCTATAGTAACAATGGCAGATAGTCTGTAGATCACAGTTTGTATATTACAGTCATAATATATTTGTAAATACCGATATGCATTTTTGAATAATAGAGCATAGAGCTTAATTACTCTATTGAGAAATATAGCTGACGAATTGTATCGTCTCGTCCCAAGTTTCGACGCAGTATCATTAACTCCTACTGCTCGAGAAAACGCATCGCAATGACGTCATCACCGCAACGTTTGTTTTCCACGGGTCAACACTGATTCATGTGGACAGAAACAATTGTCGAAAATCCTATCGTTTTCAGTTGAGAACTGAAACAAAGTAACATACCATGTGCATAACTCCATTTCACTAATTTTATTTTATCAAATCAGTAAATCCTCGTGTAAATCCTTACTAACTACTCTAATGGTCCAAATCAAGTTCCCGCTATAATAGACAGCCAGTTAGCTACTGAACATGTGATAACATCGTGAATCACGGTAGATAACTGTGAGTCAGTAACACTGTTTAGAATGTATTACTACCAATCATATCTTTTATGGGTAGAGGAGAGGGACACCATATTGGGCATCTCGGAGGTTTGGAGAGGGGCCACAGATAGGGTTTTTCAGGCTACAAATCGTGTGTATCATGAGAGGGCAGAGGGTGCCTAGTATCAGATGTTTCTGGAGCGTAGGAAGGGGCCAATCGTATCTCAGTAATAAGCAATACAAGTAGATTTGTCATATAATGTAGGGCTTCGAGTTTATGATTGTTTGTTTGTGATTTGGTGCGGGTGACTGGTGATATAAATAACTGGAAAAATGTGGGAACACGTTGCTAGTCTACAGATTTGTAAATGTAGACTTTTTTTTATGAAAGGTGGTGTTTGCAAAGAGGAGAATTTTCCGGAATTCTTTCTGTCACGCCTACTAAGAATTCTGCCTAAGTCCTATGATTTAGGGATGTACATTAGCCTTGTGTGTGTGTGTGCGTGTGTGTGTGTGAGAGAGAGAGATAGAGAGAGAGAGTGATTTCAGTAAAGACAGGAACATATGAATTGTGACAAGCAACCGGGTGATTGGATAGGTACACACACACACACAGACACACACACACACACACACACACACACATGGTTACATAAGTAACGTAGTAAGTACCGTTAATCCGCTTTTGTGACTGTGATTATGTCCATATGTGCTTGCGAGTGTGATATTGCGTAATGTCGCGCCACTTCTATGTCGTTTGAAATGAGATTTAATATGTTGCTTTTTAGCTATAGTTCAGCTATTGTTCTTATTTTTGGCAGTAGTGATTATTTTGCTTCGTGTCCTTTTATGTTTTTAATGTGCACATCACTGTTATACATTATTGTCTTTCGAGGCAGAGTGGAGGGTGGGTGTGGAGTGCTGCTGCTGATGGTGATTGCAATCATTTAACTGATAAAAGTGCTTTAAATGGGATTTTAATTTGTCGCACAAAAGTCGCTACTGAAATATTTTCCTTCATGTCTCGCATCGTGGTATATTTTCTCAGTCAACAAGTTCATCGGTTTATGGTTTAAACAAAATTGTAGAAAGAGCACGACAAAGAAAAAGGCTGTCTTTTGTCTTCCCAAGCAAGGCGTTCTTCCAAAAAGAAATAAGCAAATGAGTGGTGCATAACGTCACTGAGGAATCGAAGATTGTAACGTCTGCGAAAGCCTGACAAACAAAAAAGGCTGTGTTCCGTCTTCCCAAGCAAGGCGTTCTTCCAAAAGAGGTCAACAAACAAATGATCGGTGCATAACGTCACTGAGGAATCAAAGATTGTATCGTCTGCGAAAGCAAACAAGGCAGCTATTTCAGAATCGACTTGGCGGTGGTGGCAGTAACATCATGTTAAGCTTTGTGTTAGGTTTGAGTACAAAGTTTTTCTAGTGATTCCCAACACTGTTTTCCATAGGCGAGACACCATTTTTGCGAACACAGTGGGGAAAGTAGTTAGATGCATGTATGTCTTTGCTAACCTTTTTCGGCTATTAATGATTTAACAAACACACCTACCTACCACAACACGATAAAAAAAAAAAAAATAAGACAAAACAAAACACAAAAAAAGAAGAAAAAAAAAAACATTTTGAAAAATGATAGGCCACCATGACTGTAACAAGAGAATACATTTTAATTTAAAAAAAAAACACTAACTCACTTTATTCGGCAACTTAAGCTATTTCGTCTATTGCTTTTTACCGACCGAGAAATACCATCATAGCGCTGTTAATAATTTACCGCGCCCACCCACCTTCACAACAATCTTTTTTTTTTAAAGTCATCCACCATGACCCTACATAAAAAGTTAAAATGAAAACAGAACTATCTCTCTTTTTCTGCTATTTCAACTATTTCCGTTTTAAATACCTGGAAAAACTACCTCACTTTTTTCAGCTATTTCAGATATTGAATTCTAAAAACAGAGAAGCACCAGCTCAGAAGATAACATCTAACAAATATCCAACAAAATAACCTCCACAAGATAATACCCAACAAATAATATCCAGAAAGTAAAATCTAGCAGATAATATGCAGAAGATAATATCCGATAGATAATATCTAATAGATACTGTGCACAGAAGATAATATACAACAGATAATATGCAGAAGATAATATCCGACAGATAATATACTGAAGATAATATCCAACAGATAATATGCAGAAGATAATATCCAACAGATAATATCCGACAGATAATATCCAGAAGATAATATCTAATAGATACTGTACAGAAGATAATATACAACAGATATTATCCAGAAGATAATATCCAACAGATAATATCCGACAGATAATATCCAGAAGATAATCTCTAATAGATACTGTACAGAAGATAATATCCAACAGATATTATCCAGAAGATAATATCCAACAGATAATATCCGACAGATAATATCCAGAAGATAATCTCTAATAGATACTGTACAGAAGATAATATCCAACAGATATTATCCAGAAGATAATATCCAACACATATTATCCAGAAGATAATATCCAACAGATAATATCCGACAGATAATATCCAACAGATAATACCTAGCAGATACTATCTAGCAAGTAATATTCAACAGATACTATCCACAATATAATATCCAGCAGATAATATCAAGAAGATAATCTCCAACAGATACTATCTAGCAGATAATACACAGAATATAATATCCAACAGATACTATCTAGCAGATAATACACAGAATATAATATCCAACATATCTAGCAGATAATATCCAGAAGATAATTTGCAGCACGTTCTATTTGGATACATAATATTGAGAAGATGAATCGACAATAAAGTTAGACATTTGGGTATCAACAATAAATATTAAGACATCTACTATATATTTTAAACTTCTGTTGTATTGTGTCTTATTCATTGTCATCTATTGATGTTATTGCAGGCACAGGCTTTCAGAGTGAATTTAATTGCTTATTTTAGTTCATTTTCATTTCTTTCTTTTTTCCCTTCAATTTAGTTCGCGCGTGTGTGTGTGTGTGTGTGTGTGTGTTGGGAGTGGGGCGATTATTCGTTCATTTCTCATTCAGTTTTCCTCATTTACTTTGATTTTGTCTGGAGAATGACAACTATCGTTATTAGTTATTATTATCTGATTAGATGTTTAATACTGATAATTAAAACTATAGTATTCGTCTACCCTCCCGTTTGTTTGTACCCCTACCGATTTTTAAAACGAAAAGCATTAAGGATATAGAAAAAGGCACAAAACTTAGTCATTTCATTCATCAATTTATAATTTCTAACCTGATTGTCGCCAGAGGGTCCATAACACTGTCATCTTATGCGCGTTTCAAACCAAACGGAGGTTTCTTTACTAACACGGCGCCATATTTGCGTGGGCGAGTCTTTTGTTTTCAGATAACATATGTGATGTAATAGCTCGCTGTCTTCGATAAGCTCTGAATAATTCCTTAAATTTCCGTAACTTTGGGAGTTACATCCCTTAGAACATATGTATGTAAAAGTTACACTTTTTTTTATTTTGTTCAATTTCTTTTAGAAATATCAAAACTAGACATTGTAAATACTGTAAGCAAACGACAGTTTTTCCTGAAAATGGACTGTTCTAAAAACCGGAAAAGGACAGTGAGCAGTCTGTTTGGTTGTTTACAACGACAGCTTCTGGTTGTTTTGGAAGGCGAACAAGATGACAATGTTAGGGACCACCTGGAGACAATCAGGTTAGAAATCATAAATTAATGAACGAAATGACAAAGTTTTGTTCATTTTTGATATCCTGATACTTTTCGTTTTTAAAATCGGTGGTGGTGGTGGTGGTGGGAGATACATACAAACGGAAGTTTAAGTGAATACTATAATAAAAACGAAGTAAGCAGGTGTTTAACTGACAAGAAAACACTTGTAATGCATTTTACTGTGAACCAGAGTGGGGAAACTGACATAAAAGGTTCAAAAGATTATGAATTAAACACTAATAGTTGTCCCTCTCTGAATTTTGCGAGCTGCATTGAACTTTTCTGTGATTTTCGGAAAGTGTTTCCTCCCAACCCCAACCCCCCATGATGCTGTATACAATATCGTTTTTTCACTAAGATAAACTGGAGTTTGATTTGGTGTTTTATGGCACAGCAACACAGAAAGGTTATTTAGCGCCCAGGCAAGTGGAGTAAAGTGCCTTGCCCAAGGACACATCACAGTTACTGATTCAAACCGATCCGCTGGTAGGATTTGAACACACACCATTTCGGTCACGAATCCGCCACGTTAACCACTGAGTGACCGTGACTCATGTTTCCAGTAGTTACGACATACGGGGGATCGCATCGGGTCTATTCTACAGATCTCAGTCAGTGTAGGGTTTAACGTGAGTGTATTCAGATTTGTAAAACCGCCATGTCTGACTGGTATGGTAATTTGTTAATATGTGAAATTATACCCTCATGACCGACTGGTCTAGTAATTTTGGAGTAGTGTATATTTTAAGCGATGTAGGTGGTTTTGTAGCGAGTTATTAAATTTACATTTCTTCAAATACAAAATGGAACGAAGTCCCTATTATTGTTGTAATTAACAGTGTTAATTCAATAATTTATTAATTGGTCTGGAGTGCTCAAAATATACACTACACAGCTAGCTAGATCCATCCAAAAAGCAAACTCAAAATGTACACAGCACGCTAGCTAGATCCATCCAACATGCAAACTCAAAATGTACACTACACAGCTAGCTAGATCCATCCAACAAGCAAACTCAAAGTGCAGCGACTCTTGTATATTCTATTTGTAGTCTGTGGAACATTTTAAATAGAAAACTACGAACCGCAGTTAGAAAAATAACATTTAAAAAAAATAATGTCATGCATCGTTGAAAATTGTTTTGAAGGTTATTGATAAATACTTTCTTTGGCAAATATACAGACATAAACGGGTGATAAACTGACAAACCGACCGATAGACAGATGGGCCGATAGACAGGTTGGAAGAGAAATAAAGGTAGACAGATGGATACATACATGGAAATATGCATACATGCTGCGGGTTCTTTCTGTTCTCTTATGAAACCCCAGGAAAATTCGAAGACATTGTACGTCTATTGTATATATCACCTATGACTGTTAAGAATTCGTTGGAAGGCATATAGGCACACAAGTGGGCAGACTGGATAGCTGTCAGACTGGCAGGTAGGCAGAAAGAAAGAAAAGAAGGAAGACAAAGATTGAATTACAAAAGATGTATTATTAAAAACGGATGTATAGATCTCTGCATGAATACCATTTTAGGCGTATCGTAGATCATACATCCATACAAGTTCATTGAAAAGCTATTTACTAATTCTGTCGCTTGCGGACTGATAGACATATACGGGGAGACATAGAAACAGAACGTAAGCACAGACGTTAGTTAAATAGACAATAACAACAAAGACGAATAAACAGAAAGACAGACATACATATTGATAGCTAGATATAAAAATGTCAGAGTAATTGAAATTTGTATACATCTGACTTTTGACCCCATTCCAGGGATTCCTACGGAAGGAATCAAATATCTCACCTCTCTTGCAGAAGATTACTTAGGGCAACATAACTACAATGTTTCTTGAATTTCCACCCAGCGGTTTAGGAGGAATCGTGGTAATGGACAGGCGGACGGAGGAACAGACAAAGGGTGCATATAGCAAAATCTTTAGTTAGGCGACAAAACATGTTTAATTGGAATAATTAAAAAGAGAATTGGCCCAGCAGCATCAATAATATGAATGATAATTGTAACAGTTTATACTAGAATTCTGTGTTTGTAAAACACATATCTTCGCACTTCTCCGTTTTGCACTCCGCCTCAAAGCTTCAACCTCTTGTGTAGGTCTCCGAGGTACAGGATTGCCCAAAGGGTAAATGTCAGTTGGATGTTTGTATTTTTATGCCCACTAAGTACATGGTTATAAGATGAAAATCACGATAGTTTCCACGCTATGAACCAGGCTAAGCCCTCTTTTGTGCGCCAGGAGAGAGAGAGAGAGAGAGAGAGAGAGAGAGAGAGAGAGAGAGAGAGAGAGAGAGAGAGCAGAGGGTTTGACTCAATGTCAGTTGCATGTACAAAACAGTATTTTTATTTTTCATGCCCAGTATTATATACGGTTACAGAGTGAAGATATCGACAGTATCTATGTTATGAACCAGGGGCTAAGTCCCTGAGGAGTAGAGGAAATACCCCAGGGCATGATCTAGGGGTTTCCGGTCTGATATGTGTTGACAGTTGATTAATTTATTTCACACGCCAACTCTCAGACACGCGAGGTAAACATCTTATTTGTGAAATGTATGTAAAATCATCCCTACCCCTCTAGCCCCATCACCAGGGATGAGATCGAAATTACAAAGTGTTGACACAATCTACATTCAAAGGACTATCATTGACACAAGCTGCATGTGTCTAGCTTTTACGGTGTAGAAAAGTTTAAGAAAATTACAAGTGTACAGACGGACGGTTCACAATATTCAGACGCTTCTTTTGAAATCGATCGGATAACTAGAAATTGTATGCAATGTCTTTCATTGCCACAGTATGCCACATTGCCACAAATGTAATTTCGCTAAAAAATTTTATTGCATCTCGCTCTCTATCTGTCTCTCGTTTATCTGGCTACGAAAGAAACCATTTACTAGTATATTGGAACTTGTTTAAACAACAATTAAAAGGAAAAGAATGAATGAAACGAAATAGTACAACTTTGATATTCGACAATTCCCCTATATTTCCATAAAAAGCATAAAACAGCTACTGTGAGGTATATGTATGTATGTATGTATGTGTGTATATATTTGTGTATGTATGTATGAATGTATGCATGGTCTCGTAGTAATATTGTGACTATCCTCTATGCGAACTGGACGATTTTAGCAAAAATACCCTAAATTGCATTCCTTGTATTCTTACAGTCATACAAAAACAAATAAACCCTTGACTTTAATAGCTTACAGTGTAAGCAGTTGGACTCATTAGTGATCGAATAAGTGTCCTTTGAAAATTGGATATTAATCTCAATGGCAAATTATCTTATCATGGGGTGAGGTGGGGATGGGGGTAAATTACTGACCCCTTGTCACCGGGAGAAAACATAAAACCTTTTGAACCCCACGTCTGTCTATATGTCCCATACTAAGAGGTAAAAATATCTGTTCTTGATAAGGAACAAACAAAATATTCGGACCTGAAGGAAAAAAAAACAAACTACCACGCCCACCCCATCCCCAACCCCACCCCAAAAATGAGTGATTTGTGCATAAATAATACTAGCCTTACTCCATTTGAACACAAATTCAAAACCATTGCCGTAGATTTACTCATTTGTATATGACTGAACGGATTCTTTCAGAATCGTATAAAGTTTTTAATCAAATAAATCTTCGTTCTTTTGTCCAAGAATGGGTATAAATGCTTGAATCGATAATGAATTATTTCATGTTCAACTATTAATATAAGTCATTGTCTGAAATAGGAATCAAACTTCAATTCCCCACCCTCTCTCTCTCTCTCTCTCTCTCGTGCTACAGTATAATACACCTAAATAAACTCGTAATCTTGTTTCATTCACATACCAAACTAATTCAAGGATTAAGGCAACGCCGGATTTCTTCGCTTTTCCGTGTATCAAGAATTGTTTTAATCGTTCTTTCTTTAACCATCAGAAATACTTCCAACTCTACCCACCCAGTACACACACACACACACACAACGCGCGCCTATGCATTGATTCACATGATTATTCAGTCAATGGTTATGCTTGCAAACTTAAGGGCGATGAACCTATATGCCACCATGTACAACATAAATGATTAGAATTACGGAGATAACCCCGATAAAAATGATTTTGCAAAGAGTCCTGTCCTACCATCGTACTTGCTATAATGCTTGTTGTACATGGTGTATATACAGAATGTTCTACACTTTTCCCGATTGGCTCAGACGCCCAGAGAAGGTGTGCAATCTCATTGGTCTATGTCTATTTTTAGACGCAGTTTGTATAAACAAATCCACGTGCGTCGCAGTAAATACTCCACGTGCTTCTAGTAAATTCTAGAAGATTTGCGACTTTCTTAGGTTTGTAATATATAAACAGGCCGACTGCCTATTTGGCAAAGCAGACAAGGTTCAAAAGTGAGCGCAGACAAAGAGAGTTACGAGTTAGAGAAGTGAAAATCTCCTAAAGCGAGTTTCAGTGCAATAGTCAAAGACAGTAACAATGTCTGGAAAAGCACCAGCAATCGGTATTGATTTGGGCACAACTTATTCTTGTGTCGGAGTTTTTCAAAATGGAAAAGTAGAGATTATTGCAAATGATCAGGGAAACAGAACGACACCGAGTTACGTCGCTTTCACAGACACTGAGAGACTGATCGGCGATGCTGCTAAAAATCAGGCGGCTCTCAACCCTGAAAACACCGTATTCGATGCAAAGCGTCTTATCGGTCGACGATTTGACGACCCGAGCGTTCAGAATGACATTAAACACTGGCCATTCAAAGTTGTCAATGTGGAAGGAAAGCCAAAGATACAGGTGGAGTACAAGGGAGAAACCAAAGTTCTGGCCCCTGAAGAGATCAGCTCTATGGTATTGACAAAAATGAAGGAGACGGCGGAAGCTTACCTTGGTCAGAAGGTCAAGGACGCTGTGATTACAGTGCCAGCATACTTCAACGACGCCCAGAGACGGGCGACTAATGACGCCGGTGTTATCGCCGGTCTGAATGTCCTGAGAATTATCAACGAACCCACAGCAGCCGCCCTTGCATATGGACTTGACAAGAACCTAAAAGGAGAGATAAATGTGCTTGTGTTCGACTTAGGAGGTGGAACATTCGACGTATCTATTCTGACAATCGACGAGGGCTCCCTGTTTGAAGTAAGGTCTACGGCTGGAGACACACATCTAGGTGGTGAGGACTTTGATAACAGAATGGTTAACCTCTTTGCAGAGGAATTCAAGAGAAAGCACAAGAAGGACATCTCCAAGAACGCGCGTGCCCTACGACGTCTCCGCACAGCATGTGAGCGCGCAAAGAGGGCCCTGTCAAGCAGTACCGAGGCCAGTGTAGAGATTGACTCCTTGTACGAGGGCATCGACTTCTACAGCAAAATTACAAGGGCTAGATTTGAGGAGCTGTGCATTGACCTGTTCCGAAGTACACTTGAACCCGTAGAGAAAGCTTTGAGGGACGCTAAGATGGACAAATCCATGCTCCATGAGGTCGTGCTTGTAGGTGGTTCCACCCGTATTCCTAAAGTCCAGAAACTGCTACAAGAGTTTATGAACGGCAAAGAGTTAAATAAGTCCATCAACCCTGACGAGGCTGTAGCTTACGGTGCTGCAGTTCAAGCTGCCGTTCTGACTGGCGTTCAGAACGAGTCCATCAAAGACTTGCTTCTAGTCGACGTCGCTCCGCTTTCGCTTGGTATCGAGACGGCTGGTGGCGTAATGACAAAGCTTATCGACCGCAACACGAGAATCCCGACCAAAACGTCGCAGGTCTTCACAACCTACTCCGACAACCAGCCGGCTGTATCCATTCAAGTATTCGAGGGTGAGAGGGCCATGACAAGGGACAATAACTTGCTCGGTCGTTTCGATTTGACTGGAATTCCACCAGCACCCCGTGGTGTGCCCCAGATTGAAGTAACCTTTGATATCGACGCCAACGGAATCCTTAACGTCTCCGCCGTAGATAAGAGCAGTGGCAAATCCAACAAAATTACAATCACAAATGACAGAGATCGGCTTAGTAAAGAGGATATTGACAGAATGGTGGCCGATGCAGATAAATACAAAGCGGAAGACGATAGACAGAGAGAACGTGTGTCAGCAAGAAATGCGTTGGAAAACTATGTTTTCAGCGTGAAACAGGCGGTATCGGATACTGAAAACAAACTATCAGTAGACGACAAAAAGAAAGTGACGGATATTTGTGACCAGGCACTCAAATGGCTGGACAACAATTCTCTGGCAGAAAAGGAGGAATTTGACCATAAATTGCAAGATGTCCAAAAGACGTGCTCCCCCATAATGGTGAAATTGCATGGCGGTCACCCTCAACATAGCGCCCATACTAGCCAGCAGGGATCTCAGGGCAGACAGGGTCCCACAGTTGAGGAAATGGATTAAACTTGGGTGAAAATTCTAAACCTGACGAATTGTGACTGTGATAAACTGAAAGGAAATTTACCAACGTATTTTATAGTATATATGACTGTGCTGGGCGTAAAACAAAAATGATATTATACACTTCTGTTTAAGTTGATAGAACTACTGCATTGTCAGATATCAATAGGACTGGTTTAAGTTTTATCGTACAGTACGAGTATATATGTAATCTCTTTATTAATTTCATACGTCCAATTGCTATTATATCACTTACATTATTTAACTTATACATTCATGCCAGATGCATGTTGCGTTAATGTTCGCCTAATTTTTAATACAAAATTTAAAATATACTATTTCTTTGGTCTTTTTGCCTAGGTGTTTAAACCTTCACTAATTTCTCTACAACTTCTCTCTCACATTGACACGTACGGATTAACTTCCTTAATTTTCACCTCACCATCTCTTCACACACAAACATGCACATACCTCTCCCAGTAACCAAACTTCTCCCAATTCTGTCTGTCTGTCTGTCTCTCTCTCTATCTCTCTCTCTCTCTCTCTCTCTCTCTCTCTCTCTCACACACACACACGAACATTAGTGCGCGCATGTTCACCAGAATACACATAAGGGTCAATATATACCCTGAGGGGAAGGGGGTGTTCAGTGTAATTGGGTTACACGTTATGATAATAGTGCAGTCAAAATTTTAGGGCATATATATATATATATATATATATATATATATATATATATATATATATATATATATATATATATATATATATATATATATATATATATATATATTACACAACACTAAAGGTAGTGTTTGGTTGTTTGTCTCGAGATAGAATGAGATATTCTGTGTAACGGAACTGGGAATTGTCTATTTTCTTTTGTTAAAATATTTTTGCACTATGAATTGGAATAACACCGCCTTTCCCCCGCCTCCTCCGTACTTATTGACAGCTCCTTAGACAATAGAGCGATGTAATCTTTTCAAATACACAACGACTAATAAAAACGTTAAGAACATGGTATACCTCTCTCATATTTAAACATTAATGATTTACGTAAGGACTGAAAACGTGTTTCATTTTCAAGAAAACTATATTTGACTTAAAATCTATTGGTAACATATGTTCAACATACAAACCAGGATATTAACGTTCTCTCTAAAACAAAAGTAAACACACACACGCACACGCATACTGCATCTTCTCGTATATACAAAGGACTACTTTCACTTCATCTGAATCAACGTTCTAGTAATCTCCAAAAGTACACACACACACACACACACACACACAGATGAATCGTCCAATTTAAAACGTACATGATAAACACAGATACGTATACACAAGTCTCAAATTCCAACAGACAAAAACGCATTTAAACACTCTCTCCGTAAAAACTACGTATTTGGGTGTCTCAGGTGTGGGGAGAGGGACTACACATCGGTTCTTTTAAGAGCGGGGAAAATCACAAGTGTACAGACGGACAGGTTCACAATATTCAGACGCTTCTTTTGAAATCGAGGGGATAACTAGAAATCGTATGCACTGTCTTTCATTCCCACAGTAAATGTAATTCGCTATTTTTATTTATTATAACTCTCTCTCTCTCTTTTATCTAACTACCAAAGAGACGATTTACTTGTATATAGGAGCTTATTAAAAAAAAACAAAAAATTTAAAAGGAAAAGAATGAATGAAAAGAAATAGAACAACTTTGATATTCAACAATTCCCCTACATTTCCATAAAAAGCATAAAACAACAGTTACTGTGAAGTATATGTATCTATGTGTCTATATATTTGAGTATGTCTGTCTGTCTGGTGTCGTAGTAATATAGTGACTATCCTCTATGCAAACTGGACGATTTTATCTAAAACATCCTTAATTTTGTATTCCTTATATTCTTACAGTCATACAAACACTAATAAACCCTTGACTTTAATAGCTTACAATGTAAGTGGTTGGACTCATTAGTGATCGAATAAGTGTCCTTTGAAAATTGGATATTAATCTCAATGGCAAAATATCTTATCATTGGGTGAGGTGGGGATGGGGGTAAATTACTGACCCCTTGTCGCCGGGAGAAAACATAAAACCTTTTGAACCCGACGTCTGTCAATATGTCCCATACTAAAAGTAAAAAAAAAAATCAGTTCTTGATAAGGAACAAACAAAATATTCGGACCTGAAGGAAAAAAAAACAAACTACCACGCCCACCCCATCCCCAACCCCACCCCAAAAATGAGTGATTTGTGCATAAATAATACTAGCCTTACTCCATTTGAACACAAATTCAAAACCATTGCCGTAGATTTACTCATTCGTATATGACTGAACGGATTCTTTCAGAATCGTATAAAGTTTTTAATCAAATAAATCTTCGTTCTTTTGTCCAAGAATGGGTATAATTGCTTGAATCGATAATGAATTATTTCATGTTCAACTATTAATATAAGTCATTGTCTGAAATAGGAATCAAACTTCAATTCCCCACCCTCTCTCTCTCTCTCTCTCTCTCTCTCTCTCTCTCTCTCTCTCTCTCTCTCTCTCTCGTGCTACAGTATAATACACCTAAATAAACTCGTAATCTTGTTTCATTCACATACCAAACTAATTCAAGGATTAAGGCAACGCCGGATTTCTTCGCTTTTCCGTGTATCAAGAATTGTTTTAATCGTTCTTTCTTTAACCATCAGAAATACTTCCAACTCTACCCACCCAGTACACACACACACACACACACACACACACACACACACACACACACACACACAACGCGCGCCTATGCATTGATTCACATGATTATTCAGTCAATGGTTATGCTTGCAAACTTAAGGACGATGAACCTATATGCCACCATGTACAACATAAATGATTAGAATTACGGAGATAACCCCGATAAAAATGATTTTGCAAAGAGTCCTGTCCTACCATCGTACTTGCTATAATGCTTGTTGTACATGGTGTATATACAGAATGTTCTACACTTTTCCCGATTGGCTCAGACGCTCAGAGAAGGTGTGCAATCTCATTGGTCTATGTCTATTTTTAGACGCAGTTTGTATAAACAAATCCACGTGCGTCGCAGTAAATACTCCACGTGCTTCTAGTAAATTCTAGAAGATTTGCGACTTTCTTAGGTTTGTAATATATAAACAGGCCGACTGCCTATTTGGCAAAGCAGACAAGGTTCAAAAGTGAGCGCAGACAAAGAGAGTTACGAGTTAGAGAAGTGAAAATCTCCTAAAACGAGTTTCAGTGCAATAGTCAAAGACAGTAACAATGTCTGGAAAAGCACCAGCAATCGGTATTGATTTGGGCACAACTTATTCTTGTGTCGGAGTTTTTCAAAATGGAAAAGTAGAGATTATTGCAAATGATCAGGGAAACAGAACGACACCGAGTTACGTCGCTTTCACAGACACTGAGAGACTGATCGGCGATGCTGCTAAAAATCAGGCGGCTCTCAACCCTGAAAACACCGTATTCGATGCAAAGCGTCTTATCGGTCGACGATTTGACGACCCGAGCGTTCAGAATGACATTAAACACTGGCCATTCAAAGTTGTCAATGTGGAAGGAAAGCCAAAGATACAGGTGGAGTACAAGGGAGAAACCAAAGTTCTGGCCCCTGAAGAGATCAGCTCTATGGTATTGACAAAAATGAAGGAGACGGCGGAAGCTTACCTTGGTCAGAAGGTCAAGGACGCTGTGATTACAGTGCCAGCATACTTCAACGACGCCCAGAGACGGGCGACTAATGACGCCGGTGTTATCGCCGGTCTGAATGTCCTGAGAATTATCAACGAACCCACAGCAGCCGCCCTTGCATATGGACTTGACAAGAACCTAAAAGGAGAGATAAATGTGCTTGTGTTCGACTTAGGAGGTGGAACATTCGACGTATCTATTCTGACAATCGACGAGGGCTCCCTGTTTGAAGTAAGGTCTACGGCTGGAGACACACATCTAGGTGGTGAGGACTTTGATAACAGAATGGTTAACCTCTTTGCAGAGGAATTCAAGAGAAAGCACAAGAAGGACATCTCCAAGAACGCGCGTGCCCTACGACGTCTCCGCACAGCATGTGAGCGCGCAAAGAGGGCCCTGTCAAGCAGTACCGAGGCCAGTGTAGAGATTGACTCCTTGTACGAGGGCATCGACTTCTACAGCAAAATTACAAGGGCTAGATTTGAGGAGCTGTGCATTGACCTGTTCCGAAGTACACTTGAACCCGTAGAGAAAGCTTTGAGGGACGCTAAGATGGACAAATCCATGCTCCATGAGGTCGTGCTTGTAGGTGGTTCCACCCGTATTCCTAAAGTCCAGAAACTGCTACAAGAGTTTATGAACGGCAAAGAGTTAAATAAGTCCATCAACCCTGACGAGGCTGTAGCTTACGGTGCTGCAGTTCAAGCTGCCGTTCTGACTGGCGTTCAGAACGAGTCCATCAAAGACTTGCTTCTAGTCGACGTCGCTCCGCTTTCGCTTGGTATCGAGACGGCTGGTGGCGTAATGACAAAGCTTATCGACCGCAACACGAGAATCCCGACCAAAACGTCGCAGGTCTTCACAACCTACTCCGACAACCAGCCGGCTGTATCCATTCAAGTATTCGAGGGTGAGAGGGCCATGACAAGGGACAATAACTTGCTCGGTCGTTTCGATTTGACTGGAATTCCACCAGCACCCCGTGGTGTGCCCCAGATTGAAGTAACCTTTGATATCGACGCCAACGGAATCCTTAACGTCTCCGCCGTAGATAAGAGCAGTGGCAAATCCAACAAAATTACAATCACAAATGACAGAGATCGGCTTAGTAAAGAGGATATTGACAGAATGGTGGCCGATGCAGATAAATACAAAGCGGAAGACGATAGACAGAGAGAACGTGTGTCAGCAAGAAATGCGTTGGAAAACTATGTTTTCAGCGTGAAACAGGCGGTATCGGATACTGAAAACAAACTATCAGTAGACGACAAAAAGAAAGTGACGGATATTTGTGACCAGGCACTCAAATGGCTGGACAACAATTCTCTGGCAGAAAAGGAGGAATTTGACCATAAATTGCAAGATGTCCAAAAGACGTGCTCCCCCATAATGGTGAAATTGCATGGCGGTCACCCTCAACATAGCGCCCATACTAGCCAGCAGGGATCTCAGGGCAGACAGGGTCCCACAGTTGAGGAAATGGATTAAACTTGGGTGAAAATTCTAAACCTGACGAATTGTGACTGTGATAAACTGAAAGGAAATTTACCAACGTATTTTATAGTATATATGACTGTGCTGGGCGTAAAACAAAAATGATATTATACACTTCTGTTTAAGTTGATAGAACTACTGCATTGTCAGATATCAATAGGACTGGTTTAAGTTTTATCGTACAGTACGAGTATATATGTAATCTCTTTATTAATTTCATACGTCCAATTGCTATTATATCACTTACATTATTTAACTTATACATTCATGCCAGATGCATGTTGCGTTAATGTTCGCCTAATTTTTAATACAAAATTTAAAATATACTATTTCTTTGGTCTTTTTGCCTAGGTGTTTAAACCTTCACTAATTTCTCTACAACTTCTCTCTCACATTGACACGTACGGATTAACTTCCTTAATTTTCACCTCACCATCTCTTCACACACAAACATGCACATACCTCTCCCAGTAACCAAACTTCTCCCAATTCTGTCTGTCTGTCTGTCTCTCTCTCTATCTCTCTCTCTCTCTCTCTCACACACACACACACGAACATTTGTGCGCGCATGTTCACCAGAATACACATAAGGGTCAATATATACCCTGAGGGGAAGGGGGTGTTCAGTGTAATTGGGGTACACGTTATGATAATAGTGCAGTCAAAATTTTAGGGCATATATATATATATATATATATATATATATATATATATATATATATATATATATATATATATATATATATTACACAACACTAAAGGTAGTGTTTGGTTGTTTGTCTCGAGATAGAATGAAATATTCTGTGTAACGGAACTGGGAATTGTCTATTTTCTTTTGCTAAAATATTTTTGCACTATGAATTGGAATAACACCGCCTTTCCCCCGCCTCCTCCGTACTTATTGACAGCTCCTTAGACAATAGAGCGATGTAATCTTTTCAAATACACAACGACTAATAAAAACGTTAAGAACATGGTATACCTCTCTCATATTTAAACATTAATGATTTACGTAAGGACTGAAAACGTGTTTCATTTTCAAGAAAACTATATTTGACTTAAAATCTATTGGTAACATATGTTCAACATACAAACCAGGATATTAACGTTCTCTCTAAAACAAAAGTAAACACACACACGCACACGCATACTGCATCTTCTCGTATATACAAAGGACTACTTTCACTTCATCTGAATCAACGTTCTAGTAATCTCCAAAAGTACACACACACACACACACACACACACAGATGAATCGTCCAATTTAAAACGTACATGATAAACACAGATACGTATACACAAGTCTCAAATTCCAACAGACAAAAACGCATTTAAACACTCTCTCCGTAAAAACTACGTATTTGGGTGTCTCAGGTGTGGGGAGAGGGACTACACATCGGTTCTTTTAAGAGCGGGGAAAATCACAAGTGTACAGACGGACAGGTTCACAATATTCAGACGCTTCTTTTGAAATCGAGGGGATAACTAGAAATCGTATGCACTGTCTTTCATTCCCACAGTAAATGTAATTCGCTATTTTTATTTATTATAACTCTCTCTCTCTCTTTTATCTAACTACCAAAGAGACGATTTACTTGTATATAGGAGCTTATTAAAAAAAAACAAAAAATTTAAAAGGAAAAGAATGAATGAAAAGAAATAGAACAACTTTGATATTCAACAATTCCCCTACATTTCCATAAAAAGCATAAAACAACAGTTACTGTGAAGTATATGTATCTATGTGTCTATATATTTGAGTATGTCTGTCTGTCTGGTGTCGTAGTAATATAGTGACTATCCTCTATGCAAACTGGACGATTTTATCTAAAACATCCTTAATTTTGTATTCCTTATATTCTTACAGTCATACAAACACTAATAAACCCTTGACTTTAATAGCTTACAATGTAAGTGGTTGGACTCATTAGTGATCGAATAAGTGTCCTTTGAAAATTGGATATTAATCTCGATGGCAAAATATCTTATCATTGGGTGAGGTGGGGATGGGGGTAAATTACTGACCCCTTGTCGCCGGGAGAAAACATAAAACCTTTTGAACCCGACGTCTGTCAATATGTCCCATACTAATAGTAAAAAAAAAAATCAGTTCTTGATAAGGAACAAACAAAATATTCGGACCTGAAGGAAAAAAAAACAAACTACCACGCCCACCCCATCCCCAACCCCACCCCAAAAATGAGTGATTTGTGCATAAATAATACTAGCCTTACTCCATTTGAACACAAATTCAAAACCATTGCCGTAGATTTACTCATTCGTATATGACTGAACGGATTCTTTCAGAATCGTATAAAGTTTTTAATCAAATAAATCTTCGTTCTTTTGTCCAAGAATGGGTATAATTGCTTGAATCGATAATGAATTATTTCATGTTCAACTATTAATATAAGTCATTGTCTGAAATAGGAATCAAACTTCAATTCCCCACCCTCTCTCTCTCTCTCTCTCTCTCTCTCTCTCTCTCTCTCTCTCTCTCTCTCTCTCTCTCTCTCGTGCTACAGTATAATACACCTAAATAAACTCGTAATCTTGTTTCATTCACATACCAAACTAATTCAAGGATTAAGGCAACGCCGGATTTCTTCGCTTTTCCGTGTATCAAGAATTGTTTTAATCGTTCTTTCTTTAACCATCAGAAATACTTCCAACTCTACCCACCCAGTACACACACACACACACACACACACACACACACACACACACACACAACGCGCGCCTATGCATTGATTCACATGATTATTCAGTCAATGGTTATGCTTGCAAACTTAAGGACGATGAACCTATATGCCACCATGTACAACATAAATGATTAGAATTACGGAGATAACCCCGATAAAAATGATTTTGCAAAGAGTCCTGTCCTACCATCGTACTTGCTATAATGCTTGTTGTACATGGTGTATATACAGAATGTTCTACACTTTTCCCGATTGGCTCAGACGCTCAGAGAAGGTGTGCAATCTCATTGGTCTATGTCTATTTTTAGACGCAGTTTGTATAAACAAATCCACGTGCGTCGCAGTAAATACTCCACGTGCTTCTAGTAAATTCTAGAAGATTTGCGACTTTCTTAGGTTTGTAATATATAAACAGGCCGACTGCCTATTTGGCAAAGCAGACAAGGTTCAAAAGTGAGCGCAGACAAAGAGAGTTACGAGTTAGAGAAGTGAAAATCTCCTAAAGCGAGTTTCAGTGCAATAGTCAAAGACAGTAACAATGTCTGGAAAAGCACCAGCAATCGGTATTGATTTGGGCACAACTTATTCTTGTGTCGGAGTTTTTCAAAATGGAAAAGTAGAGATTATTGCAAATGATCAGGGAAACAGAACGACACCGAGTTACGTCGCTTTCACAGACACTGAGAGACTGATCGGCGATGCTGCTAAAAATCAGGCGGCTCTCAACCCTGAAAACACCGTATTCGATGCAAAGCGTCTTATCGGTCGACGATTTGACGACCCGAGCGTTCAGAATGACATTAAACACTGGCCATTCAAAGTTGTCAATGTGGAAGGAAAGCCAAAGATACAGGTGGAGTACAAGGGAGAAACCAAAGTTCTGGCCCCTGAAGAGATCAGCTCTATGGTATTGACAAAAATGAAGGAGACGGCGGAAGCTTACCTTGGTCAGAAGGTCAAGGACGCTGTGATTACAGTGCCAGCATACTTCAACGACGCCCAGAGACGGGCGACTAATGACGCCGGTGTTATCGCCGGTCTGAATGTCCTGAGAATTATCAACGAACCCACAGCAGCCGCCCTTGCATATGGACTTGACAAGAACCTAAAAGGAGAGATAAATGTGCTTGTGTTCGACTTAGGAGGTGGAACATTCGACGTATCTATTCTGACAATCGACGAGGGCTCCCTGTTTGAAGTAAGGTCTACGGCTGGAGACACACATCTAGGTGGTGAGGACTTTGATAACAGAATGGTTAACCTCTTTGCAGAGGAATTCAAGAGAAAGCACAAGAAGGACATCTCCAAGAACGCGCGTGCCCTACGACGTCTCCGCACAGCATGTGAGCGCGCAAAGAGGGCCCTGTCAAGCAGTACCGAGGCCAGTGTAGAGATTGACTCCTTGTACGAGGGCATCGACTTCTACAGCAAAATTACAAGGGCTAGATTTGAGGAGCTGTGCATTGACCTGTTCCGAAGTACACTTGAACCCGTAGAGAAAGCTTTGAGGGACGCTAAGATGGACAAATCCATGCTCCATGAGGTCGTGCTTGTAGGTGGTTCCACCCGTATTCCTAAAGTCCAGAAACTGCTACAAGAGTTTATGAACGGCAAAGAGTTAAATAAGTCCATCAACCCTGACGAGGCTGTAGCTTACGGTGCTGCAGTTCAAGCTGCCGTTCTGACTGGCGTTCAGAACGAGTCCATCAAAGACTTGCTTCTAGTCGACGTCGCTCCGCTTTCGCTTGGTATCGAGACGGCTGGTGGCGTAATGACAAAGCTTATCGACCGCAACACGAGAATCCCGACCAAAACGTCGCAGGTCTTCACAACCTACTCCGACAACCAGCCGGCTGTATCCATTCAAGTATTCGAGGGTGAGAGGGCCATGACAAGGGACAATAACTTGCTCGGTCGTTTCGATTTGACTGGAATTCCACCAGCACCCCGTGGTGTGCCCCAGATTGAAGTAACCTTTGATATCGACGCCAACGGAATCCTTAACGTCTCCGCCGTAGATAAGAGCAGTGGCAAATCCAACAAAATTACAATCACAAATGACAGAGATCGGCTTAGTAAAGAGGATATTGACAGAATGGTGGCCGATGCAGATAAATACAAAGCGGAAGACGATAGACAGAGAGAACGTGTGTCAGCAAGAAATGCGTTGGAAAACTATGTTTTCAGCGTGAAACAGGCGGTATCGGATACTGAAAACAAACTATCAGTAGACGACAAAAAGAAAGTGACGGATATTTGTGACCAGGCACTCAAATGGCTGGACAACAATTCTCTGGCAGAAAAGGAGGAATTTGACCATAAATTGCAAGATGTCCAAAAGACGTGCTCCCCCATAATGGTGAAATTGCATGGCGGTCACCCTCAACATAGCGCCCATACTAGCCAGCAGGGATCTCAGGGCAGACAGGGTCCCACAGTTGAGGAAATGGATTAAACTTGGGTGAAAATTCTAAACCTGACGAATTGTGACTGTGATAAACTGAAAGGAAATTTACCAACGTATTTTATAGTATATATGACTGTGCTGGGCGTAAAACAAAAATGATATTATACACTTCTGTTTAAGTTGATAGAACTACTGCATTGTCAGATATCAATAGGACAGGTTTAAGTTTTATCGTACAGTACGAGTATATATGTAATCTCTTTATTAATTTCATACGTCCAATTGCTATTATATCACTTACATTATTTAACTTATACATTCATGCCAGATGCATGTTGCGTTAATGTTCGCCTAATTTTTAATACAAAATTTAAAATATACTATTTCTTTGGTCTTTTTGCCTAGGTGTTTAAACCTTCACTAATTTCTCTACAACTTCTCTCTCACATTGACACGTACGGATTAACTTCCTTAATTTTCACCTCACCATCTCTTCACACACAAACATGCACATACCTCTCCCAGTAACCAAACTTCTCCCAATTCTGTCTGTCTGTCTGTCTCTCTCTCTCTCTCTCTCTCACACACACACACACACGAACATTAGTGCGCGCATGTTCACCAGAATACACATAAGGGTCAATATATACCCTGAGGGGAAGGGGGTGTTCAGTGTAATTGGGGTACACGTTATGATAATAGTGCAGTCAAAATTTTAGGGCATATATATATATATATATATATATATATATATATATATATATATATATATATATTACACAACACTAAAGGTAGTGTTTGGTTGTTTGTCTCGAGATAGAATGAGATATTCTGTGTAACGGAACTGGGAATTGTCTATTTTCTATTGTTAAAATATTTTTGCACTATGAATTGGAATAACACCGCCTTTCCCCCGCCTCCTCCGTACTTATTGACAGCTCCTTAGACAATAGAGCGATGTAATCTTTTCAAATACACAACGACTAATAAAAACGTTAAGAACATGGTATACCTCTCTCATATTTAAACATTAATGATTTACGTAAGGACTGAAAACGTGTTTCATTTTCAAGAAAACTATATTTGACTTAAAATCTATTGGTAACATATGTTCAACATACAAACCAGGATATTAACGTTCTCTCTAAAACAAAAGTAAACACACACACGCACACGCATACTGCATCTTCTCGTATATACAAAGGACTACTTTCACTTCATCTGAATCAACGTTCTAGTAATCTCCAAAAGTACACACACACACACACACACACACACACACACACACAGAGATGAATCGTCCAATTTAAAACGTACATGATAAACACAGATACGTATACACAAGTCTCAAATTCCAACAGACAAAAACGCATTTAAACACTCTCTCCGTAAAAACTACGTATTTGGGTGTCTCAGGTGTGGGGAGAGGGACTACACATCGGTTCTTTTAAGAGCGGGGAAAATCACAAGTGTACAGACGGACAGGTTCACAATATTCAGACGCTTCTTTTGAAATCGAGGGGATAACTAGAAATCGTATGCACTGTCTTTCATTCCCACAGTAAATGTAATTCGCTATTTTTATTTATTATAACTCTCTCTCTCTCTTTTATCTAACTACCAAAGAGACGATTTACTTGTATATAGGAGCTTATTAAAAAAAAACAAAAAATTTAAAAGGAAAAGAATGAATGAAAAGAAATAGAACAACTTTGATATTCAACAATTCCCCTACATTTCCATAAAAAGCATAAAACAACAGTTACTGTGAAGTATATGTATCTATGTGTCTATATATTTGAGTATGTCTGTCTGTCTGTCTGGTGTCGTAGTAATATAGTGACTATCCTCTATGCAAACTGGACGATTTTATCTAAAACATCCTTAATTTTGTATTCCTTGTATTCTTACAGTCATACAAACACTAATAAACCCTTGACTTTAATAGCTTACAATGTAAGTGGTTGGACTCATTAGTGATCGAATAAGTGTCCTTTGAAAATTGGATATTAATCTCGATGGCAAAATATCTTATCATTGGGTGAGGTGGGGATGGGGGTAAATTACTGACCCCTTGTCGCCGGGAGAAAACATAAAACCTTTTGAACCCGACGTCTGTCAATATGTCCCATACTAATAGTAAAAAAAAAATCAGTTCTTGATAAGGAACAAACAAAATATTCGGACCTGAAGGAAAAAAAACAAACTTCCTCGCCGAACCCATCCCCAACCCCACCCCAAAAATGAGTGATTTGTGCATAAATAATACTAGCCTTACTCCATTTGAACACAAATTCAAAACCATTGCCGTAGATTTACTCATTCGTATATGACTGAACGGATTCTTTCAGAATCGTATAAAGTTTTTAATCAAATAAATCTTCGTTCTTTTGTCCGAGAATGGGTATAAATGCTTGAATCGATAATGAATTATTTCATGTTCAACTATTAATATAAGTCATTGTCTGAAATAGGAATCAAACTTCAATTCCCCACCCTCTCTCTCTCTCTCTCTCTCTCTCTCTCTCTCTCTCTCTCTCTCTCTCTCTCGTGCTACAGTATAATACACCTAAATAAACTCGTAATCTTGTTTCATTCACATACCAAACTAATTCAAGGATTAAGGCAACGCCGGATTTCTTCGCTTTTCCGTGTATCAAGAATTGTTTTAATCGTTCTTTCTTTAACCATCAGAAATACTTCCAACTCTACCCACCCAGTACACACACACACACACACACACACACACACACACACACACACACACACACACACACACAACGCGCGCCTATGCATTGATTCACATGATTATTCAGTCAATGGTTATGCTTGCAAACTTAAGGGCGATGAACCTATATGCCACCATGTACAACATAAATGATTAGAATTACGGAGATAACCCCGATAAAAATGATTTTGCAAAGAGTCCTGTCCTACCATCGTACTTGCTATAATGCTTGTTGTACATGGTGTATATACAGAATGTTCTACACTTTTCCCGATTGGCTCAGACGCTCAGAGAAGGTGTGCAATCTCATTGGTCTATGTCTATTTTTAGACGCAGTTTGTATAAACAAATCCACGTGCGTCGCAGTAAATACTCCACGTGCTTCTAGTAAATTCTAGAAGATTTGCGACTTTCTTTGGTTTGTAATATATAAACAGGCCGACTGCCTATTTGGCAAAGCAGACAAGGTTCAAAAGTGAGCGCAGACAAAGAGAGTTACGAGTTAGAGAAGTGAAAATCTCCTAAAGCGAGTTTCAGTGCAATAGTCAAAGACAGTAACAATGTCTGGAAAAGCACCAGCAATCGGTATTGATTTGGGCACAACTTATTCTTGTGTCGGAGTTTTTCAAAATGGAAAAGTAGAGATTATTGCAAATGATCAGGGAAACAGAACGACACCGAGTTACGTCGCTTTCACAGACACTGAGAGACTGATCGGCGATGCTGCTAAAAATCAGGCGGCTCTCAACCCTGAAAACACCGTATTCGATGCAAAGCGTCTTATCGGTCGACGATTTGACGACCCGAGCGTTCAGAATGACATTAAACACTGGCCATTCAAAGTTGTCAATGTGGAAGGAAAGCCAAAGATACAGGTGGAGTACAAGGGAGAAACCAAAGTTCTGGCCCCTGAAGAGATCAGCTCTATGGTATTGACAAAAATGAAGGAGACGGCGGAAGCTTACCTTGGTCAGAAGGTCAAGGACGCTGTGATTACAGTGCCAGCATACTTCAACGACGCCCAGAGACGGGCGACTAATGACGCCGGTGTTATCGCCGGTCTGAATGTCCTGAGAATTATCAACGAACCCACAGCAGCCGCCCTTGCATATGGACTTGACAAGAACCTAAAAGGAGAGATAAATGTGCTTGTGTTCGACTTAGGAGGTGGAACATTCGACGTATCTATTCTGACAATCGACGAGGGCTCCCTGTTTGAAGTAAGGTCTACGGCTGGAGACACACATCTAGGTGGTGAGGACTTTGATAACAGAATGGTTAACCTCTTTGCAGAGGAATTCAAGAGAAAGCACAAGAAGGACATCTCCAAGAACGCGCGTGCCCTACGACGTCTCCGCACAGCATGTGAGCGTGCAAAGAGGGCCCTGTCAAGCAGTACCGAGGCCAGTGTAGAGATTGACTCCTTGTACGAGGGCATCGACTTCTACAGCAAAATTACAAGGGCTAGATTTGAGGAGCTGTGCATTGACCTGTTCCGAAGTACACTTGAACCCGTAGAGAAAGCTTTGAGGGACGCTAAGATGGACAAATCCATGCTCCATGAGGTCGTGCTTGTAGGTGGTTCCACCCGTATTCCTAAAGTCCAGAAACTGCTACAAGAGTTTATGAACGGCAAAGAGTTAAATAAGTCCATCAACCCTGACGAGGCTGTAGCTTACGGTGCTGCAGTTCAAGCTGCCGTTCTGACTGGCGTTCAGAACGAGTCCATCAAAGACTTGCTTCTAGTCGACGTCGCTCCGCTTTCGCTTGGTATCGAGACGGCTGGTGGCGTAATGACAAAGCTTATCGACCGCAACACGAGAATCCCGACCAAAACGTCGCAGGTCTTCACAACCTACTCCGACAACCAGCCGGCTGTATCCATTCAAGTATTCGAGGGTGAGAGGGCCATGACAAGGGACAATAACTTGCTCGGTCGTTTCGATTTGACTGGAATTCCACCAGCACCCCGTGGTGTGCCCCAGATTGAAGTAACCTTTGATATCGACGCCAACGGAATCCTTAACGTCTCCGCCGTAGATAAGAGCAGTGGCAAATCCAACAAAATTACAATCACAAATGACAGAGATCGGCTTAGTAAAGAGGATATTGACAGAATGGTGGCCGATGCAGATAAATACAAAGCGGAAGACGATAGACAGAGAGAACGTGTGTCAGCAAGAAATGCGTTGGAAAACTATGTTTTCAGCGTGAAACAGGCGGTATCGGATACTGAAAACAAACTATCAGTAGACGACAAAAAGAAAGTGACGGATATTTGTGACCAGGCACTCAAATGGCTGGACAACAATTCTCTGGCAGAAAAGGAGGAATTTGACCATAAATTGCAAGATGTCCAAAAGACGTGCTCCCCCATAATGGTGAAATTGCATGGCGGTCACCCTCAACATAGCGCCCATACTAGCCAGCAGGGATCTCAGGGCAGACAGGGTCCCACAGTTGAGGAAATGGATTAAACTTGGGTGAAAATTCTAAACCTGACGAATTGTGACTGTGATAAACTGAAAGGAAATTTACCAACGTATTTTATAGTATATATGACTGTGCTGGGCGTAAAACAAAAATGATATTATACACTTCTGTTTAAGTTGATAGAACTACTGCATTGTCAGATATCAATAGGACTGGTTTAAGTTTTATCGTACAGTACGAGTATATATGTAATCTCTTTATTAATTTCATACGTCCAATTGCTATTATATCACTTACATTATTTAACTTATACATTCATGCCAGATGCATGTTGCGTTAATGTTCGCCTAATTTTTAATACAAAATTTAAAATATACTATTTCTTTGGTCTTTTTGCCTAGGTGTTTAAACCTTCACTAATTTCTCTACAACTTCTCTCTCACATTGACACGTACGGATTAACTTCCTTAATTTTCACCTCACCATCTCTTCACACACAAACATGCACATACCTCTCCCAGTAACCAAACTTCTCCCAATTCTGTCTGTCTGTCTGTCTCTCTCTCTATCTCTCTCTCTCACACACACACACACGAACATTAGTGCGCGCATGTTCACCAGAATACACATAAGGGTCAATATATACCCTGAGGGGAAGGGGGTGTTCAGTGTAATTGGGGTACACGTTATGATAATAGTGCAGTCAAAATTTTAGGGCATATATATATATATATATATATATATATATATATATATATATATATATATATATATATATATATATATATATATATATATATATTACACAACACTAAAGGTAGTGTTTGGTTGTTTGTCTCGAGATAGAATGAGATATTCTGTGTAACGGAACTGGGAATTGTCTATTTTCTATTGTTAAAATATTTTTGCACTATGAATTGGAATAACACCGCCTTTCCCCCGCCTCCTCCGTACTTATTGACAGCTCCTTAGACAATAGAGCGATGTAATCTTTTCAAATACACAACGACTAATAAAAACGTTAAGAACATGGTATACCTCTCTCATATTTAAACATTAATGATTTACGTAAGGACTGAAAACGTGTTTCATTTTCAAGAAAACTATATTTGACTTAAAATCTATTGGTAACATATGTTCAACATACAAACCAGGATATTAACGTTCTCTCTAAAACAAAAGTAAACACACACACGCACACGCATACTGCATCTTCTCGTATATACAAAGGACTACTTTCACTTCATCTGAATCAACGTTCTAGTAATCTCCAAAAGTACACACACACACACACACACAGATGAATCGTCCAATTTAAAACGTACATGATAAACACAGATACGTATACACAAGTCTCAAATTCCAACAGACAAAAACGCATTTAAACACTCTCTCCGTAAAAACTACGTATTTGGGTGTCTCAGGTGTGGGGAGAGGGACTACACATCGGTTCTTTTAAGAGCGGGGAAAATCACAAGTGTACAGACGGACAGGTTCACAATATTCAGACGCTTCTTTTGAAATCGAGGGGATAACTAGAAATCGTATGCACTGTCTTTCATTCCCACAGTAAATGTAATTCGCTATTTTTATTTATTATAACTCTCTCTCTCTCTTTTATCTAACTACCAAAGAGACGATTTACTTGTATATAGGAGCTTATTAAAAAAAAACAAAAAATTTAAAAGGAAAAGAATGAATGAAAAGAAATAGAACAACTTTGATATTCAACAATTCCCCTACATTTCCATAAAAAGCATAAAACAACAGTTACTGTGAAGTATATGTATCTATGTGTCTATATATTTGAGTATGTCTGTCTGTCTGTCTGGTGTCGTAGTAATATAGTGACTATCCTCTATGCAAACTGGACGATTTTATCTAAAACATCCTTAATTTTGTATTCCTTGTATTCTTACAGTCATACAAACACTAATAAACCCTTGACTTTAATAGCTTACAATGTAAGTGGTTGGACTCATTAGTGATCGAATAAGTGTCCTTTGAAAATTGGATATTAATCTCGATGGCAAAATATCTTATCATTGGGTGAGGTGGGGATGGGGGTAAATTACTGACCCCTTGTCGCCGGGAGAAAACATAAAACCTTTTGAACCCGACGTCTGTCAATATGTCCCATACTAATAGTAAAAAAAAAATCAGTTCTTGATAAGGAACAAACAAAATATTCGGACCTGAAGGAAAAAAAACAAACTTCCTCGCCGAACCCATCCCCAACCCCACCCCAAAAATGAGTGATTTGTGCATAAATAATACTAGCCTTACTCCATTTGAACACAAATTCAAAACCATTGCCGTAGATTTACTCATTCGTATATGACTGAACGGATTCTTTCAGAATCGTATAAAGTTTTTAATCAAATAAATCTTCGTTCTTTTGTCCGAGAATGGGTATAAATGCTTGAATCGATAATGAATTATTTCATGTTCAACTATTAATATAAGTCATTGTCTGAAATAGGAATCAAACTTCAATTCTCCACCCTCTCTCTCTCTCTCTCTCTCTCTCTCTCTCTCTCGTGCTACAGTATAATACACCTAAATAAACTCGTAATCTTGTTTCATTCACATACCAAACTAATTCAAGGATTAAGGCAACGCCGGATTTCTTCGCTTTTCCGTGTATCAAGAATTGTTTTAATCGTTCTTTCTTTAACCATCAAAAATACTTCCAACTCTACCCACCCAGTACACACACACACACACACACACACACACACACACACACACACACACACACACACACAACGCGCGCCTATGCATTGATTCACATGATTATTCAGTCAATGGTTATGCTTGCAAACTTAAGGGCGATGAACCTATATGCCACCATGTACAACATAAATGATTAGAATTACGGAGATAACCCCGATAAAAATGATTTTGCAAAGAGTCCTGTCCTACCATCGTACTTGCTATAATGCTTGTTGTACATGGTGTATATACAGAATGTTCTACACTTTTCCCGATTGGCTCAGACGCCCAGAGAAGGTGTGCAATCTCATTGGTCTATGTCTATTTTTAGACGCAGTTTGTATAAACAAATCCACGTGCGTCGCAGTAAATACTCCACGTGCTTCTAGTAAATTCTAGAAGATTTGCGACTTTCTTTGGTTTGTAATATATAAACAGGCCGACTGCCTATTTGGCAAAGCAGACAAGGTTCAAAAGTGAGCGCAGACAAAGAGAGTTACGAGTTAGAGAAGTGAAAATCTCCTAAAGCGAGTTTCAGTGCAATAGTCAAAGACAGTAACAATGTCTGGAAAAGCACCAGCAATCGGTATTGATTTGGGCACAACTTATTCTTGTGTCGGAGTTTTTCAAAATGGAAAAGTAGAGATTATTGCAAATGATCAGGGAAACAGAACGACACCGAGTTACGTCGCTTTCACAGACACTGAGAGACTGATCGGCGATGCTGCTAAAAATCAGGCGGCTCTCAACCCTGAAAACACCGTATTCGATGCAAAGCGTCTTATCGGTCGACGATTTGACGACCCGAGCGTTCAGAATGACATTAAACACTGGCCATTCAAAGTTGTCAATGTGGAAGGAAAGCCAAAGATACAGGTGGAGTACAAGGGAGAAACCAAAGTTCTGGCCCCTGAAGAGATCAGCTCTATGGTATTGACAAAAATGAAGGAGACGGCGGAAGCTTACCTTGGTCAGAAGGTCAAGGACGCTGTGATTACAGTGCCAGCATACTTCAACGACGCCCAGAGACGGGCGACTAATGACGCCGGTGTTATCGCCGGTCTGAATGTCCTGAGAATTATCAACGAACCCACAGCAGCCGCCCTTGCATATGGACTTGACAAGAACCTAAAAGGAGAGATAAATGTGCTTGTGTTCGACTTAGGAGGTGGAACATTCGACGTATCTATTCTGACAATCGACGAGGGCTCCCTGTTTGAAGTAAGGTCTACGGCTGGAGACACACATCTAGGTGGTGAGGACTTTGATAACAGAATGGTTAACCTCTTTGCAGAGGAATTCAAGAGAAAGCACAAGAAGGACATCTCCAAGAACGCGCGTGCCCTACGACGTCTCCGCACAGCATGTGAGCGTGCAAAGAGGGCCCTGTCAAGCAGTACCGAGGCCAGTGTAGAGATTGACTCCTTGTACGAGGGCATCGACTTCTACAGCAAAATTACAAGGGCTAGATTTGAGGAGCTGTGCATTGACCTGTTCCGAAGTACACTTGAACCCGTAGAGAAAGCTTTGAGGGACGCTAAGATGGACAAATCCATGCTCCATGAGGTCGTGCTTGTAGGTGGTTCCACCCGTATTCCTAAAGTCCAGAAACTGCTACAAGAGTTTATGAACGGCAAAGAGTTAAATAAGTCCATCAACCCTGACGAGGCTGTAGCTTACGGTGCTGCAGTTCAAGCTGCCGTTCTGACTGGCGTTCAGAACGAGTCCATCAAAGACTTGCTTCTAGTCGACGTCGCTCCGCTTTCGCTTGGTATCGAGACGGCTGGTGGCGTAATGACAAAGCTTATCGACCGCAACACGAGAATCCCGACCAAAACGTCGCAGGTCTTCACAACCTACTCCGACAACCAGCCGGCTGTATCCATTCAAGTATTCGAGGGTGAGAGGGCCATGACAAGGGACAATAACTTGCTCGGTCGTTTCGATTTGACTGGAATTCCACCAGCACCCCGTGGTGTGCCCCAGATTGAAGTAACCTTTGATATCGACGCCAACGGAATCCTTAACGTCTCCGCCGTAGATAAGAGCAGTGGCAAATCCAACAAAATTACAATCACAAATGACAGAGATCGGCTTAGTAAAGAGGATATTGACAGAATGGTGGCCGATGCAGATAAATACAAAGCGGAAGACGACAGACAGAGAGAACGTGTGTCAGCAAGAAACGCGTTGGAAAACTATGTTTTCAGCGTGAAACAGGCGGTATCGGATACTGAAAACAAACTATCAGTAGACGACAAAAAGAAAGTGACGGATATTTGTGACCAGGCACTCAAATGGCTGGACAACAATTCTCTGGCAGAAAAGGAGGAATTTGACCATAAATTGCAAGATGTCCAAAAGACGTGCTCCCCCATAATGGTGAAATTGCATGGCGGTCACCCTCAACATAGCGCCCATACTAGCCAGCAGGGATCTCAGGGCAGACAGGGTCCCACAGTTGAGGAAATGGATTAAACTTGGGTGAAAATTCTAAACCTGACGAATTGTGACTGTGATAAACTGAAAGGAAATTTACCAACGTATTTTATAGTATATATGACTGTGCTGGGCGTAAAACAAAAATGATATTATACACTTCTGTTTAAGTTGATAGAACTACTGCATTGTCAGATATCAATAGGACTGGTTTAAGTTTTATCGTACAGTACGAGTATATATGTAATCTCTTTATTAATTTCATACGTCCAATTGCTATTATATCACTTACATTATTTAACTTATACATTCATGCCAGATGCATGTTGCGTTAATGTTCGCCTAATTTTTAATACAAAATTTAAAATATACTATTTCTTTGGTCTTTTTGCCTAGGTGTTTAAACCTTCACTAATTTCTCTACAACTTCTCTCTCACATTGACACGTACGGATTAACTTCCTTAATTTTCACCTCACCATCTCTTCACACACAAACATGCACATACCTCTCCCAGTAACCAAACTTCTCCCAATTCTGTCTGTCTGTCTGTCTCTATCTCTCTCTCACACACACACGAACATTAGTGCGCGCATGTTCATCAGAATACACATAAGGGTCAATATATACCCTGAGGGGAAGGGGGTGTTCAGTGTAATTGGGGTACACGTTATGATAATAGTGCAGTCAAAATTTTAGGGCATATATATATATATATATATATATATATATATATATATATATATATATATATATATATATATATATTACACAACACTAAAGGTAGTGTTTGGTTGTTTGTCTCGAGATAGAATGAGGTATTCTGTGTAACGGAACTGGGAATTGTCTATTTTCTATTGTTAAAATATTTTTGCACTATGAATTGGAATAACACCGCCTTTCCCCCCGCCTCCTCCGTACTTATTGACAGCTCCTTAGACAATAGAGCGATGTAATCTTTTCAAATACACAACGACTAATAAAAACGTTAAGAACATGGTATACCTCTCTCATATTTAAACATTAATGATTTACGTAAGGACTGAAAACGTGTTTCATTTTCAAGAAAACTATATTTGACTTAAAATCTATTGGTAACATATGTTCAACATACAAACCAGGATATTAACGTTCTCTCTAAAACAAAAGTAAACACACACACGCACACGCATACTGCATCTTCTCGTATATACAAAGGACTACTTTCACTTCATCTGAATCAACGTTCTAGTAATCTCCAAAAGTACACACACACACACACACACACACACAGATGAATCGTCCAATTTAAAACGTACATGATAAACACAGATACGTATACACAAGTCTCAAATTCCAACAGACAAAAACGCATTTAAACACTCTCTCCGTAAAAACTACGTATTTGGGTGTCTCAGGTGTGGGGAGAGGGACTACACATCGGTTCTTTTAAGAGCGGGGAAAATCACAAGTGTACAGACGGACAGGTTCACAATATTCAGACGCTTCTTTTGAAATCGAGGGGATAACTAGAAATCGTATGCACTGTCTTTCATTCCCACAGTAAATGTAATTCGCTATTTTTATTTATTATAACTCTCTCTCTCTCTTTTATCTAACTACCAAAGAGACGATTTACTTGTATATAGGAGCTTATTAAAAAAAAACAAAAAATTTAAAAGGAAAAGAATGAATGAAAAGAAATAGAACAACTTTGATATTCAACAATTCCCCTACATTTCCATAAAAAGCATAAAACAACAGTTACTGTGAAGTATATGTATCTATGTGTCTATATATTTGAGTATGTCTGTCTGTCTGTCTGGTGTCGTAGTAATATAGTGACTATCCTCTATGCAAACTGGACGATTTTATCTAAAACATCCTTAATTTTGTATTCCTTGTATTCTTACAGTCATACAAACACTAATAAACCCTTGACTTTAATAGCTTACAATGTAAGTGGTTGGACTCATTAGTGATCGAATAAGTGTCCTTTGAAAATTGGATATTAATCTCGATGGCAAAATATCTTATCATTGGGTGAGGTGGGGATGGGGGTAAATTACTGACCCCTTGTCGCCGGGAGAAAACATAAAACCTTTTGAACCCGACGTCTGTCAATATGTCCCATACTAATAGTAAAAAAAAAATCAGTTCTTGATAAGGAACAAACAAAATATTCGGACCTGAAGGAAAAAAAACAAACTTCCTCGCCGAACCCATCCCCAACCCCACCCCAAAAATGAGTGATTTGTGCATAAATAATACTAGCCTTACTCCATTTGAACACAAATTCAAAACCATTGCCGTAGATTTACTCATTCGTATATGACTGAACGGATTCTTTCAGAATCGTATAAAGTTTTTAATCAAATAAATCTTCGTTCTTTTGTCCGAGAATGGGTATAAATGCTTGAATCGATAATGAATTATTTCATGTTCAACTATTAATATAAGTCATTGTCTGAAATAGGAATCAAACTTCAATTCTCCACCCTCTCTCTCTCTCTCTCTCTCTCTCTCTCTCTCTCGTGCTACAGTATAATACACCTAAATAAACTCGTAATCTTGTTTCATTCACATACCAAACTAATTCAAGGATTAAGGCAACGCCGGATTTCTTCGCTTTTCCGTGTATCAAGAATTGTTTTAATCGTTCTTTCTTTAACCATCAGAAATACTTCCAACTCTACCCACCCAGTACACACACACACACACACACACACACACACACACACACACACAACGCGCGCCTATGCATTGATTCACATGATTATTCAGTCAATGGTTATGCTTGCAAACTTAAGGGCGATGAACCTATATGCCACCATGTACAACATAAATGATTAGAATTACGGAGATAACCCCGATAAAAATGATTTTGCAAAGAGTCCTGTCCTACCATCGTACTTGCTATAATGCTTGTTGTACATGGTGTATATACAGAATGTTCTACACTTTTCCCGATTGGCTCAGACGCCCAGAGAAGGTGTGCAATCTCATTGGTCTATGTCTATTTTTAGACGCAGTTTGTATAAACAAATCCACGTGCGTCGCAGTAAATACTCCACGTGCTTCTAGTAAATTCTAGAAGATTTGCGACTTTCTTAGGTTTGTAATATATAAACAGGCCGACTGCCTATTTGGCAAAGCAGACAAGGTTCAAAAGTGAGCGCAGACAAAGAGAGTTACGAGTTAGAGAAGTGAAAATCTCCTAAAGCGAGTTTCAGTGCAATAGTCAAAGACAGTAACAATGTCTGGAAAAGCACCAGCAATCGGTATTGATTTGGGCACAACTTATTCTTGTGTCGGAGTTTTTCAAAATGGAAAAGTAGAGATTATTGCAAATGATCAGGGAAACAGAACGACACCGAGTTACGTCGCTTTCACAGACACTGAGAGACTGATCGGCGATGCTGCTAAAAATCAGGCGGCTCTCAACCCTGAAAACACCGTATTCGATGCAAAGCGTCTTATCGGTCGACGATTTGACGACCCGAGCGTTCAGAATGACATTAAACACTGGCCATTCAAAGTTGTCAATGTGGAAGGAAAGCCAAAGATACAGGTGGAGTACAAGGGAGAAACCAAAGTTCTGGCCCCTGAAGAGATCAGCTCTATGGTATTGACAAAAATGAAGGAGACGGCGGAAGCTTACCTTGGTCAGAAGGTCAAGGACGCCGTGATTACAGTGCCAGCATACTTCAACGACGCCCAGAGACGGGCGACTAATGACGCCGGTGTTATCGCCGGTCTGAATGTCCTGAGAATTATCAACGAACCCACAGCAGCCGCCCTTGCATATGGACTTGACAAGAACCTAAAAGGAGAGATAAATGTGCTTGTGTTCGACTTAGGAGGTGGAACATTCGACGTATCTATTCTGACAATCGACGAGGGCTCCCTGTTTGAAGTAAGGTCTACGGCTGGAGACACACATCTAGGTGGTGAGGACTTTGATAACAGAATGGTTAACCTCTTTGCAGAGGAATTCAAGAGAAAGCACAAGAAGGACATCTCCAAGAACGCGCGTGCCCTACGACGTCTCCGCACAGCATGTGAGCGCGCAAAGAGGGCCCTGTCAAGCAGTACCGAGGCCAGTGTAGAGATTGACTCCTTGTACGAGGGCATCGACTTCTACAGCAAAATTACAAGGGCTAGATTTGAGGAGCTGTGCATTGACCTGTTCCGAAGTACACTTGAACCCGTAGAGAAAGCTTTGAGGGACGCTAAGATGGACAAATCCATGCTCCATGAGGTCGTGCTTGTAGGTGGTTCCACCCGTATTCCTAAAGTCCAGAAACTGCTACAAGAGTTTATGAACGGCAAAGAGTTAAATAAGTCCATCAACCCTGACGAGGCTGTAGCTTACGGTGCTGCAGTTCAAGCTGCCGTTCTGACTGGCGTTCAGAACGAGTCCATCAAAGACTTGCTTCTAGTCGACGTCGCTCCGCTTTCGCTTGGTATCGAGACGGCTGGTGGCGTAATGACAAAGCTTATCGACCGCAACACGAGAATCCCGACCAAAACGTCGCAGGTCTTCACAACCTACTCCGACAACCAGCCGGCTGTATCCATTCAAGTATTCGAGGGTGAGAGGGCCATGACAAGGGACAATAACTTGCTCGGTCGTTTCGATTTGACTGGAATTCCACCAGCACCCCGTGGTGTGCCCCAGATTGAAGTAACCTTTGATATCGACGCCAACGGAATCCTTAACGTCTCCGCCGTAGATAAGAGCAGTGGCAAATCCAACAAAATTACAATCACAAATGACAGAGATCGGCTTAGTAAAGAGGATATTGACAGAATGGTGGCCGATGCAGATAAATACAAAGCGGAAGACGACAGACAGAGAGAACGTGTGTCAGCAAGAAACGCGTTGGAAAACTATGTTTTCAGCGTGAAACAGGCGGTATCGGATACTGAAAACAAACTATCAGTAGACGACAAAAAGAAAGTGACGGATATTTGTGACCAGGCACTCAAATGGCTGGACAACAATTCTCTGGCAGAAAAGGAGGAATTTGACCATAAATTGCAAGATGTCCAAAAGACGTGCTCCCCCATAATGGTGAAATTGCATGGCGGTCACCCTCAACATAGCGCCCATACTAGCCAGCAGGGATCTCAGGGCAGACAGGGTCCCACAGTTGAGGAAATGGATTAAACTTGGGTGAAAATTCTAAACCTGACGAATTGTGACTGTGATAAACTGAAAGGAAATTTACCAACGTATTTTATAGTATATATGACTGTGCTGGGCGTAAAACAAAAATGATATTATACACTTCTGTTTAAGTTGATAGAACTACTGCATTGTCAGATATCAATAGGACTGGTTTAAGTTTTATCGTACAGTACGAGTATATATGTAATCTCTTTATTAATTTCATACGTCCAATTGCTATTATATCACTTACATTATTTAACTTATACATTCATGCCAGATGCATGTTGCGTTAATGTTCGCCTAATTTTTAATACAAAATTTAAAATATACTATTTCTTTGGTCTTTTTGCCTAGGTGTTTAAACCTTCACTAATTTCTCTACAACTTCTCTCTCACATTGACACGTACGGATTAACTTCCTTAATTTTCACCTCACCATCTCTTCACACACAAACATGCACATACCTCTCCCAGTAACCAAACTTCTCCCAATTCTGTCTGTCTGTCTGTCTCTATCTCTCTCTCACACACACACGAACATTAGTGCGCGCATGTTCATCAGAATACACATAAGGGTCAATATATACCCTGAGGGGAAGGGGGTGTTCAGTGTAATTGGGGTACACGTTATGATAATAGTGCAGTCAAAATTTTAGGGCATATATATATATATATATATATATATATATATATATATATATATATATATATATATATATATATTACACAACACTAAAGGTAGTGTTTGGTTGTTTGTCTCGAGATAGAATGAGATATTCTGTGTAACGGAACTGGGAATTGTCTATTTTCTTTTGTTAAAATATTTTTGCACTATGAATTGGAATAACACCGCCCTTCCCCCGCCTCCTCCGTACTTATTGACAGCTCCTTAAACAATAGAGCGATGTAATCTTTTCAAATACACAACGACTAATAAAAACGTTAAGAACATGGTATACCTCTCTCATATTTAAACATTAATGATTTACGTAAGGATTGAAAACGTGTTTCATTTTCAAGAAAACTATATTTGACTTAAAATCTATTGGTAACATATTTTCAACATGCAAACCAGGATATTAACGTTCTCTCTAAAACAAAAATAAACACACACGCGCACACGCATACTGCATCTTCTCGTATATACAAAGGACTACTTTCACTTCATCTGAATCAACGTTCTAGTAATCTCCAAAAGTACACACACACACACACACACAGATGAATCGTCCAATTTAAAACGTACATGATAAACACAGATACGTATACACAAGTCTCAAATTCCAACAGACAAAAACGCATATAAACACTCTCTCCGTAACTACGTATTGGGTGTCTCATGTGTGGGGAGAGGGACTACACATCGGTTCTTTTAAGAGCGGGGAATTTACAAGTGTACAGACGGACAGGTTCACAATATTTAGACGCTTCTTTTGAAATCGAGGGGATAACTAGAAATTGTATGCACTGTCTTTCATTCCCACAGTAAATGTAATTCGCTATTTTTATTTATTTTAACTCTCCCTCTCTCTCTCTCGTTTATCTGCCTACCAAAGAGACGATTTACTTGTATATAAGAGTTTGTTAAAAAAAATTTAAAAGGAAAAGAATGAATGAAAAGAAATAGAACAACTTTGATATTCAACAATTCCCCTACATTTCGATAAAGAAGCATAAAAATGTTTTTGGAAAAAAGTTACTGAGAAGTATATGTATTTATGGTGTCATAGTAATATTGTGTTTATCCCCTGTGGAAACTGGATGATTTTAGATACAACACGCAAAATTTTATTCCTTGTATTCTTACATCCATACAAACACAAATAAACCCTTGACTTTAATCGCTCGCAGTGTACGCGGTTGGGCTCATTAGAGATCGAATAAGTGTCTTTTGAAAATTCGAGATTGACCTCAGTGGCAAAATATATTATCATGGGATGAAGTGGAGGTAAATTACTGCCCCCTTGTCGCCCGAAGAAAATATAAAACCTTTTAATCTCCATGTGTGCCTATATGTCCCATACTAATAGGTAAAAAATCAGTTCTTCATAAGGAACAAACTAGTTGATCTGAAGGACAAAAACAAGACCCACCACCACCACGCATCCCCATGATTTGTGTCTAAATAATACTAGCCTTACTCCATTTGAACATAAACTCAAACCATTGCCGTAGATTTGCTAACTCGTATATTACTGAACGGATTCTTTCAGAATCATATAAAGTTTTTAATCAAATAAATCTTCGTTCTTGTGTCCAAGAATGGGTATAAATGCTTGAATCGATAATGAATTATTTCAGGTTCAACTATTAATATAAGTCACTGTCTTTAATAGGAATCACCCCACCCCCCTCCTCTCTTTTTCTCTCTCTTATTATATAATAAACCTAAATAAACTTGTTTCATTCACATACCAACTAGTTCAATAATTAAAATATATTCATTACATTAATAGCTTTTGTTCTGTGAGAATGTAGGAACAAACACAAGATATTCTCTACTCTACTTTTATTATATACCGACAAAGCTATTAACTAAATGAAGGCCCAACACCAAGTGAACATAAAGGTGGGAGAGTATAAAATAAATGATGTACATCACAAGCATTCTGTAACTAATTGGACTCTAATTAGACTGACCCTATGTCTTACTAACTTTAAAGCTGTCAACCTTTATCTGTGTCTCAAACTCCAATTACACATGGATGTGCCTCATTAACTGATACTACAGCTTTCGTCCATTATCTCTATATAAATTGCGCTGTAACGTTTTGATCATGCAGGACCTAATTTCTTCGCTTTTCTGTATATCAAAAATTGTTTTAATCGTTCTTTTTTCAACCGTCAGAAAGACCCCTATCTCCCCCTCCCCCCTATCTCCCCCCAGATATCTGAGGTATGCATTGATTACGTAGTCCGAGTTTCCTCTGACCCTTCCCACCCCATTTTGGATATGCTGACGGTTATACTGGGGTGTGTAACGGTCTGAGCCAATGAATATGCTTGCAAACTTAAGGGCGATTGACTATGCAACTATGTACAACATTAATGAGTCGAATTACAGAGATAACTCCGAGAAAAACGGTTAGCAAAACCGCCGTGTTACCATCGTACTTGCTATAAGGCTGTACTTGATGTACATACAGGCTGTTCTACACTTTTCCCGATTGGCTCAGACGCCCAGAGAAGGTGTGCAATTTCATTGGTCGATGTTTATTTTTAGACGCAGTTGTATAAACAACCACACGTAAGTCTCTGCAAATACTCCACGTGTTTCATTGAACAAAGCACTTTAATTCATCCGTCAAAGACATTAAACACTTGCGTGGATGTTTGGTCAGGTCGCCGGCCATTGTTTGGGGTCATTGATATACGTATCTGCGGGGACATATATCCATTGCAATCAATTTCAGTTTAGCAGAGTACCTCTGTTGTGAGTACAAAGGAAAATTGTCTTGATATTGGTACATTTTACATGAAATTTGCCTTAAATCTTTAAATTCCATCTTTCATCTCGTTAAAATAGCTCGTACAGAGCTAGTGTTTTATATATTTTTACTCAGACCACCGACGTTAAACAATTCTTGCATCGCTTCCGAGACTTCATGTCCCGAAGCAGAATCAGTCCACTCAGGGCCGGATTAAGGCCTTTCGAGTTTCTAATCACTGAAAAGTTTATGGTGCCCCCGCCCCATATGTAATTAAAAAAAAAGTAAGTTCTCATTTTTTGTATTATTATTTATTTTTTTTTTAGGTGCCCCTGCTTTGCCGGTGCCCTAAGCACGTGCTTAATCTTCCTATTGGGTTAATCCAGCACTGGGCCCACTGATGTTCTCAGCACGTAACAAAATCGGACTACCCCAAATCGGCCCATTACGTACTCGGCCTATCTGGTCCATGCTTTATATAAAAGTGCTGTGGATATATTCGACCGGGGGTGGGGGATTGCGCCCGGGGGAGGGGGGCGCCGTCGAGAGCTTTTTTTTTTTTAGCTGTAGATGGGGAGGGGGGAGGTTGGCAACTGGCATAAAAACTGTTCTCTGTGGCAAAGTAGTGGTGCCACTAAAGTACATTGCCCCCGGGCACCTCGAACCCTCGCGCTGCCATTGGATATAATGTCATTTGTCAACAGTCAACAGTCATTTTATATTTTTTGAAATTTTTTCAAATCTGTATGTTCAGTGCATCTGTGTATGATTTTTAGTATCCAGTTAATTAACTCAATTCTTCCTATTCTGTCATAAAGGAAAAGTCCCTAAAATTCAAGCCTAGTTTGACCACTGACCTTGGCAGCTTGCTTTGCTTTGTCACACTTGTAAGTTTTAACATTTAGTTGCACTGTGCACATATAAAAGGTACCTTGTTAGATAATGCATGCATTTGGAAGCCTACGCATTTTTCTTATTTAGCGAGAACTACATTACTCAAAATGTTATTGGCTATAATAAGTGCCACTCCTCCACCTTTCCATCCAGTTTCATTCATTCATACATGCACTCTCCCTTAACAAGGATTTCCATAGTGTAATGGATACCTAAGTTTTTTCATACCCCACTGCCCTCACCCACCCCTCTTTGACAAACAGTGTCTGTCTGTCCATCCATCACACTTTTGTCAACTTAATATCTGAACCCTTACCTTCATGAAACTTGGTATGCTTTTGTATCCTGACTAGAGAGTGTGTCATGTGTAAAATAGAAGTTAATCAACATTTTAAGAGTTTTCCCCATTTTATTACAAATTGTTTCCATTTATCCATGTCACAATTTTGTCTGGTTAATATCTCCTGAACCATTTTAGATACCTTCATGAAGTTGGTATGGATTTGTATCATGACAAGAATTTATATCCCATATAAAATTTGTATCATGACACGAATTTATATCCCATATAAGATTTGTATCATGACAAGAATTCATATCCCATATAAGATTTGTATCATGACAAGAATTCATATCCCATATAAGATTTGTATCATGACAAGAATTAATATCCCATATAAGATTTGTATCATGACCAGAATTTATATCCCATATAAGATTTGTATCATGACAAGAATTCATATCCCATATAAGATTTGTATCATGACAAGAATTCATATCCCATATAAGATTTGTATCATGACAAGAATTCATAACCCATATAAGATTTGTATCATGACAAGAATTCATATCCCATAATAAGATTTGTATCATGACAAGAATTCATATCCCATATAAGATTTGTATCATGACAAGAATTCACATCCCATATAAGATTTGTATCATGACAAGATATTATATCCCATATAAGATTTGTATCATGACAAGAATTTATATCCCATATAAGATTTGTATCATGACAAGAATTCATATCCCATAATAAGATTTGTATCATGACAAGAATTCATATCCCATATAAGATTTGTATCATGACAAGAATTCATATCCCATATAAGATTTGTATCATGACAAGAATTCATATCCCATATAAGATTTGTATCATGACAAGAATTTATATCCCATATAAGATTTGTATCATGACAAGAATTCATATCCCATATAAGATTTGTATCATGACAAGAATTCATATCCCATATAAGATTTGTATCATGACAAGAATTTATATCCCATAATAAGATTTGTCTTTGTCATATTAGTCCTTTAGAGTTATCCTCATGTTAAAAACAAAAAAATAATTTGTCTGTCCATCTCTCCATCACACTCTTGACAGTTAATAACTTCCAAAACATTTGGGATATCTTCTGAAACTTGTGTAAACTTTTGTGTCATGATAAGAGTTTACTTTTAGAGTGTATGTGTGTGTGTAGGGGGGTATTTTGTAAGCAAGTACTCACTGACAGACCTGGTTTTAGCAATTTAATAGGTTTATCACATGCTTATCATATGCCTGTGGTTTTTGATGAGGGGTGTACCTCAGAAGTCGGTTACTGCAGCCCATAGTTTTATAGGAATGTCATCCAAGCATTAATCTTACCAGAAGACATGGTAATAAACATATAATTAACATATTTAATAGACCCCTCAAAGTAAAAGAAGTCAGTAAATTTGAAATTAAGCCTTGTCATATTTTTGTGGAAGTACATACTCTTTCACTGTAGTATCTCCATAACCAAAGAAAAAAATCCCATAGAAACTTCTCTCCCTCTCTCTCTCTGGTTCCATGAAGAGGAGAGCATGAGTAACAGTAAAATTCAATAAGTACACAGCAAGCATGGAATCTGAAAAGCTGCACTTATTTACAAATGCTTTACTTCACTAGATAAGGGCAACAAACCCAAGCTCAACTACTAAACACAACACAAAAAGGCCTATACTACTACTACCACAACTACTACTACTACTAATACTATACTACTACTACCACAACTACTACTACTACTAATACCACAACTACTACTACTACTATACTACTACTACTAATACTATACTACTGCTACTACTATACTACTACTACTAATACTATACTACTGCTAATACTATACTACTACTACTACTACTACTACTACTAATACTATACTACTATACTACTACTACTAATACTATACTACTACTACCACAACTACTACTACTACAACTACTACTACTATACTACTACTACCACAACTACTACTACTACTACTACTACTATACTACTACTACCACAACTACTACTACTACTAATACTATACTACTACAACTACTATACTACTACTACTAATACTATACTACTACTACCACAACTACTACTACTACAACTACTTCTACTATACTACTACTACCACAACTACTACTACTACTAATACTATACTACTACTACTATACTACTACTACTAATACTATACTACTGCTAATACTATACTACTACTACTACTACTAATACTATACTACTATACTACTACTACTAATACTATACTACTACTACCACAACTACTACTACTACTACTACTATACTACTACTACCACAACTACTACTACTACTAATACTATACTACTACAACTACTAATACTATACTACTACTACTGCTAATACTATACTACTACTACTACTACTACTGCTAATACTATACTACTACTACCACAACTACTACTACTACTACTAATACTATACTACTACAACTACTAATACTATACTACTACTACTGCTAATACTATACTACTACTACTACTACTACTGCTAATACTATACTACTACTACCACAACTACTACTACTACTAATACTATACTACTACAACTACTAATACTATACTACTACTACTGCTAATACTATACTACTACTACTGCTAATACTATACTACTACTACCACAACTACTACAACTACTAATACTATACTACTACTACTACTACTACTAATACTATACTACTATACTACTACTACTAATACTATACTACTACTACTAATACTATACTACTACAACTACTATACTACTACTACTAATACTATACTACTACTACTAATACTATACTACTACTACTAATACTATACTACTACTACTAATACTACTACTACTACTAATACTATACTACTACTACTACTACTACTACTACCACAACTACTACTACTACTAATACTATACTACTACAACTACTATACTACTACTACTACTACTACTACTAATACTATACTACTATACTACTACTACTAATACTATACTACTACTACTAATACTATACTACTACAACTACTATACTACTACTACTAATACTATACTACTACTACTAATACTATACTACTACTACTAATACTATACTACTACTACTAATACTACTACTACTACTAATAATATACTACTACTACTACTACTAATACTATACTACTACAACTACTATACTACTACTACTAATACTATACTACTACTACTACAACTACTATACTACTACTACTACAACTACTACTACTACTAATACTATACTACTACAACTACTATACTACTACTACTAATACTATACTACTACTACTACAACTACTATACTACTACTACCACAACTACTACTACTACTATACTACTACAACTACTATACTACTACTACTAATACTATACTACTACAACTACTATACTACTACTACTAATACTATACTACTACTACTAATACTATACTACTACTACTAATACTATACTACTACTACTAATACTACTACTACTACTAATAATATACTACTACTACTACTACTACTAATACTATACTACTACAACTACTATACTACTACTATACTACTACTACTACAACTACTATACTACTACTACTACAACTACTACTACTACTAATACTATACTACTACAACTACTATACTACTACTACTAATACTATACTACTACTACTACAACTACTATACTACTACTACCACAACTACTACTACTACTATACTACTACAACTACTATACTACTACTACTACTACTAATACTATACTACTACAACTACTATACTACTACTACTACTATACTACTACTAATACTATACTACTACTACTACTATACTACTACTACTACTAATACTATACTACTACAACTACTATACTACTACTACTACTAATACTATACTACTACAACTACTATACTACTACTACTACTAATACTATACTACTACAACTACTATACTACTACTACTACTATACTACTACTAATACTATACTACTACTACTACTATACTACTACTACTACTAATACTATACTACTACAACTACTATACTACTACTACTAATACTATACTACTACAACTACTATACTACTACTACTAATACTATACTACTACTACTACTACTACTATACTACTACTACTACTAATACTATACTACTACTACTACAACTACTATACTACTACTACTAATACTATACTACTACTACTACTAATACTATACTACTACTACTACTACTACTAATACTATACTACTACTACTACCACAACTACTACTACTACTACTACTATACTACTACTACTAATACTATACTACTACTACTACAACTACTATACTACTACTACTAATACTATACTACTACTACTAATACTATACTACTACTACTACTACTACTACCACAACTACTACTACTACTACTAATACTATACTACTACAACTACTATACTACTACTACTAATACTATACTAATGCTAATACTATACTACTACTACTACAACTACTATACTACTACTACTACAACTACTACTACTACTATACTACTACTAATACTATACTACTACTGCTACTACTATACTACTACTAATAATAATGTCCTTATTTTTTTTGTTTTTCCTACTAAAGTACTGGTGCTATATCACACAAAGGTCAAGAAGAAGAGAAGAAGAAAATTCACATTTTCAAAAATGGGATGTTTGATGGAAAAAATGGCTAACGTCTGTGCTGACAGAAACAAGACCTTGCATCCCACCACCCTACCATGGTATTGAGAAATATTAAGCTAAAAGCTTGTGTCAGTAAATCTGGTAGTATGCAATTTTTTTCAAATGGATTTTAAAGGAAGTGTCATACATCAATTTATGTAAGTTATTATTTTGGGGTTTTTTGGTGTAATGTCTTCACGTTCCAAATAATACATCTATACTTAACGGTGAGCCCACATCCATGTATACTACCATATATATACTCATGTATAATCCCATACCAACTGCAAACTGCATATACCCAGATCTGCCATTGCATAATGCTCCGGCAGATCTGGGTCTATGCAGTTTGTAAGGACTAATCAGTAGAGCAAACAACATAGACCCTGATCTGCCGGCGCATTATGCGACGGCAGATCAGGGTCTATGTTGTTTGCATTTGGACCCAGCTTATACGTGAGTATATATGGTACTTTAACAGGATAAGTGAAACATATGAGAATGTAGAATATCTGTAGCAACCCCTAATGATACAATGTACACCCCTAATGATATAGAAACAGTTGGTATGCAGCTTCCATGATTCAACACTTAAACTGTGAATGATAGAAAAATTAAACTCATCCATGTATGCTATGTGGTGTTTATTTCATGTCAAATTTTAACCAAAACTTGTGTGCATGGTAATGTGTACTTCACTTCAGGTCTCACGGTACTAATTCAGCTCCCATAGTAAACCTGGAAAACCACAATATTAAAAATTTAATAACTTTAAATTTCTAATTGCTCATGATCAAACCTATATTTATCATTATAGACCCATCCTTGATGCAAGCTTCTGTGTTAATAAAATCACATGAGCCATGGCATATTTTGGATCTATATGTGCATGAACGTGTTATCCATTTCTGCACCTAATGAATATGGTGCTACTGTTGTTATTGATTGTTCCAATGTCAAGTCTATAAAAATACAAAAATTGCATCAATAGAATCTTGTCTCTATTTTTTTTTTAGGTACAGATAGAATAAGCTTTCAAAATAATTTTTTACTAAAATTTTACATTTCATTATTAACCAATTATGGACCACCAAACCCATATATACTCTATTGTATCTTCATCCATTTCTTGACTGGTTCAAAGCTGTTCTGTATAATTAGAACAGTGAGTCCTTCTCATGTGGTTTTCTTAACACAGAAGCTTGCATCAAGGATGGGTCTATACTGATAAATATAGGTTTGATCATGAGCATTTAGAAATTTGAAGTTATTGAATTTTTAATATCATGATGTTTCCGTAGGTTTACTATGGGAGTTGAATTAGTACCGTGAGTCCTATTGGGGCACTACACCATACCAAGAGCCTGCTGTTTCCATGGTTACCGTGTGCATCCAGGTTATTGTTTTGGTGGTTTTTGGTTATCAAAATCACAGTGGAGTCTTATTTTCATAATTTGCATATGATTTTAGAGAAAATATCTGTAAATAGCAGTGCTGGAAAGGGCTAGGTGCACATTTTTAGGGGTGGTACATGGGTCAGGTTATGGAAAAGAGAGAATAGTGTGGCCAGATGGGAGAATTTCATATGTTGGTTTCCACATATTGGCTTATATGGCTAAAATACCATTTAACCTATGCAACTATTCCCACAAAGGGGTTCGGGGAGAGATTTTAAGCATAAGCCACATGTCACAATAGCTTATGTATCAATACTGAGCATTTACATTTAGAAACACATTCAATAAATCAAAGCAAGGAGCATTGTAAAAATCAAGGACTGTGCACAAAACTGCACATGCCACATTGCATCGGCCTATAAAAATGTGCTATAATGAAGGTTGATTATGGTAATAGTGTTCATATTTTTCTTTTATATTTTTAGCCATAGCACACAGCAATTTGCCTTTATCATAATTATTTTGTTCTTGATATTTCTCATACAGTTTGTAAAGAAATGCCCTTTTCTCAGATCTTTTCTTTTCTTATATACTTTACTTGATTTGTACATTTTATCTCTGAGATAAAAATCGTGTTTGGTTTTCAGATGTTGTGCCATGGAACTACAGCTGAAACTGGACAACCGATAGATTTACATAGCTTCACCAGAGATTCTCCAGGTCCATGGTTACAGTTATGAACAGCACTATGAACCCTTCCATGGAAGTTTCTCTTGAAGGTTATATTTTTAGGTAAGCTATGTTTAATCCTTCAATTGACCAATTCCACTTTCTGTGTGTTCTTGTTCAGTTTTGTTTTCAGCTCTGTAGATTTACCTAACCGATATCCATACACATGCATAATGTAGACTCTTCACTCTCACTGGATATTTTCAGCTTGAAATGACTTGCCAAGAATGTGCTTCTCTATACACCCAGTTGGAACCATCTACCGAGCACACATTAGACTGCTTAAAACTTAAGACTGACTATACTTAAAAGTATAGGCCTTAAACTTTCATTTCCAACAGAAGTGTGTGAAAATCCAATCTGTATGTAGCTATTTACACAGACTGCCTTTCTTCCTTTCTTGCTGGTCTTCTGTACCTCATCATCGAGATTAAACATTTTTAATGCGTAACTGCATGTTGAACATATTGCTCTCTCCTGCCACATTAGATCTCTTTATTCTTCATGACTCAGATCCTAGGAGACAAAACCATTACACTGTGGGTGTTTGGACTAGTGTTCATTGATCACAGTATTCCACAGCTGTGCATTTTTTCCTGTGTGCACTAAGTGATATGTGTTTTCTTCTCCAGATCGGTTAATGTCAATAGAAGAAAACATGTTTCATGTCAGAAATGTGTGCTCAGATTTTGAAAGAAGAGCTATTTAAAAAAGGAAAATTGCTCTACACTTAGTATCAATGGTAGTATAGACTCATGTAACTATAAATTCAAGTTTGCTGCTTGGTATGCCAAATTAAGGTGTATTACCTCCCCTTTGACTGTAACTGAGTAATTGCAGGATTTTCTTTATGTCTCTGTTTCTCTATAATTTATGCATTTAATCAGCTTTATCTTGATAGATAAGTAATTTAACACTACTTGCAGTAGAAAGTTGGCACAATATCGTTTTGGGGGCTTTTTCTTAACTTTTTATGTTTTGTGGCTAAAAGTAGGTATAGATTTATGTATCGGAGAACTTTAACATGTAATTGAATCCTATTGCTTAAATTTACTGAGTATCTTATGCAGTCATAAATTATATCATTGTATGTATATTGTATTGAAACATGTATTTGCCTTGGCATCGCAAACTTTTCCATATATTTCTCCACCTCCAGCTTACTTCTTGGCTTGGGCCACATCTATTTACACACTGGCCTGCTGTCTCCAACATCAGTTTTAGCATCCAAATTTTCCAATTTTTCTCTTGTTGCCCTTATGTAACAGACCTTGAGTGGCTTTGTTTTTCTGGTTGATGTACATTTATTTCCCTTATTGTGAGGAACATTACCAGGTTGGAAGAAATTACTTTGTCTATTCTGTGTTTCCTTACTCTTTCCCATATTGTTATAATAAAAAGTAGCACTAAACTATTTAATTTTTCAATAGAATAAAACTTATGGTACTTGTTTGGCTTTTTATACATTACTGTGCAGATTTGGGGGTGATAAATCACTGGTGTTGATATTTTAGATAATTTTGGAATGTCAGCATCACTGTTGTTTCATGGGTGTGTTTGCTTCCCTTAGTGCCAGAAAGACAATTACCCCTTATCCTTATCCTCTGTCATCTGGCACACTTATTAGTTTGATTTTGAAAGATGGGAATAGGGATACACTGTACTTTTTTTTCTGTGTGAGTCAGAAAAAAAATGGTCATTTTGAATTGTATAAGTTATTAAAACTTGTCTTATAGCCAGTGAGAGATGAAAATACAAGGTGTCATGTAATTTGATACCCAGTTATGTAATACTTGCTGATGTCTGCATGTTTGAGTTTCTTTTGTGTAGCATGCATGCCATAGAAATATAGCATGAAGATACATATGCAGAAAACAATAAATTTAATAACAAGAATAAATCACTAATATGTACAATACAATACAGCAAAATGTTATGCGGATACAATTTAGCTATAGATAGTGGTATCACATCAAATGCCATTACACTAATATCTTTGCACGAGAGTGGCCAATTCTTTATTACAACCATGTTCCAACATCAATGAGTAAAAACATATCTTTGTAAACAATTCAGATCTACTTATAGGACTCATGGTACTGGTTATAGGGAACAACTGTGAACCAGTCTAGAAATGGGTGAAGATTTAATAGAGTATATACGGGTTTGGTGGTCCATAATTAGTTAATAATGAAAAGTAAAATGTTAGTACAAAATTGTTTTGAGAGCTTATCCTATCTGTACCTTAAAAAAAATAGAGACAAGATTCTATTGATGCAATTTTAGTATTTTTATAGATTTGACTTAGGAACAGTCAATAACAACAGTAGCACCTGATTCATTAGGTCCAGAATGGATAACACATGTTTCATGTACATGTAGATCCAAAATATGGTGCGGCTCATGTGGTTTTCTTAACACAGAAGCTTGCATCAAGGATGGGTCTATACTGATAAATATAGGTTTGATCATGAGCATTTAGAAATTTAAAGTTATTTAATTTTTAATATCATGATGTTTCCATAGGTTTGCTATGGGAGTTGAATTATTACCGTGAGTCCTTCAGTGATGTCAGTGGTTTTCACATAGCTGTTGTTATTGCCCAAGGAAAAGATAATTGGTTGAGCAGCAGATTATGCCAGTAGCTATATACATTTCTCCATCTGTCTGTCCATCCACATTTAGTTCTGGCAGCATAATTCTCAATTGGATCCTTAAATCAGCTACATATATATACATTATATTTCATACAGTGACAGTGGTATACATACATACATACATACATACATACATACATACATACATACATACATACATACATACATACATACATACATACATACATACATACATACATACATATAATGACATTATATATTCAGACCTGTGGAAGATTGCTCATTTGCTTTGAAGCCACATGATCAAGTTTATGGTCACAGTTATTGGCTGTATTTGTAAGACCTTATAATTTCTTCAACAATAGAGACAGTTGAAGAGTAAGCACAGAACACATTTTTATTCCTCTGACCACAACGTTGGAGATTGCTAGCTCTGTTAGACTTTCTGTTCATTCATCTGTTAGTTTTGAGTATGATAACACAAGTTACGTTGTTTTTGAGTATGATAACACAAGTTACGTTGTTTTTGAACTCAGACTGACTTATTGTTTTATCTTCAGACTAACTGTTAACATCTCTCTAACAGTTGATGAAGTAAAAACAAAAGATAAAAACAACCTATAAATATTCAAAATGATTATCGTATGTGACATTCTTTTTGATAGGTGTAGTTGTTTGTGTCATACGTTATACTTGACTGGATCAGAAAACATGCATTTCCTTATATCACCAGTGGGTCAGATAGTCCACACATGATTAAGGCTATAGTGTTGTAGTGTAGCAAATACTCCATGCATGATTAAGGGTACAGTGTTGTAGTGTAGCTAATACTCCATGCACAATTAAGGCTGCAGTATTACAGTGTAGCTAATACTCAATGTACGATTAAGGCTAGTATTGTAGTGTAGCTAATACTCCACACATGATCAAGGCTACAGTGTTGTGCTGTAGCTAATACTCCACACATGATCAAGGCTACAGTATTGCAGTGTAGCTAATACTCCATGTACGGTTAAGGCTAGTGTTGTGGTGTAGCTAATACTCCACACATAATTAAGGCTACAGTGTTGTGCTATAGCTAATACTCCACACATGATCAAGGCTACAGTACTGCAGTGTAGCTAATACTCCATGTACGATTAAGGCTAGTGTTGTGGTGTAGCTAATACTCCACACATGATTAAGGCTAGTGTTGCAGTGTAGCCAATACTCCATGCACGATTAAGGCTACAGTGTTGCAGTGTAGCTAATACTCCATGCACGATTAGGGCTACAGTGTTGCAGTGTATCTAATACTCAATGCACGATTAACGCTACAGTGTTGCAGTGTAGCTAATACTCCATGTACGATTAAGGCTAGTGTTGTGGTGTAGCAGTGCTACAGTATTGCAGTGTAGCTAATACTCCATGCATGATTAAGACTACAGTATTGCAGTGTAGCTAATACTCCATGCACGATTAAGGCTACAGTGTTGTGGTGTAGCAGTTACTCCATGCATGATTAGGACTACAGTATTGCAGTGTAGCAGACACCCTAAGCACAATTTAGGCTACAGTGTTGCAGTGTAGAACACCTGTTCAATATAAATATGATAAATTCTCTATTTTTTGTCGTGTGGATAAACAGAACTCAAAACATCTATTACTCTATTGTAAATATTTCATAATTGGAGAAAACATAAAATTATCACATGACGACTCTGTTATATAGGTTCATAAACCTGTATTGCTTTTTTTTAACCAATTATAATAATAATATAATAATTAATAATAATTATAATAATAATAATAATAACATAATAACATCCAACAAAATCATCAAGGTCATCATGACATGATGTAAAGGGAAAGTGTAATGTGTGAGGTCTCAGAATGTACTTGGAAGTCAATGTCATCAAACAACTTTGTAATTTTATTGAACAAATGTTGTTTTTAATCATGTAATAAATTGAATCTTTACCTCTGTTCTCCTTCTCAAACACAGAACTTACCCTACTGTAACCAGTACTTTCCATCCTTTATGAGTTACGGCAATATCTTACATGTATACTATGATATGTCAGTTTTAGCATGTATAAATAGTTGTGCATAAGGATGATAAATCCAAAGTACATATGCAAAAGATCTGTTTCCAATGCACTAGATTTTTTTTACTGACACATCCCAATTGTTCACCTAAATTTTATATCAGTTTGATTTTTTAAAGTATTCAGAAAAAAGGAAAAAGGAAAACTTTTGAAGATGTCTTCCAACTTCTTAGAAAAAAATTATAAATAAATAAATTAAGCTGTAAGCTGGTAAGTCAATAACACATCCTTGATCTATTTCTCTAACAAGATGTGGATTTCACTGACAGAGCTTAACCTGAACTTAAGCCTAAGTCTAGAATCCAGTGATCTGATTTTGTCTGAAATTTAAGTCTGCCTTAAAATTGACTCATCAAAAATCTGAAGTGTAGACTTAAGTTAAAGACTGGAGTTTGTGTAATTGGGGCATAAACAGAAAATATAAGTAACATGTAATTGTGTGCAAATTTTTCTCCCAAATTCAGCAGCAATATTCTGCACTATGTTTATTTGTTGCATTATTAGAAATATGGTTTAAACTAAAATGTGTCTTTTGAGTAATAGTACCATGTAAACAGCAGTTCCTCAACTTGGTTAATCTTTCTTATGGCTTTAAAGATGCTGATTTTTTATTGTTGAAAAAGGCACGTCTTCATTTTTCTTGCTAGATGATCAAAACAGCGTTGCCTTACAATAAAACGTACCTATGTAGAAAAAGGTATAACAATTCAACATTTTTTTTAGCATCTTTTAAACCACAAAAAATTGAGACTTTAATATTGTCATATGAAGTTTTATGGGCTAGTGGGCATGGGTATGGGTACATGGTGTTAGAAGTCTAAGAGTTTGTATTACAATATTTCATAATTGCATAAAGATATAAATTCTGCTATGATGTACAGCAAAATTTTAATTTACTTTGATTATAGCAAGCACTTTGTATAATGGACTATATACATAAGTACACAAGGTCAGTATTCAACTAACTCTAGATAAAACTATATCAAACGTTTATGCATGTAAATGAATGCTACAAAATATAACAAGAGTACCATGAACAGCACATTATACCTGCACTTCATGTTTAACAGTTCTCTATGTTGATAACTGTTATTTCTGCACAGGAATAATTTTTTTCTTCTTTCAGTCTGACCTTTACCATTTTTACCCGAGACTGATATGATTCTTTCTTAACCTAAGTGCAAGCCGTTCACAAAGTGTAGGCCAGGTCTGTGATATAGAACTATTGTTATAATGCAGAAATCATTTTTCTTCTTTAAGTCGGTGATCTTGTCCTTTGACCTTTTGGCCATCCGAATCATTAGCCTTCTTTCTTACCACAAATGTAAGTCATCCACAAAGTTTGGTTGAGGTATGTCTTGTAGAACTGATGTTATTGTGTGAAAACCCTTTTTAATTTTAATTATTTCAGTGACTTTGACCTTTGACCCCAAAATCAATAGGGTTATTCCTTACTCCAAGTGCAAACCATGCACAAAGTTTTGTAACTGTAGATGATGAAGAACTCCAGTTATTGTGTGGAAACCATTTTTCTTCTTTCAGTTAGAGTGACCTTGACATTTGTCCTTTTCAGCCTTAAATATATAAGGTTCTTCCTTACCCCAAATGCAGGACGTCCACAAAATTTGGTTACTGTAAATAGTGGAGAACTGAGTTATTGTACAGAAGCCATTTTTCGTCTAGGGGGCGCTCTACAGATAATATGTGCTTCTGAGAGAGTGACAGGTGTAAGATGAAGTTGTTTGCATCTGCAACATGCACAATGGAGAAAATGTTGGCATACCTCTATGCTACTTTCATGTACTGTGGCTGAAATTTCTTTACATATTGTACTTGTGGAAATTAGACAGCAGACAGAAATGGTCACTCCAAAGTACTCGAAAAATCAGCCTGGATTAGTCAAAAGTACACTATTTTCAGCAGTTATTAAAATAAAGAAACAAATTTTGCCAGAGTAGGCAATACCAGCATCTGAAAGTACAATGAATGAATTTTTAAAATTTACCTTTGAAATCCAGGAAGTGAAAATGACCAAGTGGAGCTAGCAGTTTTTTGAGAGGTGCACATCTTAAGTAAGACCAAGCTGTATACTCTATAACCCAAATTACACCCATCAATCATACACCAAAATAAAGGGAATTAAAAGTTCTTTTAACAATACCTAAGATATAAAAGGTCTTTTTTAAATAGCCAGGACAACCAGTGATGAAAACCTGGGTAATTCTTTTTCTTTAAAAATCTAATCCTATGCAAAGTACGAAACTGGAGAGTGCCACCCTATCAGTCAGTTACCTTGACCTTCTTCCTTTTGACCCTGAAATCAATCAAGACCTTTCTTTGCCCAGGTACAAGCTATCCACCGAGTTTAGTACCTGTAGATGGTGGAGAACTCAAGTTATTGTGCAGACACCGTTTTCCATCTTTCACACACCATGACCCTGATCTTTGAGCTTGAAATTGATAGTTATTTTTCTTACCCCAAGTACAATCCATCCTCAAAGTTTGAAAACTGTAAATGGTGGACAATTAAAGTTATTTTGTGGAAACCAAATTTGCAAGTGATGGATGTACAAGCATAATACCCTATGGAATAAAAAGTAAAGAAACGGAAAGAAAATAAAGAGAATACCCTCACTCAAATCCTGTCTCAAATTAGGTTCCCTGCACCCAGTGAGATTCAGATAAGATAAAAACTGTTTTTGTTCCTTTTTTTAAACATAATTGAAATTATTTAAACATTACATAAAGCAATGATTTGATGAATTAGAAAATGATGCTATGCTTATCAGATTACTGCATTCTATGCTTATCAGATTACTTTCTATGCTTATCAGATTACTGCATTCTATGCTTATCAGATCACTGCATTCTATGCTTATCAGATTACTGCATTCTATGCTTATCAGATCACTGCATTTTATGCTTATCAGATCACTGCATTCTATGCTTATCAGATTACTGGATTCTATGCTTATCAGATTACTGCATTCTATGCTTATCAGATTACTGCATTCTATGCTTATCAGATTACATTCTATGCTTATCAGATTACTGCATTCTATGCTTATCAGATTACTGCATTCTATGCTTATCAGACTATTGCATTCTATGCTTATCAGATTACTGCATTCTATGCTTATCAGATTACTTTCTATGCTTATCAGATTACTGCATTCTATACTTATCAGATTACTGCATTCTATGCTTATCAGATTACTGCATTCTATGCTTATCAGATTACTGCATTCTATACTTATCAGATTACTGCATTCTATGCTTATCAGATTACTGCATTCTATTTTACTTATCAGATCACTGCATTCTATGCTTATCAGATTACTGCATTCTATACTTATCAGATTACTTTCTATGCTTATCAGATTACTTTCTATGCTTATCAGATTACTTTCTATGCTTACCAGCATACTGCATTCTATGCTTATCAGATTACTGCATTCTATGCTTATCAGATTACTGCATTCTATGCTTATCAGATTACTGCATTCTATGCTTATCAGATTATATTATATTTTACTTCAAAAGAGAACATGTATAATGGAACTCTAAGCAAGAATCCCTCCCCTTTAACTGCAATACACTTCAATGTCCATACAACTTTTTATTTTTCTAATTACAGTATTTTTTATAGGAATAATTTTCTGGTTTTGTTGTGGTCATTTTTAAAGTGAAAATATCTTCATTTTTAATCAACCAGAATACAGAATATAATTTACTTAATATATTGTCTCAACTGAATAAAATATTACATAATAAATAACATTTGACAATTCAAACACAAGAAGTCAGGCTGAGTATTAAACATTGATTTATTTGCACTGAACATAATAACTTATGCAGAAGTAAACAATTGTATACAGTTCATTATACAATGTATGAGGTTTACAAAATTATGCATATACAAAATCAAATGAAATAGTATTTACAACCTAAATATTGGTTCCTCGTTTCCCCAGCTTTGCATAACAATAATAATAATAATAATAATACTAATAGCAGTAATAAACCAGTTATATATATATATATATATATATATATATATATATATATATATATATATATATATATATATATATATATATATATATATATATATATATATGAGCAATACAATCAGAATAATTCTTTAACTTTACAGCATTCTAAATCTGTGTTGCCAAATTTGGCAATTTTCTCAATGGACAAATAAAAACTTGGTCCAGGGACCTGGGTGAGGTGGGGTGGGGTGGGAATAATAATAATTTGAGTACTACCCTGATTGAAAGTAGTAAACTTGATAACAAACATGTATATAGATAATATACTTTTGGCAGACATGAATTTTGGTCTGTTTGTATTTAATAATTAAAAATATAAGCACTATACTGAATGTGTTGGTTGTATTTATCATTATCATCAGTAGAACATTACAAAATATTCATCTATTTCTTTTACATCAATGACTAATGAGAATGTGTGTTAGATCTCTAAATACCTAAAGCTTAAATTATAATTACTCTCTCTCTTCCCCTCCCCCCTTTCTATCTCTTTTAAGTCTAATATCACACACCTTATTTTTGAAAAAATGTGAGTGTGTGTGTGAGCTGGCGTTCAAGACAAAGTTTCACAATGGCAATTTCCTGTCTCGAATAATTCTAGTGATACATGCTGAAACAACACTGCTCTCTGATAGCAATTAAACAATCATAACAAGGTTTAAAGGAAAAATCCGGCCCAAGTTAGAACATGTACTTGATCACTTTATTTGCTACATCTGTAAAATTTGAGCACAACTGGCCCACCAGTTTAGAAGAAATCAGCCTGCCATTTTCTAGTCAAGGGCACTGCACTTGTGATGTGTAACTGCACACTCGGTTATTTCCATGTTATCACCGTTGGTTCTACTGAACTCGACCTGATTATCATGTGTGTACGAGAGATTAGTGATCACATGTCAATACTAATATTGCTAGTGCGAGTGAATGAACTTGCTGCATTTTCAGTTGCAAATTATGATAACATAGTTTTTTCAAATAGCAAACATGATTTAAAGAATGAGAAATTTATCCAAAAAATTTCATCTAACTCATGAAGCCTAAGATCATTAAAAAAATTAAGTATGTCCCATGCTATACTTATGACAAGACAACTTAACCATGTCAAATGAAGCATTTTACTCTCACACTGGTCAATTGTAATGCACTGGCAATGATATTTCTACACACTGGCAAGGATATTTCTACACACCAGCAAGGATATTTCTACACACTGGCTATGATAAAAAAAGGGAGAAGCAGGAGCCATGGAGAGGGGTCATGACTGATATCTCCGTTTTATTCATATAAAGACGATAATCCAGCACTGGTAATAGTAACACAGAATATCTAAAAGATTCAACTTTTGACTCCTTAATTTCTATAATAATAAATTTCTTATGGTTTAGCTGTAAAACTGATCACTGTTTGACAACCATGCAGTTAAATTTGAAATTTTCCACAGATTTTGAATTTTACAACTATTTTGAGACGTTTCCTCAATCTGACTACATGTACTTGCCATGAAAGAGCACATGATTCAACATCGTTGTTGGCGTATTTTGATTGACCATTGTGATCCTTGATCAATCTATTGATTGGGTTTGTGCAATGCGATTTAACATTTTAGACTGCAGGCCTACTCACACTAATATAACAAATAAAACAGCATTAATAGTATTTGTATATTTTTTCATGTGTAACTATTTCTACATTTCTTTTTTTTTTTTTTATCAGTCACAGATGTTTACAGGATTTCAACTGAGAAAATTGGATCTTGTACAGATTTTGTATAAATGATGTGGGAAGAACCGATTTACCATCTGTAAAAATGTAGAATTCTTATGCATACATATTTGCTTTAATCAATATCCATCGTAATAAATACAGTGTGCAAAACTTAAGTAAATACACAAATATACATGCAATCAGAGGAATGTAGACTCAATTAATAACATCTACATTAAAAGCAGTATCACCAGTGAGATGTGCCTGTGTGAATGGGAGTTAATTTGTCTCAGAGTATCTAGATAAAGCCAACATGGCAGGGCCCTGTGATAATTAAATGTTCGCCTATAACATTTAACTCGCATATAAGCAGAGTCCAAATGCAAACAACATAGATCCTGATCTGCCATCGCATAATGCGGCAGCAGATCAGGGTCTATGTTGTTTGTTCTACTGCTTAGTCCCTACAAACTGCATAGACCCAGATCTGCCAGCGCATAGTGCGACGGCAGATCTGGGTCTATGCAGTTTGCAGTTGGTGTCGGCTTATACGTGAGTATAGATGGTATACTGATTATCTGAATAACCATAATTTTGAAAGTTGTTACACTACCCTAGAATTAAATAAAGATTAATGTAGTGACAACAAGTTTAAAGGCCGGATTTCCCTTTTAAGTATGTCAAAATGATTTCTACTTGAGAAGATACTATTGTGACTTTCAATGGTATCTGCAGCAACAGTTATATGTATGGAATATTACACTGTATTAATTTACACATATTCAAAAGAAATGATAACTGCAACTAAATGCATCTTTAATTTTATATAAGACTGGCCATATGTATTGAGGGGAAAAAAAATCATAAATGCAGTGGTATATATAGAGAATTTATACATGGGTAAATGCCTTCTGATAATTCCAACTCCATTGGGAGCCCTGATTTGCTGCAGAGTTGTCTCCCTTTGAAACTGGAATCGGCCATCTATACACAGTACAGTAGACCCTCACTACAGAGCAGTCCAATTTATAAGACGAGACTGGTTATGAAGCCCATTTCTTTATTTAATAGTAATATTATGTATAAAATACCTCAATATAAGGCAACCTCACCTACAAGGAAGTCCTCTTGTATGAGGGAGTACTGTAGTTCACAAATAACACAAAAAGGGACAAAATGAAGACATCTTATACAACATTAAATTTTTAATGATTAGAGAAACGATCACATCAATTACTTTTTTGGCAAGAGATCTACATAACGTGGAAATTAAGAAATTGGGACCTTTACAAAGTTTTGGTCACACTGCATATAAAATATATTTTGCTGGGTCCAAATATGTAACTGTTTTACAGATACTTTTACTGAAATGAAAACAACTGCTTTATTCCAATATTAGTAAAATCTATGGTCCCATTAATGTTTTTTTTTTCTCAAGTTCCACTGTATTTAAATAATTAAAACTGATTTGTTTCATTAATTATTATGAATGCTAACACGTACAATAGCTGACAAAGGATGTTACCAACACAAAATGGAAATTTGGGACTATCTACAGTAAATCTATTTATAGTGGACACCCGAGACAACAAAAATATGTCTGTTATGGGCAGGTTTTCTTTATATAAAGGTATAAAGATGTCACATTGGCTGAATACCATTCACCTGGCTTACATAAAAAAAACAGTCTACCATTTCACTCAGCGGGCTTATGTAGTTATTGTAAAAACACAACTCATGGTAAACATCAGTCAAACTTTATATCGCGTCAATTTTACCTATATTACAATAGTCTGATAAAATTAGCTGGAAAATATACAGGCATAATTAATGTGCTTAGTCTTTTGCTTATAACCAAACTCCTCCATGACTCAAATGGCATAAACCTTTCTACCAAGTTTTATCAAAATCAGATGAGAAATGTAATAAATATACAAGCGTATAAGCCGAATCCAAATGCAAACAACATAGATCCTGAACTGCATAATGTGCCGGCAGATCAGGGTCTATGTTGTTTGTTCCACTGATTAGTCCCTACAAACTGTATAGACCCAGATCTGCTGGCGCATTATGTGATGGTAGATCTGGGTCTATGCAGTTTGCAGTTGGTATCGGCTTATACGCGAGTATATATGGTAGTTACTAGATCAAGAGAGGTAACAAGCTCAGCAATCAGATGCAAGATCATTTTATTAATATGTGCAGATCTCACTTATTATAAAACCTGACAATGATGATATAAACTTATTTACCAGCTTGGAGCAAAATCCAATCAAAATTCTGTCTCCAGAGTGGTAACAACCTCATCCAATCAGAGGTGACCCCAGGTGGCTGAGGGTTCTATGGCAATCACCTTTACAGATCACTCACATCTTGTCTCTGTCCATGCGAGTTCGAGTCTTGGCTCAACCAACATGTGTATGTGAGAAAGCTTGCCAGTAGCTTCCTGTGGGTTGGTGGTTCTTCCTCACCAAAATATACTGGCCGCCATGTATAGTCTATCATGTGCTGAAAAATGGCATTAAAACCAAACCATCAGCCAATAAGATACATGATTAGCTCATTATTATGCATAGCCCTTGATCCTAATCAAACTTGTCCAACATCTTGATGATATATGACTATTAACAAGTCGCATCAAAATCTGATTAGAAATGTAGCTGCCAGAGTGTTGACAGACTTAGCCAATTAAATGCAAGATTACATAATTAATATGTGTGGATCTCCCTGAGATTTTCATGATAAAGGCATAATTACGAAGTTTTATCAAAATCCTATCAAAAATAGTCTCCAGGGTGGTAAAAAATCTCAGCTAATCAGATGAAATCTTGCTCATAATAAAACTCATCCATTATCTTGATGATATTAGCCTATTTACCAAGCTGGATAACCATTTCTTGAGTGGTAAGAAGCGCAGCCAAATCAGATGCTAGATGAGCTTATTAGAATGTGTAGATCTTGCTCATAAACAAAACTCACTGAATATCTTGATGACATATGCCTATTTACCAAGTTTAATAAAAATCTGATCAGAAAGAGACCCAATACAGTGCTGATAAGCTCAGCCAATCAGATTCAAGATCACCTCATTAATATGTATGGCTGTTGTTCATAATTGTACTCAGCCGAGATCTTGATAATTTAATCAAAATCGGATCAGAAACAAAGTCTCTATTGTGGTAACAAGTTCAGCCGATCAGATGAAGGATTACCTCATTAATATGCATGGATCTCGATCATTATCAAACTCGTGTGAGATATTGATCATCAATGCCTATATTAAAAGTCTGCTCAAAATCAAATGGTAAAAAAGTTCAGCCAATCTGATGCAAGGTCACTTCATTATTATCATGAATTTCACAGATTAGTGAACTAATATGAGATCTTTATGACATTAGCCCATCTTCCAGGTATGATCAAAACTGGATCAGAATATCACTTTCAGAGTGGAATTAAGCAATTGCTGACACATGCACGATGGACGATGCATGGTACGATATATAACAGATGTAGGACCATACCATAAGTTCACCTGGACTTACAGCCAGGTGACCTAAAAATGACACAAAAATTAAAAGTGACCCATAAACATTGTCCACTATCAGCAGGTATTCTTTTTATTGAGGTGTCCATGAAAGCACGTTTCAATGCATTGTTACATATGATTTAATATTCAGTTTTGAAACGTGATGTGTGTGACTTATTAACATGAAGTCAATTCTCAACAAAATGAAGAGGATGAAAGTACATTTTCTAATGATGGCAGTATTTTATCTATACATGGAAAGAGGTGATCTTGTGTGTCAACTAACTATGCAGAAATGCCAAAAGATAAGTCTATAAAATGACAAGAAACATTTGTATGAACAAGATAAACATGTTGACTGTCAAGTATCAGTATGATTCAAGAAAAATGACACAGTCCAAGTTAAAAGGACACAGTCCAGGTTAAAAGGACACAGTCCAGGTTAAAAGGATAAAGTCCAGGTTAAAAGGATACATTCCAGGTTAAAAGAAAATAGTTCACATCAATATAAAATTAATTTTATACATTTGTACTGGAATCCACATGTTAACTACAAGAAGATGGTAAGTGGGCTGGATATTGATCACCTGGCTTTCATAACTTAACAGTAGATCATTTCACTATGCAGAATACCATAATTCATGCAATTCTTTGTACCCTCTAATTAAAAAAAAATTGTAAAGTATTTTTTGTACATAAACCTGATATATTTCATCAATTCTTTAAAGTTTTGTACAAAAAGGTTTGAATGAGAAGATTGACATATGCAAAAAAAGGAAAAAAAGATTGAAAATATCACAGAATTGTTCATGAGAAAGAATAAGAGATTAAATCATCCAGAATCAAAACAGTGTTTTGTACTTTTTCTTGTTATTCTTCAATTTCGTATTTTGATGTTTCATATTTGACTGAAGAAGAAAAGTTCATGTTTCATTTTGGCTTTGAGAAAATACTAATGTATTATCTAGCTATGCCAAATAACCAATGTATTGTCTGTCAAGTATGTTTGGTCAAATCCGATATAAAAACTTCAATATTGATTAATTTTGGGTTACCTGGTAGTTTTTAATTCAGGCATCAAATAGAAGAGACAGGAAAATATTTTTTATTTCTGCATGATCCATTCTTTTCTCTTTTTCTCTCTCTCTCTCTCTCTCTCTCTCTCTCTGCGACACACACACTTTCACTTATAACAACAAAAGTCTTGAGTCATTCATTTATTTTTTACTGTAATTTGATTCATGAGGTTAATGTTGCTGTAGGAATTTGGGTTACTCATAACTTTGGCCATTTTAATTGACAGACAGAGTTTTGATCAAAATCCTATAAAAAAAATACAATTTCTGGCATGGAAACTCATTCAGCCAATCAGATCCAAGATCACTTTGTAAGTATGTCTAGGACTCGTTCATAATAAAAATTGTCCAACACCTTTATGATATTAACCCATTTACAAAGTTTTATTCAAATCAAGTGGGAAATAGTCTTTCGAGTGGTAAGAAGATCAGCCAGTCAGATGCAAGAACACTTTATTAATATGCATACATCTCACTCTCACACAAAACTCATTGGACATCTTGATGATATAAGCATATTTACCAAGTCTGATAAACAATTGATCAGAAAGAGAGTCTCTAAAATCTTGACAAGCTCAACCAATCTGATGCAAAATCACCTCATTAATATGCAAAAATCTCACTCATAACTGCAATCATCTGAGCTGATTTAAGCCTATTTACCAGATTTGATCAAAATCAGATCAGAAATAAGGTCAGCCAATCACATGCAAGACCACCTCATTAATGTACATGGATCCCGTGCATTACCAAACTCATGTGAGATCCTGATCATATAAGACTATATTCCAAGTTTTATCAAAATGGGATAAAAATATGGCTTCCAGGTAACAAGCTCAACCAACCAGATGCAAGACCACCTCATTAATGTACATGGATCCCGTGCATTACCAAACTCGTGTGAGATCCTGATCATATAAGACTATATTCCAAGTTTTATCAAAATGGGATAAAAATATGGCTTCCAGGTAACAAGCTCAACCAACCAGATGCAAGACCACCTCATTAATGTACATGGATCCCATGCATTACCAAACTCATGTGAGATCCTGATCATATAAGACTATATTCCAAGTTTTATCAAAATTGGACAAAAATATGGCTTCCAGGTAACAAGCTCAACCAACCAGATGCAAGATCACCTCATTAGTACATGTAGAGCCTGCTCATTATTAAACTCATCCAAGATCATGATGATATAAGCCCACATTTCAAGTTTGATCAAAATCAGATAAGAAACAGAATTTGCAAAAATGATGAAAAGCTCACCCAATCAGATGCAAAATCACCTCATTAACATGCATCATATAAACCCATATTCCAAATTTGATCCAAACTGGATTAGAAACAAGGTCTCAAGAGTGGTAACAGACTCGCCCAATTAGATGCTAGATAACCTCTTTATTATGCATTGATCTTGCTCATTCTCAAACTCATCCGAGACCTTGATGATATAAGCCCACATTTCAAGTTTGATCAAAATCAGATCAGAAATATGTCTTAAAGAGTGGTAACAAGATCAGCCAATCAGATGCAAGATCACCTCATTAATATGTGTGAACTTTGTTAATTACTGACCTTTTTGAGATCTTGATGATATAAGCCTATATTCCAAGAATGATCAAAATCAGATCAGAAATATGGTCTATTGAGTGGTTACAAGCTCAGCCAATCGGATACAAAATCACCTCAATAAAATGTGTGAACCTCGCTCATCACTGAACTTGTCTGAGATCTTGATGACATAAGCTCATAAGTTTGAGCACAATTAGATCAGAAATATGGCCTCGAGTGGTAACAAGCAATTGTGGATTGACAATGGAAACAGGACCATACTTAAGCTCACTTGAGCTTATGACGTCAACTAAAATTCATGGTGTGATAAAAACTATGATAAAGAATTCTCCTTGTCGTAATGACAGAGAGAAGATGTCTCAAAGATTGTAATCTTCTTTAGAAAGTCACAATGCCAATATGACAATATTTTGATAATACAAGGTCGCACACCAAATGTTACAGCTGCCTTTCCAATATTACAACCAATCGGTTCATAAAACTTGCTCATTAAATAGACCACTATATGTGAAACTTAAAGTGCAGATAACGTATTATCTGTCAACCAGTTAAGACAGTAATATTAGTTCTTATTATATACTTAAAACCAAGTCACATATTTTTTTGCATTATAGTAACTATTCAATATATCCCCATACTAAACGTAGATCAAGCTGAACTTCTGCACATACAAATTAACTATGTGATGCAGAACTACTTCCGTTTACAGAAAACATGGTGTACAGAGATGCTGTGTACAGAAAACATGGTCTAAAGAGATGCTGTGTACAGAAAACATGGTGTACTGAGATGCTGTTTACAGAAAACATGGTGAGACGCTGATAGCAGGGAAATAAATATCATATTTTTTATCCAATAACAAATTTTCAATGTGATGCTGAGGTTAGCAGCAGCACAACCAGTGCGTAGAGTAGAAAGGACAGTGGTTACTAACCAAGTGACAATCTCAGTTTCTATTACGCTGACTAGAAAATGAAATCAAAGCACGAGTCCCTTAATGGGACTGATGGTCTACTGGTTAAAAAGAATTTCCAGGAATCCAAGATAAGACCATTTCTCGTTTTTAACTGCTGAATGTTAAAACCATCTCTGATATTCTTGAGCGATTACTTGATTTCAAGATGGCCACCATGGTAACCATATTGGATGTAAGATTTGAACCATTTCATTTAGGACCAACTAGATATTTAAGAAGTCTTTTGGTGAAAAACCTCATGTTGATATGACTATCCATTCAAGAGGTGTAGCAATAACAAGATTAACAAGATGGCCACCATGGTGGCCATTGTATGTCAGATCTGCATCATTTTCATTCAGGACCAACTAAACACCATAAGAAGTCTTCTGGTGAAAATCCCATTTCATATGACTTTACATTTAGGAGTAGCCATAACAATATTTTCAAGATGGATGCCATGATAGTCATATTGGATGTCAGATCATCACCATTTTCATTTACAACCAACTTGACATTATAAGAAGTCTTTGGTGAAAACGCCATGTTGATGTGGCCCTCCATCCAGGAAAGGTAACGATAACATTTAGCCACCATGGTGGCCATATTGGAGGTCAGGTCAGTACTATTCTCATTTAGGATCTACTAGATGTCAGAATGTAATGTTGATATGACCATTCATTGCGGAGGAGTAGCAATAAGAATATTTTCAAGGTGGCCACTCTAGTGGCCATATTAGATGTCCAAGCAGCACCATTTTCATTAAGGTCCAACTGGACCTTGGGATGAATGTATGTGTCAAGTTTCTTGACAGTAGTTTAGGAGTAGCGATAACAAACTTGTGCTAACAGACAAACGCACAACTGACAACAGGCCATACCATAAGCTTTTCTGGTCTATGACGACTAGAACTAAAAACTGCTCTTTGACAGAGAAAGATATTTTGCATAATCTAAAGCTGATTGTGTACCTAAAGCCATTGATCCCCTAATTGTAGAAAAGGAATATGTTAAAATACATGTAATGGTAATGCAAGATTATACTAACTGAAATGTATGTTTCATTGACAAAACAAGAAAAAGTACAAGAATTTTCACTGGCATGAAAACTTTACTGGCAATGCAAATTAACAACTCCATTTACATCACCATTATTATGTAATGTCAGAAATATACATGAATGGGATTCATTCTTGGAGAATTTACAGTGGATGACATCTTTTAAATTCATTCACATGAAGATGAAAAAGTGAATTCTTAATTTTTAACATTATGTTTTGTTTTCTATTTTAATGATGGTGTACAAAATAATGTTGTTTATGTTTTTATTGGTTTAAAGTATATCATAAATAATTTATTGAATTTTTACTGAAAAACATTAGTATGGACTCATTGTCAAGCTCAACAGCTGCTAAAACAAATCCACATGAATATTTTACAGTACAAATTCAATAGTCCATACTGATGTGAGGAACACAAGGTACAAATTCATCAGTCCATACTGATGTGAGACACATGAGTACAAATTCAATAGTCCATACAGATGTGAGACACATGAGGTACAAATTCAATAGTCCATACTGATGTGAGACACATGAGTACAAATTCAATAGTCCATACTGATGTGAGACACATGAGGTACAAATTCAATAGTCCATACTGATGTGAGACACATGAGGTACAAATTCAATAGTCCATACTGATGTGAGACACATGAGTACAAATTCAATAGTCCATACTGATGTGAGACACATGAGGTACAAATTCAATAGTCCATACTGATGTGAGACACATGAGTACAAATTCAATAGTCCATACTGATGTGAGATACACGAGGAACATTAATAAATGATAATGCCATTGTTTTAGCTCAGGAAACTCAATGGAGTATGGAGACAATAGTCATACCAACAATGTGACAATCATTACACAAGGATGACCATGCACATTTACTTTGCAGTTAGGCAAGAAAATTTGCATTTAAAGAGCATGAATAAGGAAATAAGTAGAAATAGCACCAAAATTCGAAGTACCCATCATTTTCATGGTGTTAGGTATAACTCATCCCTAACCTTACAATATTCTTCATTATCAGAGATATTTCAAGACAAAAACTTGCTGTAGATACAATAATTCAACAAGAGGCCAAAGTGGGCCTGATATCACTCACCTGGCTTGTATAACTTTAACAGTTGACCATTTCACTAAGCAGGCGTAGGTAGTATTACAAGAACAAAAAACCTCTGTAAACTGTCTACTAATCTTTATATCGTGTTAATTTGACCTATTTTACTAGTCTGATAAAAATTCTTTTCAAAGATAAAGGCATAATTAATATGACTATAATCTACTCAAAACTGAATTTATCCAACCTATTTACCAAGTTTTATCTAAATCAGATGAGAAATAGTCTCTAAAGAGATCATAAGCTCAGCCAATCAGATGCAAATCACCTCATCAAAATATGTTGATATGACTTATTATAAAACTTGTCCAAGACAATGATGATTTAAACTTACTTAACAAAATGGAGCAAAACCTGATCAAAATTTGGTCTCCAGAGTGGTAACAAGTCCGACACAAGATTACTACACAAATATGCTGAGATCTTGCTCATTATCTAATTCCTCCAAAATCCTAATCATATAAGCCTATATTCGAAGTCTGATCATAATCGGATCAGAAATAGGGCCTCCAGAGTGGCAATAAGCTCAGGTTCCAATACACCATTTCAAAATTTTCACAGGATAAATTTATAAAGAAAAAGTGAGCCCCAAGATTTTACTTATGGAATTATATGCTATGTAAAGATGAATTGGGTAATGCTAATGTTAGCATGAAGCAATTTTATTTAAGTATTCAATATGTACTAGAAGCTGTGGGTATCTAATGCAGTATGATTACCATGGGGTCAAAATGTGAAACTATGCAATTAGAGTGAATGCAGTTTTATAAAGGAAAAATGTGTACCAAATTTGAGATGAAATTAAAAAAGTTTAGGAAGTCAGAGTTTCTGGAAATTTTGAATTGAAAAAGGCAAATTAAGATAATTAAACCTACATATGACTCTGGTTATTGGAAAATTTGCTTGTCAGAACAGTGACAGGGTAAGAATACCCAAACATTTCAACTATATTTTGAACCATTTTTGCAAGTTCACAAACAAGATTTAAACAGGTGCAGAACAAGTCCGACTTACACATGCGATAAAGTCAGCAGTTACTCTTATTGAGAATGTATTTTGAATTGTATGAAATGAAAAATTTCCCTGTTTTTTTTTGCAGTTTTCACTGCAAAGATTGATCCTCAAGCAGATGATATGTGTCAGATAGTACAATTTGTGAAAACTGTGGAGCATAATCTCGGCCAATCAGATGCAAAATCACCTCATTCACATGCATAGATTTTTCTCATTATCTCCAAGGATACTGATTATACTCTAAGTCTGATCAAAATCAGATCTGAAATATCATCTCCAATCAGATGCAAGATCACCTCATTAATATGCGTAGATCTCGCTCATTATAGACTCTTCTGCAATCTTGATGATACAGGTCATTATTCCAAGTCTAAATTGGGCCAGAAATATGACCTCCAGAGTGGTAACAAACAATTGTTGATAGACAACGCTTTACGGATACAGGGCCAAACCATAAGCACATTTGGCCTTATGGCCAGATGACTTTAAAACATACAGTAAGTTCAACATTGTAATTTTAATCATGAAGAAAAAAAATCTACATTTTTGGATTGTCCCTCCATATACAGGGTCCATAACTTTGAACAAATATCTGCATTATACAGAAAAATCAGTACAACTGGTCAGCCTGTGCCAGTGGGAAAAGTAAATCTCCAGTATTGTAGTCAATATCATGGTAAGACATTATTATGAATTATTCAAAGTGTCTGAGACTCGGTGGCAATACGACATTGTCAAAGCTCTGCATTTGGAATAGACAGCAGATATTGTATATTTGAGATCATACATGCTTTTTCTAGTAACAATGTTCGCCCCATCCCAAAGGGGTCACTGAGGCCCCCAGCCCAAAAGGGCAAGAGTTTGACAACCCAGAGGGATTTGGTCAATGTTGAAACCAGAAAAATCATGTATGATCACTATTTTTACATAGCCAAATAATGTTTAATTTCGAAATGCAATTTAAAGTTTTCCTACAAAAGGTGACAAATCTGGTACATTGGCTTTACTTAATCCTTTTCCATGGTGGTGCACACTCCCAATCAGGTGATGTAAAATGGATGAGCATCTCTCAATAGAGCCAACTTCTAAGATATATTGAGAAATAATACTTTCGTAAAATGTTCAGAATAATATTTGTCATTTCTGAGCAATAAAGCAACTACCAGATGTTTGGCAGGTAATTGTGTGAAAATATTCAGATATTGAACCATATTTTGATTCATATGCAAATGAGAATACACACCAGTTACTGTGGAGCAGACAAGCTGAAAAAACCCCTTTGTACGCATCATTATTTCTAGCACTCTGAATAAATAAGATGTATTAGGACAAGTGAGCACATCTTATTTCCCTATTCAGTAAATTACTCTATTCTGTGTGAATGGAGAACGTAACAGGATTGCATGTTTTCAGTCAATACACACATGATGTTGAAATGCTGAGTCATTTGTTTTGGGTGCAGCATGGAAGAAGGATAAGTACAATAACACACCAGAGTATCATTGCTGTGTGAAATCTGATACTGATACACGGCCATACTGATACACCTTGTCCAACAAAACTGTGCATGCATTTGTATGTAAGAATGTATGATACTGTCCAACGATCAATATGACATTCATTAACACAAAGTCAATAATTCATTGCGGTAATTACAACAGCACCCTTTTTCAAACTGCAGTCCTTTCCAATTCAAGTGTAACAGTCATACATGTATACAACAACTGACAAAGCCTATATGAAATCTACATGCCAATGTGATACTGTACCATATATACTCGTGTATAAGTCAGGTTCAACTGCAAACAACATAAACCAGATTCTGCTATAGCATAATGCACCAGCAGATCAGGGTCTATGTTGTTTGGTCTACTGATTAGTCCGAAGAAACTGCATTGACTTAGACCTGCTGGAAGATCTGTGTACATGCAGTTTGCAACTGGATCTTACTTATACATGAGTATATACATGTACGTTAACTGCAGACCAGCTTTACCATACTCACAATTCTGTTACAGTGCCAATTAGAAATTGGTATGACAAGCTGTAAAGGACCAGAAAGATTATTTTCAAATTAAAAAAACTTTCAACATATTAAGTATTAATGTCCTCTAATTAATAAATCACTATCCAGCATTAAACTTTAAATTGCAAGTGTCTAAAATTCATAATTTCAAAAAGACATGCAATTTTTAAGAAAATATTGGTACAGCTGGCATTCTTACATGTACATGTACCAGTAATCAGAGATAACTTAGTCAATATTTAGTGTCATAAATGCTTAATTCATATTAATGTCCCTTTTAGGAAACAAGAATACCTCAAAGGGACTGATGCTTTACTGTCCAAAAGAATTTCCAGGAATTCAAGTTAAGACCATTTCTTCTTTTTAACTGATGTGCTGAAACCATCTCTGATATTCTTGGGTGATAAGATTTTCAAATTAGCCACTGTGGCAGCCATACTGGATGTAAGATCTGCCCCATTTTCATTTAGCCTAAACTAGACACCATTAGAACACTTTTGGTGAAAACTCCATGTTGATATGACCATCCCTTCAGGAGAATTAGTGACAAGATATGTTCAATGTGACAGCCATATTGAAGTCAGATCAGCACTATTTTCTTTCACAAACTAGATATTATAATTAGTTTTCTGGTGAAAACCCCATGTTAATATCACTGTCCATTCAAGAGGAGTAGCAATAACAAGATTTTCAAGATAGCTGCCATGGTGGTCAGACTGGCACCATTTTCATTTAGTACCAATCAAACATTATAAGAAGTCTTCTGGTTAAAATCCCATGACAATATGACTTTCCATTCAGGAGGAGAATTGACAGCAAAATTTTCAAGATGGCTGCTGTGTTTGCCATATTGGACTTCATATCGGCACAATTTTCATTTAGGACCAACTAGATATTGTAAGAAGTCTTTTCGTGAAATCCCAATGTTGATATGACTATAAATTCATGAGGAGTAGCAATAGCAAGATTATCAAGCTTGCCGCTGTGATGATCATACTGGATGTCTGAGCAGAACTATTTAATTTAGGATCAACTATACTTCATGAGAAGTATTCTGGTGAAATCTCCATGTCAATATGACTTTCTGTTCATCAGGAGTAGCGATAAGATTTTCAGGATGGATTCCATGGTGGCCACATTAGACACCAGATCAGCGCCATTTTCATTTAGGACCAATTAGGTATCGTAAGAAGTCTTTCAGTAAAAACCTCATGCTGATATGACCATCTATTCTGGTGAAGTAGTAACAAGAAGATTTTCAAGATGGCTGCTGTGACCGCCATATTGGATGTCTGAGCAGCACCATTTTCACGGAGGACCAACTAGACCTTAGGATGAATCAATGTGTAAAATTTCATTACAATCCTCCAAGTAGTTTAGGAGGAGTAGCGAGAACTAACTTGTGCTAATGGACAGATGGACGTCAGATGACGGACAACAGACCATCCCTTAAACTCTTCTAGTATATGACCAGTAGAGCTAAAAATGGAGAATGTTCTACCCACTAATCAGAAATTTCCTTAAAAAAAGCATTCTTCCCTTAAAAATATCTTGTGACAGGCAGAGTGCTTTTAAGTGAGGGGAAAAATTTCATGAAAATTGGCTGCATAATGTTCAAGCTATAAAGATCTGAAACAGGATATATTATACAGTAAAAGCCTCATAGGTGACCAACTGGACTCAAGTCCAACCACTTGACCAACCCAAACACAAAGTCCAGGCAAACATTTACATGTATATGTAGCTGGGTGATTGGTAGGCCACTGAAATGTTTGTTATACCACAGATGACTGACGGCCATTGTGCTCCACTAAGTAATTACAGACTTATAAATATCATTATGTACCAGTCAAGTCTACTATTGAGCATGCTACTACACAACAGACATGGCAATGTCTGATAAGATGTATGAAACAATTTTTAACATGGTCCAAATTCCATTCAACCTGATGAACATTTCAAAGCCATTGTCTTGGTATCAAATATTCACAGCATCAAAATTTAAGTTAAGAAACTAGTGTTATAAATTCAATATGTAAATATGACAAAATTCTTAGCACCAAGATTTTAATTAAAGTATAATTGTAACATGGAGACCATATTTGGACCTAACATCACAGTCACAATGTGACACAAACTGCCAGAATTTTAGCTGATGTTCAGCATATATTCATTCCCTGTGTCAACATGACACTAATGCCCTAATGTCAGTGATTTGCAATTTTTTAAGCTAGTCCAATGTCACTGATTTAGTTTTCTGTGTGACACATTTACAAACTGTACAAGTTTCATAGAACCAGTCTTATGCTGTTGAAGTGTCAAATTTGACATAATTAAAGTGTTAGCATGACACATTTATAACATGTAAATGTTTGATGGAACTAATCTAATAATGTCAGGGTCTTAAATATGACATAACAATAGTGTCATTTCATGTAAGAACTAGTGTTGTAATGTTAAAGTGTCAATATGATATGATTAGAGTAATTTCATGCACAGAACTAGTGTCATAATGTTACAGTGTCAATATGATACAGTATTAGGATATTAATGATACATTTACCTAGAACGCATAACAAAGAAACATATCAGGATAGAGTAAAATGCATTTATGAAACACGACAAAGAAGACTATAATGTACACGTGTGAAAGATAACCATTATAAAAAAACTATTTTTGGTCTTGGTTTTGTTGGTTTTAATGAAACTTTTAACATTATTGGCGTTTATCGTTGAAACAGGAACTAAGTGCCTTTCCCAAGGACACACCAAGGCAGCCAACCTGGACTGGCCCGGGCACATACTGAACCCGTGACTCTTTGATAAGGAGTCCAATGCTCTACCGCAGCTCCCTATCAAAACAGACAAGGGTTACAAACAACACAAAACTGATCAATATTGAAGAATAAATATCTCAATGAACTACACCTGAAAATGTTAGAAATGAGACTTTTTACAGATTACAGGATATAGATTATCTTCCCACGTCAACATTTTCTGGAATACTTTTTGTCTATGCTTTTTTTTTCTTCTTTAAAGACTGATTCCCCGTTGTGCCAAATGAGGTGTACATTTCTGTGTCATATTTTTCAGCTAACAGTTGGTTGGTCAGCTTTGTTTTGTATTCACTGTTTCAACTGACTTGAGTGTGCTTAATTGCCTGTACACATTTATTTCCAAGTCTGATTAGTCTCATTTCTAATTGTAATATAAAGTAGGACACAACATTTCAGGCTTGGTTTTACAACAGATGAATCTGGCCTGATTTATAATGAAATGAAACCCAAAGTACATCTTGTGACTTATGTCCAAAATTTAAAACCTGACATGATAAAACATAAAATAAGAAAAGAAAACAGAAAAGACAAATTCCAGAAGGTGGAAGTGTTTGGCAGAACATCTGGATCATAATTGGAGAAACAATTGTGAATATCTGTAATATGAGAACACAGGTAGACAGGTGAACAGACACACACTTGCACAGCTGCCACGCTACACTACATTCAATGGTTCATAGTTCTGGCTGTCCTGAAGAGGGATTGTAATGAATGCACCTGAAACAGATACAGACACTCATCATCAAAGTCAAGTACATGTATATAAAGGATTTTACCAGAGTGTATAATTTTATAAAATTATTTGAATTTTGTCTTATCTTTTAACCTTGTAAAGCAAAAATTTGAAATAATTCAACAAGCTTCATAAATCTGATAGAAACAGAATAAAAATGATTCTATTTAACACAAGACCAAACATAGTATAAAAAAAACCTAAGTTTCATTTATCTGGCTTACAGAATTTAACACTTCATGATTTCATTAAGCTGGCTTATGTAGTAAAACAAGAGTCCCTTGAAGTGACTGATGCTCTAATGCCCAAAATTTTTTCCCAGGAATTCAAGATAAGACCATTTTTTTCTTTTAAGTGCTGAGTTTTGAAACCATCTCTGATAATGATATTCTTCAGCAATAACAAGATTTTCAAATTAGCTGCTGTGGTGGCCATATTGGATATTAGATTGGTACCATTTCCATTTAGGACCAATCAGACATCATAAGAAGCCTTTTTGGTGACAGCATGATATCAATATGACAAGCCATATAATGGAAGTAGTGATAACAAGATTTTCAAGATGGCCATTGTGGTGGCCATATTGGAAGTCAGATCAGCACCATTTTTATTTATGACCTCCAAGACATCATAAGAAGTCTTTCAGTGAAAACCCCATGCCTATATGACCATTCATTCAGAAGCAGTGATAACAAGAATTTCAAGATGGCCACTGTGGTGGCCATATTAAGTCATTTAGTAATACACCATGTTGATAAGACCACCCATTCAGGAGTAGCAATAACATGATTTCAAGATGGCCACTGTGGTGGTCATAGTGGATGTGCAGATGGCAGCATTTTCATTTAGGCCCAAATAGACATCACAAGATGTCTTCTGGTGAAAACCCCATGGCAATATTACTTTTTGTTCAGGAGGAATAGCAATAACAAAATGGCCACTGTGGTGGCCCTAAAGACCCTACTTTAAATATATTCATGTATTCATTTGATCCTAGGTCATACAGTTCCAGTGACTAAATTCCAATGGGTTGTAAAACACACATGAGTTCCAGTCTGACACGTGTTGATACTTGGGTCACTGATCTCAGACATTTTGAGAGATACAACTCAGGAGTTATTTGAACTTTATGTTAAATCACCCCAACCCCACTCCCAAGTGTCATCACAATCTGCACCCAATCAACTATCACAGACCCAATTTTCAAGTGTCTAACTTTAACGGTGTAGGAGTTCAAGGACATTACACATGTATATATAACCATATGTATGTACATACATACATAGACTGTCTGTATCACAATATTCCTGCAACTCTTTGAAAGTGAGGAAACAAGAAAAACAAGGTTTGTTCTGTAAAACATGAAGTCCCACATGTGCACCATGCCATGATATGTCCCAATGTATCTATGATGTGCCATTACTGTATATATGCTGTACCCCAATTGTATCTATGATGTGCCATTACTATATATATGCTGTACCCCAACTGTATCTATGATGAGCCATCACTATAAGATGCCCACATTGTATCTGTGATGTGCTCCCACTATATCTATGATATGTTTCCATTGTATCATAGAGGGACTTCCATTGTATCTGTGATGTGCCATCATTGTATCTATGTGCCCACACTGCATATATGTGCATATATGTGCCCCTACTGTGTCTATGACATGTCCCTATTGTATTCATGATGTGCCATGACTGTATCCATGTGCCCCCAATGTATCCATGTTCCTTCTGTATCTATACTGTTGAATCCATAATGTGCCCCCACTGTATTTATGATGTGCCCTCATTGTATTGATAATAGTGTCCAAATATTTGAGCAAAATGGAAATAATTAAAGTTGACACAGGCAGTACTAATGCCGATACTGTTAGAAAGTGATATCAATGTCTCTTCCTTGCTTATAAGAGAAAAATTTAAATGAAATATCAGTAAAATCCGATCTTACCCTGAGGTTGTGCGAATACCACCATGGACCTCATGCCAGACTGCTGATTATCATCTGAACAGTAGCCACATGTTGCAGTCCCTGGCTTGCCACATGCACGCTCCACAGAATGGGACATGTGACTGCTGGTACGTGTCCGACATTTGTTACGCAACATCCTGTTCTCATTACCATGGAAAAAACAAAAGTGGGAACCAGTCAATTGACTATGCGAGGAACCTGAGTTAACTTGATCAACAGTCCTACCAAAAGAAATTGTTTTATCACATGTACATGATTTGAAGTCCAAAGCTGCCTCCCTTTCATGGTTGCCATGATGACGACTTTTATGGCAACCATGGTAACAATGATGCACATACCTAGAATCCTGGCAACTATGTTTCACACTACTTGAATTTTTTGTTCTACCTGAGATGGAAGATAATTCAGAATAATTAGCACCTCCGAAAATATTGCCATCTTGCCTAAAATTATTCTGTAATTCTTTTGCATCATCTGTTATCGGCAATGATTCCGATTGCGAAAGTCTGCTGACTGCAAAGTGTGTGTTGTTATCTCTCTCAGCCCGAAGTGTCCAAGGGGAATGGAATCTCTGATATGGTTTCATCACAGATTTAATTTCACCGATTGTTTGGGGACATCCATCCCTAAATGTGGGCTCATTTGAGCCCAAGCTAGGGATGGATACGGAATTCAATTTGGTTTGGGTGTTGGCAAGACCCTGACTAGTTTTAACATTAAGAGCCTCATCACTGAGGTAAAGTGAAACACCTGATGCACCACTCAGTGACAAGTCAGATGATCGAAAATTGTGATCATCACAAAATTGACACTGATGCTGGTCCTTGGAATCAGACACTGAGGCACCTGATGTATCCATACACACAGATTCCAATGAACTTCCACTACACACAAAATCCTCTGACATACAAGTTTTAAAATGAACATGTCTAGTTTGAGTATTTCCTTTTGAACAAATATTCCTATGTCCTTCTGATTGGCAAAGTGGGAGCAAACTTTCCCTTAGCTGTGCCTCCTCATCCTTTGTAAGTTCACGGTAATTAATTGAATCACAGCTTGTATCATCACTTGACATTTTTAATTCACTACTTCCAAAAGTGCTTCTATTGCTATCGACACAATGGCTGCTACAATGACCACATGAGCAGCTACACTCAAGACTCTCACTTGAGCTGCTACCATATCTTGCTGTAATGCTTACATTACGTAAACTTCCACTACTATCAGGGTCACTTTCACACTCTCGAGCAGCAGCACATGAATGTGATCCAGCAAGATACACATCTGATGGTCGAACACATGTTTGTGGATTGAAGTATAAATTTTTTTTCTGATAATTTACTTTGATAGGAGTGGTGGGGGGTACTCTGGCTACTGGCACATGGTTACGAGACTGAAAATAATGATACCCTGAGTTAAGTGCGGATGAATGTCTAGATGAATTGGCAGTGTGAAGAACTGGCCTAAATGAATGGTTGGCTTTCACATACGATGAATTGGCAAGATGTACATTACATGAATTATGGATTCTTGAGTATGCTATATCTGGATGATGGGGATCATGGGGTGGGGGACTCGCTCTCACTGGCAAAGTGCCCGAGTAGGGGTTTGGGTACGTAACTGAGTCAAATGAAGAGGGGGAAGACCCCCTGGCCCCCTCACAGGAGGGGCACCGATGTGGAAGCTCCCGCTCACGATGCCAGTAACGGAGATTGGCTGCATAGTTCTGTCTAGCTGCCTGATACAGTGTACTATTTCTATTACTATAGTCACTTGGTTCTATGTCATGGGAAATCTGAGCCATCCTTGTGGACGGTGAATATATTGCTGTCTGGGGGGTCTCTTCTTTGGATGTCTTCTCAAAACATGCTGCAACAAGAGACAATACAGCACATAATTAATAAAGACTATTATTCTGTATTACAAGTAACCAGCAATTGATATTAATTATTTATTAGTGATATTAATTATTAATTATTCAAATATAAGCTCTTTCACCATAAAATCAGTCATTTGTTGTATTTCCAAAATAATGAATTCAATTTGTTGGGTTGGGAATTTTAAATTTTTGACTTGGAGTGATATCATCCCTCAAAGCCTATGGCATACTGTCTACTCTCTGTTTCTAGGAATAGTTTGTATTTCGAATAATAAGGCACTTTCTACATTTAGCTCTTCTGGTCTTTCAACCTTGAAAGGTCAGTCAAATTATGTAACAGGACACAGCTCAAATTCTAATCTTGAGGGGAAATTATTAGAAAGCGATTAGCTCCCTTGATGTAGTTTGAGAGCCTCTATGTAGCACTTCAAATAATACAGAATCATTTCAATAGAAAATGCTCATCAAAAGCAATTGCTTAAATATTTTATGAATCTTTTAATAAATTCTGTTATTAGAAAAAAGGAAGAGAAACAGTTATAATTAAGATTACATTTATTCAGAGAGATATTGGTATCTGCTTATCATCATAACAAGGGACATGATTAACAATATCTCAAGTTATGTTCATACGTCTGATCTTGTTTTATCTAGTATTAACTGAGCCCCTAATTTATCTGTATTCCCAATACTCTGATTAACTAATCCAATTATCTTTGCAAGTCCCCATGTACCATGCGTGTTGAGCACTATATGAAAATTATCAGTAAATGATTTGCTGCTGTAACATTTCTATCTGACTCAATTCTAGGCCCGAGGTTCAAATAACTGCATCTTGACTTTATCAAAATGGATTTAAATTGATGAAGTGGTTTATATAAAGACAAAATAAAAACATTTTGTTTGAGGTCAGAAACAAATGCAATTAATGTGAAATCCAGCCTCCAATCTCGTGTTCACTATATTAATACTCATTTACTGTGTATACTTGCATATAATCCTCTACCAACTTTAAACTGCATAGACCCAGATCTGCCACTGCAGAGTCTATGCAGTTTGTAAGGACTAATCAGTAGAACAAACAACACAGACCCTGATCTGCTGGCACATTATGCTAAGGCCTGGCTTATACACGAGTATATACAGTAATTTTAATCTATCGTGCAAATTTTCACAAATTTTGCTAATCAGATAATCAAGATATGGGCCAAAATGTAATTAGCACAAGACATCGTACTGGCTCTATCCACATACTCCGAGTGGAAGTGAATTAAATTCTCTTTCTCTTCTGTGACATCACACCAACACATCTTGCTGGTGATAATGGCTGGGATGTAGACATTTTCATACAAGTCCACATTCCTCTGATTGGTTCTCTATTTTAATATCCATTAAATTTTTGCAGATGCATCTTAATTATAATAAATCTTTACGTTTATGAAATTCATCATTTTCAAAGTTGGTTAAATTGACTGCTCTTCAAATGTAATTTATATAAAATTGGGAGAGAATGATCCATTTTTCTCAGTGAAAATCCTGTAAATGTTGGTAACAGATAACAGAAGTCCCTCAAAGGAACTGATGCTCTAGTGGACAAAAAGAATTTCCAGGAATTCAAGATAACACCATTTCTTCCCTTTAACTATTGGGTGTTGAAACCATCTCTGATATTCTTCAGTGATAACAAGATTTTCAAATTAACTGCTGTGGTACACACTGGATGTCAGTTGGCACCATTTTCATTTAAGACAAAGTAGACATCATTAGAAGTGTTTTGGTGAAAACCCCACATGATAGAGATCATCCATTCTGAGGGAGAAGTGACATGATTTTTAAGACAGTCATCATGACGGCCATATTGGATGTATGTCTGGCACCATTTTAATTTAGGACCAACTAGGTATCATAAGAAGTCATTTGGTGAAAACCCCATTTTGATATATCCATCCATTTGGGAGGAGTAGCAATAACAAGATTTTCAAGATGGCTGCTGTGGTAGCCATATTGGACCTAACATCAGCTCGATTTTCATTTATGTCCAACTAGACATCATAAGAAGACTATTAGTGAAAACCCCATTTTGATATGAACATCCATGTAGGAGGAGTAGCAATAACAAGATTTTTAAGAGGGATAAAAAGATTTTCAAGATGGCTGCCATGGCAGGCATATTGGATGTCAGATCAGCACCATTTTCATTTAGGACCATCTAGATATCATAAGAAGTCTTTCAGTTAAAACCCCATGTTGATATGACCATCCATTTAGGAGGAGTAGCAATAAAAAAAATTTCAAGTTGCCACTGTGGCGGCCATATTAGCTGTCCAGGCAGCACCATTTTCATTTACAACCAACTTGACCATGGGATGAATGTGTGTGTAAAGTTTCATGGCAATCCTCCAAGTAGTTTAAGGAGGAGTAGTGACAACAAACTTGTGCTAACGGACAGACAGACGACAGACAATAGACATTCCATAAGCTCTTCTGGTCTATGACCAGTAGAGCTAAAAAAAAAAAAACAGAAATTGAGACATAAGTTCATTTATTCATGAAAAATATGCAAATACTATTTAATTTTATGTTTCTGTATGAACTAGCATCATTTGAACAATATCCAAGGGAGATAACTACCATCACATCTAATTATTTACCTAAATTTGAGTTGCCTCCCTTGATACATAAAATTGATCTAAAATTTTAGCAAGCTCTTAAAGTTTGTTGTGATTATTATTAGTAATACAAACTAGATTTGGTAAAAGAGAATCAACACTAAGCCAAAGTCATGGAAGGACCATAAAACCTCCTCTGTTGGAAAAGTTGAGAAATTAAAGGCCGATTTCTCCTAAACTGGTGTTCTTATGATGCTTAAATTTTACTGATGTAATAAATAAATTAAACTCTATTGACTGAATGCATATTACACCTTTGCCCAGATTATCCCTTAAAAACTGTCATTGTGACAACATAGTTTTTTGCACAATTTGTGTGGATGTGTTAAAGATGCGGACCATTACAGAAAACTGACGGATACAAATAAATGTGACATTGAGATTAACTAGATTTGTGTTTGCAAAATATGTCATCAATGCAGCCAAAATATGTATGTCCCCAATGCAGCCATAAAAGAATATGTCTAAATAGTTCACAAGTTAGAAGAAAAAAAAAATACTTGCTCTTAGTGACATAAAAAAAATAATTAGTTTATCTACATATACACAAAAATATGCCTAACATATTTAATTTGTCTGTCAAGTGTTTTTTATATAATTATGCTAACAAGATTCTTTTCACCCAAAAAGTCTACATTCAAAAAAGTTTTAAAATGTTATAAAACTTAAAAATTGTGTTGTTTTCATGAGAGTCTAATCTCGTGTCATTTACAAATGCAAGCTTGTCTAGCAAGTTTATTTCTTTTAGTTTAATAGCAACTGTGCTAACCTGGTTGTCACAAAAAACAAGTAAAATGAGTTCAAAAATTTATTACAAAAGTTAATATTGTTTTAGTCACACAAAGAGATATAAATAGATCATTTTTATATGCATGCAAATATGCCTGACAAATTTAATTTGTCCACATCAAGCAGTTTTTGGACCATGCACTGACAAATTTCTTGAGACAGACAGATGAATGGATAGACAGGACCAAATTAAAATGTCCCCAATGCAAGCAGTACAACAGAAAAAAAAGAGACAAAAATAATCTATCTGACTTACCCAATATGTTGTACAGGCAGAGAGGGCAGGTTCTGTTGCTTAGCAACCAAGGATCAACACAACTTCTGTGAAACTCATGGGAGCAGGGTAAAACCCTTAACACCTGGCAATACGAAAAGAAAGTAAAGAAAATGAAACCCTTAATACCTGGCAATACCAAAAGAAAGTAAAGAAAATGAAACCCTGAATACTTGGCAATACAAAAAAAAAGTAAAGAAAATGAAAATGCACAAAATAAAGGAGTCAAGATTTTGTTTCTAAAGAACAATAAATATTTATTTTCTCTAGAGACTGTAGGCACACTGAAAGCATCCAATTTCATTCATGAGTAATGTTATGAAATTTTCTCTAGAGACTGTAGGCACACTGAAAGCATCCAATTTCATTAATGAGTAATGTTATGACATTTTCTCTAGAGACTGTAGGCACACTGAAAACATCTAATTTCATTCATGAGTAATGTTATGAAATCTTCTCTAGAGACTGTAGGCACACTGAAAGCATCCAACTTCATTCATGAGTAATGTTATGAAATTTTCTCTAGATACTGAAGGCACACTTAAAGCATCCAATTTCATTCATGAGTAATGTTATGACATTTTCTCTAGAGACTGTAGGCACACTTAAAGCATCTCATTTCATTGATGAGTAATGTTATGAAATTTTCTCTAGAGACTGTAGGCACACTTAAAGCATCTCATTTCATTCATGAGTAATGTTATGAAATTTTCTCGTCATGATCATGATGATATACCATATATACTCGCTTATATGTCGGATCCAACTGCAAACTGCAAAGACCCAGATCTGCGAGTGCATACAAGTCCATGCAGTTTGTTAGGAGTAATCAGCTGAACTTATTGATGCATCAATGAATCACATTATTTACTCTGGCCATAGTGTATTAAGATACAGATAGTGTATCAAGATACATATAGTATATCAAGATACAGTGTATGAAGATGCAGATAGTGTATCAAGATGCAGAGTGTATCAAGATACAGATAGTGTATCAAGATATAGACAGTGTATCAAGATACAGATAGTGTATCAAGATACATACTCAAACTATCAATATGGGACAAAAGTAGAAACTAACTAAATGATATCAATTGTCCACAAATAAACATTTTCTTATCTTTCTATGCCTTTGAATGAAGTTAACCACAAGGCCCCTAACAACATGTATACAAACAGTCTCTTAGCACCTACTATGTCTACCTACAGTTGGTTTTAAATGGCACAGAGAATGGTACCTGCTGCTGCATTCAAAAATGTATTAATGCAAATGGCTTCACTAATGGACAAAGTGAGTACCTTTCACACACCAACTTTAATAATTTCATACTTTTCTTTTTCTCATTGATATGGACAGTATGCATTCAACTCAAAGGGTCAAGGTCCTCATAATGTAAAAACTGCTGCCATGTTGTCAAATAATTATTCCTGGCAGGGTGCAAAAGCTTCAACCTCCCAGCACATTTCTGGTCCATAATTATTTCAGTAATTTGTTTTAAACATTTTGTTTAATTTTATGAGTTTTCTTTCCTCTTGAAAGACATTTGATTTATTAAAGAAAAAATTATAATTGCAAATTATGACAAAGATGACAGCAGCATGTGATTATTCAAGGGATGTCACCGTTGTCGGGTTATACCAACTTTTGGCCACTCTTCTTGGATACAGAAAATGTACATAACAAAAGCCTTGAACTTTGAGGGGTAATGGAGTACATAGTGTCTACATTAACAGGGAAAAGAATGGTATACAAGTTATTGAAGCCCATTGTTCAGTATGTTTGCAGAAATACATTTCTAGATATACCACATACCACTCATAATGCCATTTGAAAACAACTATAATTAGGCCAACAACAAAAGAAATGTGTTTCCTATTGTACTGGTTTTAAAATTAGGGTAGGCAGGTAGGTATATTTGTTCCAATTTGTTCCACTGGAGTATTGTTTGCATTTGAATGCTTATCAAAAGATTGACTTTTAATCTATCTCCAGTAAAAGAACATACCAAATTCTGCTTTAATAATGCCCCCCCCCCACACACACACGCACTTTATTAGCAACTGCCTACCAATAAAATATTTCAAGAAAGCCGCAATTTACATCCTTTAACTGTCCAATTTTACACACAAGATATCCAAGGACAGAGAAATTCAATACAAAACAAAATATGACCTTGCAGGTGGCATGCCAACTTGGCCATTTGCAAGTCTACTCAACACACATGCATTTTGGGGCAAGAAAATGACATCAGAATATGCTGTGTTTAGTTCCAGAGCCTAAGTGATGTTTCAATTTTTGTCTGAAGTGGACCACATCAACAACTGACAGCTGCAAAGTACATGTACCTAAAAGTGCATTCAAAGTAAACAAGATACTTTATCTGTTGGGATCTTACTTACAGGCACCTTCCTAACTTATTGTCTGTTGGGGTCTTATTTACTTACACCTTCCTAACTTATTGTCTGTTGGGGTCTTATTTACTTACACCTTTCTAACTTATTGTCTGTTGGGGTCTTACTTATACCTTTCTAACTTATTGTCTGTTGGCGTCTTACTTACACTTTCCTAACTTACTGTCTGTTGGGGTCTTATTTACTTAACACCTTCCTAACTTATTGTCTGTTGAGGTCTTACTTACAGGCACCTTCCTAACTTATTGTCATGTACCAGGTGCATCTATTCAGCATAATACAATAACAAATATTATTTTTAATAATTTTAATGTACGAGGTATCTGATCAATGTTGAGTTAACTTTTTTTTTTAAAAAAGGAAAAGGAAAGCACTCAATTTCCATTCATTCTGGGAATTTATCATATCCTACAATGGATTTATATAATGATACAAGCATCGTTTTGCAAACATGGACTTACTTCCATATTTTTCAGTTTATGTATACTATACTATCATGATACAAATCAGATCAAGGACAATTATCATGATACAACATTGTTGGGTGATACCCAGCTCTATCTGATAGCAAGGAAACGATGCACAACATACATTCCTGTCTTCTGATAGCAAGGAAACGATGCACAACACACATTCCTGTCTTCTGATAGCAAGGAAACGATGCACAACACACATTCCTGTCTTCTGATAGCAAGGAAACGATGCACAACACACATTCCTGTCTTCTGATAGCAAGGAAACAATGCACAACATACATTCCTGTCATCTGATAGCAATCAAACGATGCACAACAAAAATTCCTGTCATCTGATAGCAAGGAAACGATGCACAACACACATTCTTGTCATCTGATAGCAAGGAAACGATGCACAACACACATTCCTGTCATCTGATAGCACAGAAAAAATGCACAAAACGATGCACAACACACATTCCTGTCATCTGATAGCAAGGAAACTATGCACAACATACATTCCTGTCTTCTGATAGCAAGGAAATAATGAACAACACACATTCCTGTCATCTGATAGCAAGGAAATGATGCACAACACACATTCCTGTCATCTGATAGCAAGGAGATGATGAACAAAACACATTCCTGTCATCTGATAGCAAGGAAATTATGCACAACACACATTCCTGTCATCTGATAGCAAGGAAATTATGCATAACACACATTCCTGTCATCTGATAGCAAGGAAATTATGCACAACACACATTTCTGTCATCTGATAGCAAGGAAATTATGCACAACACACATTCCTGTCATCTGATAGCAAGAAAACAATGCACCACACCATTCCTATCATCTGATAGCAAGAAAAACGATGAACAACACACATTCCTGTCATCTGATATCAAGGAAATGATGCACAACACACATTCCTGTCATCTGATAGCAAAGAAATTATGAACAACACACATTCCTGTCATCTGATATCAAGGAAATGATGCACAACACACATTCCTGTCTTCTGATAGCAAGGAAACGAGGCACAACACACATTACTGTCTTACCTAAATTTATTTCACATTAACCTGAAGAACAGTCATAGACATTCACACATGTATACGCATATTTGTCAATTCAACACACCAGTATACATAACATACTTCTTTATTGGTCAAAAGTCAAAATTAGCAGCAGGAAAATCCACAATAAACTGATATAAATTTTGACACCATTTTGACGTCTTGACATTCCCTGTGACATGGTACCACAGACAATTACATATTTTTTTATTTAGCGACAAACTTTTCAAAAGTGTGTTAGACTGAGTATAAGTTTTGTATTTGAGGATTTTAGAATGTTAATGGTGGTTATCCATGGAAATATCCATTTTACCAGTGATGTATCAAAACTCAATTTACAACAGTAAAACCACCAGGATGTTATTCCCTAATTTTATACACAACACCCAAGGGACATCACTCATAATATGAAGTACATAAATCAACTGCTTCTTGAGATATATATTTCTTGCACAGACCAATTTTTATATACTAGTATAAAAATCGTCATTTACATGGCGTGTCTTCATGCAACTATTCTTATTAACCAATGCATGTGCACAAAACTGCACATAGTAATGTACTTAACCATTTGAATGTATGTACTGTATATAATCTAGAGTTGGGTACCATAAAAAATTTTGTATACCGCAGTATACCACAATTTTTTCTTTTACCGCAGTATACCGCAATCATATAAGTGACAACAATTTAATTTTCTGAGCCAGGGGCCCCTGGGATTTTTTGAAAATTTCTGACTCTCAAATAGCTGGAAAAAATATCCTGTTCTGATTTCTATCAAAATAACAAAATATTCTACCCGTTATATTGTTTGAAAAAAATAATTATCCTGAGACAAAGAAAATAAAATATCTCGTCTTGAAAGAAAATATCAGCCCCCCCCCCCCAATTAAATGGTCAGTACCTTATAGTAGATGAATTTGCAATGTGTATGTTAATTGTTGCATAAGTTGTCATCAAAACTCTGTTACTAAAGTGGGATGATTAAGCTTACACTATAATTGTCACACTATAAAAGACATTGTGCTCACATTAGAGAGCGTGTTGATAAAAATAGGAAGTGCCAACACTGAAGCCGACAATTTACTAGCTACACATGTGATATAATAGGCAGGGAAACTCTGAGCGAGATGCCAACACCCGGGCAAGATATTTATCAGTGAGTGCCAGTAAACATAAAACACACTGACTCAACAAACGAGAAAATATTTAGTGGACTCGAAAATCAATGTAAAATTCAAACAAAAAACAACTGCTTTCCTGAAAATCTTAGGATGATTCTTAGTCCTATAAAGGAATTTATGTACCTAACAAATGAACATACACTGATAAATAACTAAAAAAAAAAATTTTTTTCTTCTTTTCTTTTAATCTGAAATTTTTCCAAAAGTTGGATTTGGCCCGAATATCTTTCATAACATCCCATTCATCAGCCATGTTGGCATACATGAAACATGTCAAACATGTGATTAAAGGTTCATAAATGTAATTATATTGTAATATTCAAAAATAATTTGTGACAAATACAACTATTTTGTAAAAAAAAAAAAAAAAATTTGGAACTATTTTGTAATGAAAAAGTAAAACATGCTTGTAATACCATTAAATTTGTAAGAAGGTTACTTGGGAATTTCCGTACATTCCTTACTGATGGAAACTACCGGAGTACTTGTACAGTGAAAAAGTACTGTGATATGTATGTTATGTATGATGTTTATATAATATTATAAATATTTTAGGAAATTATAAATGTTTCTTCACTTTAATATTTGCTTAAATCTTAACGTTATCAGGAAAAACATGTTTAACTAGTGTCCTTGAATTAGGTTGTTTTGATCAATATGTTTTCTCAATTTGAAGGTCAAGGTTGATTGTTGTTTACAAGTAAAATTCCATTAAGATGACACATGTTCTAGAACATTCTATCATGTGACCAATCTTTATATATACCATGTTTGGTGGACATTTATTCAGTTTTGACATTACCACCAGTCTTGTAAAGAGCTATTACAGTTGTGAAAATTCATTACAAATTCTAAGAGAGGAATTATTTTAAATATTCATTGGATTATAACAGTGCTCATAAACTTTTGGATTTTGGATTTTTAATTGATGATTTTGGAATTTAAGTGAACTTATTCAGATATTTTGGAATACTTCAGTTTGACATCAGCACATCAAGATTTCTAGTACATCAGGACTTTGGATACCATTAGCACATCATAACATTCAAGGACACAGCCGTGAATTCGGAACATTCTATATTTAGGACTTGTGATTAGAACAATCATTCTTATTGGATTATTAGGATTTCAAAACACATTACTGTAAGTGACTTTTTGATTTTTCATTTTAATTATCTAGTAATAAATTGCTTGTTGATTTTTTACATGATTTGTTGGTTTCACTTTCTTTCTGTTACATTTTTCTTAGACCATAGAGTCGTAACATGTACCACCAGAAAAAAACTGGTATACCAGTAATACCGCGCACCTCAAATATACTCACTTATAAGTAGAGTCCAACTGCAAACTGCAGAGACCCAAATCTGCCATCACATAATGAGACAGCAGATCTGGGTCTATGCAGTTTGTTAGGAGTAATCAGTAGAACAAACAACATAGACCCTAATCTGCTGGTGCATTATGTGACAGAAGATCATGGTCTATGTTGTTTGCAGTTTGACTTGACTTATAAGCTAGTATATACAGTATGTTTTTTAAGTTGTATTAAGTATGTATACATGTCTGTATCAGATATCCTAAAATGGCCATATCTGCAGAACATGATCAACAAATATGCTCAAATGACAGATGTTACGCAGTCACACCATGAACTCTGTTAGATGTAATGCAGTCACACCAAGAACCCCATTACATATGTAATGTAGTCACACCATGGACCATGTTACAGATGTAATGCAGACACACCATGAACCCTGTTACAAATGTAATGCAGTCACACCATGAACCCCATTACAGATGTAATGCAGACACACCATGAACCCCATTACAAATGTAATGCAGTCACACCATGAACCCCATTACAGATGTAATGCAGACACACCATGAACCCCATTACAAATGTAATGCAGTCACACCATGAACCCCATTACAGATGTAATGTAGTCACACCATGAACCCCATTACAAAACTGAAGGAAAAAAAAGGTAGTATAATCTTTCCATCTGTTTCAAGATTTATCGTCCTTTCCATTGTTTTGACACTACATTGTTTTTAAAACTGTCATAAACTACCAGTTCTCAAGAGATTGCATCTCTCAATGACATCATGACCACAAAATTGTTGACACTGGTCAACACTGATTTATATAGTCAGAAAATTTGTCTAAAATTCTATCATTATCAGTTGTGAATTGAAACAAAGATACATACAATGAAAAAACCTCCATTTCACTAATTCTCTTTTTCCATATGGCAAGTCCACATAAAAATCCTTACTAACTATTCTGATTGAGCAAATTAACTTCCCACCATAATAAACATCCAGTCAGCTACTCAACATGTGATTGCAACATGACTCATAGAGAATAACTGCATCTGTAACACTCTTTAGAATGGTGTACTGCATTGTAAAGTTTCATGTGGAGCTGTCATAACTGATGTTCAGAGATGGGTCTTTGTTATTATAATTTGTGCATATTTACAAGAAAACCATACTTTTACCATATATATTTTATAGTTAAATCAGCATCCTCTAACATTTTATATTTAAATCAGCATCCTCTACCATTTTATAGTTAAATCAGCATTCTCTACCATTTTATAGTTATATCAGCATCCTCTACTACTTTATAGTCAAATCAGCATAGTCTACCATTTTACAGTTATATCAACATCCTCTACCATTTTATAGTCAATCAGCATCCTCTACCATTTTATAGTTAAATCAGCATTCTCTACCATTTTATAGTTAAATCAGCATCCTCTACCATTTTATAGTTAAATCAGCATCCTCTACCATTTTATAGTTATATCAGCATCCTCTACTACTTTATAGTCAAATCAGCATCGTCTACCATTTTACAGTTATATCAACATCCTCTACCATTTTATAGTCAATCAGTATCCTCTACCTTTTTATAGTCAATCAGCATCCTCTACCATTTTATAGTCAATCAGCATCCTCTACCATTTTATAGTCAATCAGCATCCTCTACCATTTTATAGTCAATCAGCATCCTCTACCATTTTTCTTATTTTTATCAGAATTCTAGTCTTTTCTATCTGATAACAAATAAGTCATTTTACTTTTTAAATTTTTTTTCCCCTATCTTTGACTGAATCTTGATATTTTATTTTTATTTGACCCATTAAATTTTTTTAATCTGTAGACAGTGGTAAGAATGATAATAAATTGAAAATAAAACCTTTCATTTTGAACTTGATGTATTTTGTCTCTGATTATTTGCACTTCGAGAGAAGCGAGTTATGAAGAATGCAAGACATTTCTGAAGTTCCAGAACACTACATTCAGAAGATTGATGTTCTGTATACACACACAGTCAGTGAATTTTTTTTAAAAACAGTTCATAAGCTATATCTAATATTTACTGCTTACAAGTAAACAATTTTCTTATAACACCATCACGAATTTTCCCAATTTGATTCTTTAAGCTTTGAGAAGAAATCTCCCCCAAAATCAAAATTATAATAAAAACAAGAAAAGCTTTAAAAATGCTAAATTAAGATTTTCATGAGATGTTTCCTATAAACTTGCATTTTCTATGTGCTATTGATGTTGCTCTGCATTAGTCGTGAGGAGTTTTGATTATTATGACGTACATGTACCCTCAACCCCATATGCATGGTTTTCCGCACACACAAAAATATGTAATCACTGTTTTAAGTATTTCTTGTTTAATATGCATCAATTTAAGTTGGTAACTGTGTCAATGAAGCCCATTTTGCCCACGCATTTGAAGGTGGTGTGTATCATGATACACATGAATTAAAGTTGAGAAAGAAAGAAAATTTAAGAGCTTTATGTCTCTTCAATAAAAGTATTACAGATTTTGGCACTGTTCTTTCTATGTGTATTATTATCAATCTGCTAGACCAGGCATGTGCAACCCACTGCCTGCAGGCTGGATCCAGCTTGCAACCTGATTTTATTAAGCTATTTACATCATACGGTGTGGCTTTAAAAATCACTTATCTGGCCCACGCCCTGGAGGAAGCTGCACATGCCTGTGCTAGACATTAGTTATCAGACTGGTCCCCCTACTTCGCAAGAGAAACCACCAATGTCAGTGACAAAACATTAGTCATTTTTTTTCTTGGATATTTTTTTACATAAAATGATAAATGAATCAAATGTTGAACATTTCTATTTTTTATTACAAATTCAAGTATGAAAGATAATTTCTAGATTAAAGTGTCAATAATAAAAAGAAACTTCCAATCCCATAATGCTTTGCTAAGACCAAAATGACAGACAAAATCTAACACTACACCTCTCAGCTGTATATTTCTGGTTTCAGGGATCAAATAAATTATGAAGATATTTTACAGTTAGTAAAGAAAGCAATATGCAGAATCTGCAAAATGGCAATTATATATTCATGTAACACTAGTAACACTGCAATGCCAACACAGCAACACAGACATTATGTGTGAAGACATATGGACAAGGCAGGAGCCTGTATTATCCTACATACTGTACCATCATTCCTGTATTGCATTATGTATTGTATTGCCTGCTAACTGTATGATACATATCATTGTATGTATTGTATCAGCACAAAAGTATGAAGATATGCGTTTTATATCAACCTAGCAGGCGATGCACAGCTCAGCATTCCATAGGAGTGAACACATAAGTGATAACACTAAAGAGTTATGGATAAATAGGCTGTACAAAAATATTGGAGACAAATGAATGGACTGAATGCATGCATGTGATTTTACCTGCCCCTCCTGATATTCCTCTAAACAGATGGCACAAGCCTCGAGCCCAGACCCCTGGCTGTGCATGTCAGATAACCCATGTATTGGTGGAGGCAATGCTTTGGTGGGGTATGGCTTGTATTTACGGGTGTGAAGTTTGCTTATGACCTGTTTTGCAAGCTCTGAAACATCCCTGGACATCTGTAATAAAATTACAGTATACAATGAAGCTAAAAGGGTCAAAAAAATTTACATCAACAACATGGTGTAAGTTGAGATTTAATAACCCTGACTGCTATATAACAGCACAATCAGGAGTTTCAGCAAAACTAGAAAGCTGATTCTTTTTTTCTGTACGTAACTGAAGAATAATGATTGCCTATATTACAGCATATGGAAGAAAAGCTAATATGAGCATTTTTCTATGCTTAACGAAAAACAAAATTTCAGTTTGGAAACAAACTGTACAAACCTTCAATTTTAGAATTTTCCAAAATAATGACTGCTATATGGGATCATATCCATAAATAGAATAAGTCCATTCTGTGTAACAATTAGTGTGTATGAAGATTTTCCATAGATTCAAGGACAAAAATGGAGGGCAATTCAGAGAGTAATTTTCTACCGCAGGGTTTGTCCAGTAGTTAACAAAACCAATAAGACATTCTAGTGTATACAGTGCAACCAGAGTACCCCTTGCAATCTAACATGGTTGTGATCTGTCATCAGTTTTTCTTATCAACCATAAAAAATGTGGTGTAGTCCTATTATGCATAAGTTTTCCAAATCATTCATTTGTGGACAGATTGTACAGCTGATGATATTCAGGTATATTGTGTTCATTGCTAAAAAAAATAGCTCATATATACATAATTATCATGGAAAAATGCCAGTATAAGATTATTTACCACAACCTATAAATAATTCTTATTTTTTAAAGTATCTAAATTATTTTACAGGATTTAATTTAATTCACATGTATTCTGCTTGCCTGAAGATGTCTGTTAATAAAATTTTGAACACTATGCAGTCCCTACTACATTCTTCTTTTTACTTATTCTGAACACTGAACAACTAAATCTTTTTCAAGGGAACAATTTTCATTCTTACTTTTTACCTACTCTGCTGCTTAATTCACTAGAGTTTGGGAAGATAGTTCAGCACTGCTAGGCATGCCATCATGCAGAGTTTGGCAAGAGCATTCAGCACTGCAAGGCAAGCCATCATGCAGAGTTTGGCAAGATAGTTCAGCACTGCAAGGCATACCATCATGCTGAGTTTGGCAAGAGCATTTAGCATTGCAAGGCAAGCAATTGTGCAAGACAGTTCCGCACTGCTAAGCATGCCATCATGAAAACTTTGGCAAGATATTTCAGCACTGTTAGGCATGCCATCATGCAGTTTGGCAAGATAGTTCAGCATTGCTAGGCATGCAATCGTGCAGAGTTAGTTTGGCAAGAGCATTCAGCATTGCTAGGCACGCAATCATGCTGAGTTTGGCAAGATAGTTCAGCACTTGTAGGCATGCAATCATGCAGAGTTTGGCAAGATAGTTCAGCATTGCTAGGCAAGCAATTGTGCAGAGTTTGGCACGATAGTTCAGCACTGCTAGGCATGCAATCATGCAGAGTTTTACCACTGCAAATGATAACATTGTTGTCAAAAAAGAAAGGCAAAACATGCAAAATTAAACAACCAAAAGCATGAAATTATGTCTCACTGAATTACTATTGCCCTTGTGGTTGTAGTTCCTTTCAAAGTCAATCATTCAATTAAAAAATGGCTTCACTGTATACAACTCTCATAGTAACCAACTTGCATGCAAGATGTAACAAGTCAAATTTCAATACACTACGTATGATTTTTTATTTGGGTTTGGAATCTGGGTTCAATTTTTGGCACTCAGATAGTTTCATAACAACAGGGTCAGGGCTTTGCTAATGAAGGTACCAGAAAAAACCACTATAACACGCTTCATTATAACACAAATTCAGATATGACACATTTATGGCATAGATCCTAAATCTGAACATTCTCTTCACCAATTTTTAGAGATTCCTTTCTGAATTACTACTAAGTTTTATTATGAAAGTAAATGAAAGTTGGATTTGTTAATCTGGTGAGATGTCTTGCATTCTTGAAGACAAGAGTCCCTCAAAGGGACTTATGCTCTACTGGGTGAAAAGAATTTCCAGGAATTCAAGATAAGACCATTTCTTTCTTTTAATTCCCGAGTGTTGAAACCATCTCTGATATTCTTCAGTGATAACAAGATTTTAAAATTAACTGCTGTGGTGCACATACTGGATGTCAGCTTGGCTCCATTTTCATTTCGGACAAAGTAGACATTATCAGAAGTCTTTTGGTGAAAACCCCAATGTCAATATGAGCATCCATTCAGGGGGAGTAGTGGCAGCAAGAATTTCAGCACAGCCAATGTGGCAGCCATATTGGATGTACAATTGGCACCGTTTTCATTTAGGACAAACTAGGTATCATAAGAAGTCTATTGGTGAAAACTCTATGTTGATACAGCCATCCATTTGGGAGTAGCCGAGATAATATTTTGAAAGATAGCCACCATGGTGGCCACATATTGAGGGTTAGACATTTTTCTTAAGGACCAACTAGACACCATATGAACTCTTCTGATGAAAACACCATGTCAAAATGACTTTCCATTTAACAGGTGTAGCAAAACAAGATGGTCAAATATTGGATGTCAGATCAGCACTACTTTCATTTAGGATCAACAAACCATCATAAGAAATCTTGTAGTGATATAAGCATTCATTCAGAAGAAGTAGTGATAACAAGATTTTCAAGCTGGCCACTGTGGCAGCCATATTAGACATCAAATCATTTCATTTTGGACTAACTAGACATTATAAGCTGTCTTCTGGTGAAAATCCCATGTCAATATGACATTCTGTTCAGGTGGAGTTGTGATAACAAGGTTTTCAAGATGGCTGCCTTGGTGGCCATTCTGGATGTCAGATTGGCACAACTTTTATTAAGGACCAGCTTGACATCATAAGAAGTCATTTAGTGAAACTTTATGTTGATATGACCATCCAGGTAGGAGGCATAGCAATAACAAGATTTACAAGATGGCTCCTGTGGTGGCCATATTGGATGTGCGAGTAGCACCATTTTAATTTAGGACCAACTAGACCATGGGATGAATGTATGTGTAAAGTTTCATGGCAATCCTCCAAGTAGCAGCTTTGGAGTAGCAATAACAAACTTGTGCTAATGGACAGACAGACAAAAGACAATCCCATAAGCTCTTCTGATCTATGACCAGTAGAGCTAAATAAAACTGATTAAGGCACTTTGTCTTAAAAACCTTTAAATCAATCCAGAAGTTAAAAGTTTCTTTTTGTGAATGTTTATTTCAAATTTGTCAATAATCAGTCGCTGCACTTTGTGGTTAACTTTATATTTTTGCAAGATGTCTGATTTTTCAAAAGGGACTGATGCTCATGACTTTCTGTTCAGATGGAATTGTGATAACAAGATTTTCAAGAAGGCTGCTTTGGTGGCCATACTGGATGCCAGATCAGCACCATTTTTATTTAGGACCAACTTCACATCATAAGAAGTTGTTTAGTAAAAACCCCATGTTGATATGACCATCCATTCAGGAGAAGTAGCAATAAAATTTTCAAGATGTCTGCTGTGGCAGCTATACTGAATATTAGATTGGCACCACTTTCATATATGACCAACTAGACATCATATGAAGTCTTTTAGTGAAAACTCCTTGTTGATAATGACCATCCATTCAGGAGGAGTAGCGATAAAAAGATTTTCAAGATGGTCCCTCTGGCAGGCATACCAGATGTGCTTGCAGCACCATTTTCAATTACTACCAACTTGACCATGGGATGAATGTGTGGGTAAAATTTCATCACAATCCTCGAAGTAGTTTAGGAGGAGTAGTGATAACAAACTTGACCAGTAGAGCTAAAAAGTTGGTTCATCTAATTTGCATTCAATCATTAACAACAAAGCTAATAATTCTTCTTTTTTATGTCTTCATTGCATTGTGTGCAATTGTTATTCCATTCAGGGCAAACATTAGCCCACTGATGCTGGCTCAACCAGCCAGCATACACATCCATGCAGCCAAAAATGTATTTATTTGATTCAGGGCAAACAAAAGCCACCATGCTTGCCCAATAAATAAGTTGAAATATGTTTCACATGAATTGATAATGAATTCATTTAATACCCAATTATGTAATTGCAAATCATCAAAGTTAATCCCACAGCAAAAGGTTATTGCAACTATGGAGAGCTGCTTTATAACAAAAAGTTATACAACAATAACAGAAGCTGCCAACATCTGGCTTGGCTGTGTAGTCAGCCAATCATTATGCGATCGACTGATTGGCAGATGAAAATGAGTTTTTGGAAAACCAGAAACTCTATCCCTGATGTTAATCTTCTAGGATTTGACTAGTGTTACTTTTACGAATTATTATTGTTCACCCTCATTGAAATCCATCTATTGGTCCTAAAGAGGGCTTTTGGGAAAACTCTGTACACTGCACCTGGTTAAAATTAAAAACTCATTTCAATTTTGTTACGAAAGTCTACATCAGAAAACCAAAAGTTATTGTCTCAGATTCTTTCAATTTTCAAAGTTATTTTTACTTTCTCAGCAGCTACATCCCAAACTGAAAGTGCCCCTTGAAGAAAATCTCCCTGAACTGTCATCATTTTGAACACATGCTAGACTGGTAATGTGGTCACATGATTATATCATAAATGGATTATTGTCCGTTTGAAAATTTCTACTGCTTTGCATCATTACATAATAGGCTGCTTTTAAAATTTTGATTTGTGATTTTATTATATATTAATTACCAAAATAACTCTGTTGAAAGTAAAAACTGACAGTCTACAGTATACTGTATAGCAACACAAATTATCTCAACAATGAGATGCTAGTTATAAAACCAGTCTGGACATGATCACATAACAACATGACCATTCTTGCCCATATTCAAAACGCTGGCTCTATGTTTCCTTATGTTATTCTAATATTAATTTTTTACACTGAATTCAGACACATGATGATCTATGCTAGAATGATTAAAAATTAAGCACTTCTGTGCACATTTTCTATGAAATAATTATAGATTCACTGTTATGGATGCAATTATATTGGTTTGTAATAAGTACATGTAATTTAACTATTCAAGTTATCCAGTTGCCAATTTTCTTGTACAAGTACCAATGCATGGTACTCTGAAGAAGATTAAATATTTAATAAGTAATCATTATGTTTTCGCTATTCCTTAATATGCATCATATGATGTTGGTAACTTCATCACTAAAGCCTGTAGTTTTGCACCCACACCAACCCTATTCTGTACAGCCCAGAGGATAGATATGTAACATTGTCTTAAGTTAACTGACTTGTTACAATATTGTACAATGTCACATGACACTATGGCACTCGGTGGATCCTGACCATAGTGTTATATCAGGGTTTCCCTTTTATTAGCTGTCAATATCCCCTTTGAACATCAGCACATACCTCTGAACTCCTCCTCCTCATTTTCTGAAAAATGGAAAGAAATGAAGATGTTAATACAGGAGTGCATGAGTAATTAATATGGAAATATAGTATCAACTACTGTGAAATCGCTACTTTTTGTGTACCAATTTTTGTGGTTTTCTTAGTTGCAACAAACCACAAATTTAAAGACCCAATGAACAATTATCTGTCTGTGAAAACAATAGGAACCCCTATCTGTGGAAATAATAGAATAGGAACCCCTGTCTGTGGAAACAATATGACCTCCTGTCTGGAAATAGGACACCTTCCCCAATCTACATATTTAAGTACCAATGAAAATCTGATTTTTTGCACAACCACAGAAATGGATACCCCCCACCCCCACCCCCGCAAAAAAAAAGGAATTCACAGTTAATGTTACACAGCATTACATAGGACAATAGCTTCTTTGCTTCATATACGTTTCTGTGTTAATGTGTGTATATGTGATGCCTTTGACAAACAGAAGAGTCACGTATATACTTATATATAATCCGATACCAACTGCAAACTGCAAGACCCAGATCTGCCATCGCATAATGCGCCAGCAGATTTGGGTCTATGCAGTTTGTAAGGACTAATCCGTAGAACAAACAATATAGACCCTGATCTGCGAGCACATTATGAGACCGCAGGTCAGGGTCTATGTTGTTTGCATTTGGACCTGGCTTATACACAAGTATATATGGTAGTCTAGTCTCATTAATTTAACTTCTGCTTATTGCAATATAGCTTTATTATGCTGCCATGCATGCATACAAATCCTCATAATTCAGTCAAAATTATTGTAATGGGTTGGGTATAGCCACCATTGGGATTTGAACTCAGTTCTCCTGAGTGGCAGTCAGGCACACAAACCACTGGACTAGAAAGTACATCCACAGCTATATTGTCTTTCCTTATTCATCAGGTAACTTAGGTCTGACATTTTTAATGACAATGGTTTCCACAGAATAAACAAGGCTCGACTCTATATAAATGTGTGATGAGTTGTACTGGGGAAATAAAAATCATAATTGTACCCTTATTCTACTGAATTACAGTAAACTCCATTTATAATAAGATCAGATATAATGAAATATTGGTTATAATGAAACATATGGCACAGTCCCTTCTGGTGTTTTATATCCCTGAACTGCCATAATTCGTGCACTTAACGTGAATTTTAACGTTATAATATTGTGAGAATCTATTAAAATAACCACAGAATGTGTTCAACTACATCTACTTCATTTAATCATCTTTAAAAAAATTTTGGCATTCATGTACATTAGTTCAGAATTACTGTTTTTCCAAGCGTGTGTATGTTTACTTATTTCCGGAAGTGCATCCATGGTTCCTGACATTGACTAAAAAGTCACGTGGCATATGACCGGAATGTGCCAGTTTGGCCAAGGTATGGATATTATTCGTTTATAGCGTCTCCGTATTTTTGAAATAAAAAAAAAAAAAATTTAAAAAGGAATATTTTTTTCCCGTTAATTCTATATGCAGTATGTGCACTTACATTAATGATTCCTTGTTCTTTACCATATAAATACATGATTCAATAGACAGACAGAGACAGAGAGGGAGAGAGAAATTTAATAAGAAATAGACATGGTGAATGGATAGACATTTTATTATAATAGATTCAATGTCTTTTGATGTGGAATATATGTTTATCATGAAATAATACTGAAATGAAAAAGTCCATAGTGAATATACATTTCCAATGTAAATTTTTCTTACATTGTATAAGAACTCCACAATTAAAACCCAATATTTACATTGGCTTTGCTGTTGTATAAATTCCCAAAGTGGGTTTTCCTGTTCAAGATATGTAAACAAAGTCAACATGTGATCAGTGGGCCTATCTTAAGCATATAATAGAAAATTCAAGACTAAAATGTCTGACACAAATAAGGCATTAGTGAAAATATAGATTTTCATTCTGATTTTTAAAATTACATGAAATTACCTGTTTAAATCTCATTTTGTCTGATTTTACTTATTAAATACTTGCTGTCACTCTTGAAGAAAGCTGGTGACACAGCTGATGACGTCATTATCTTGAAACAAGTGTATGAAGTTGCAAGAAACATGGTGCACGATTGAAGGACTCGAATGAAGTTAGGAGGTTGGATGATATATATATTTGTATCACTTATAAAATTCAGATTTGGAGTTTACTGTATATACATTTTCAGGGGTAAATGTATAAGTCTTCATATAAAGGACACTGCACATAAAGAACAATGCCAAGAGCTCCTCTTTTTTAATTTTCTTCACATATAAACATAATACACCTGTCACAAAATGTATGATACGACCAGACAGTGTGATAGTTTTACTTAAATATGCACCCCCTCCCCATTATTTTTATTAAAGAACGAAGCATTTTATTATGGTGTTTGTAACAAATTAACATCTGTGGCATATAAAACTAAAAATATATGTTTAAACTAAATTTTGTTCACTAGCAATTAAACAATGTCAGACAGATTCAACATATTTTCCGAATTTGAACCATAGCAGTTGTCAATGTCAGACAGATCTGACATCTTCATAGTATGAATTATTGCAGCTGCCAATGTCAGACAGATCCAACATATCTTCACATTTTTAATCATAGCAACTGTCACTGTCAGAAAGATCCAACATATCTTCATAGTCTGAATCATAGCAGCTGCCAATGTTAGACAGATCCAACATATCTTCACATTTTTAATCATAGCAACTGTCAATGTCAGACAGATCCAACATATCTTGACATTTTTAATCATAGCAGTTGTCAATGTCAGACAGATCCAACATATCTTCATAGTCTGAATCATAGCAGCTGCCAATGTCAGACAGATCCAACATATCTTCACATTTTTAATCATAGCAGCTGTCAATGTCAAACAGATCCAACATATCTTCATAGTCTGAATCATAGCAGCTGTCCATGTCAGACAGATTCAACATATCTTCATAGTCTAAATCATAGCAGCCATCAATGTCAGACAGATTCAACATATCTTCATAGTTTTAATCATAGCAACTGTCAATGTCAGACAGATCCAACATATCTTCAAAGTCTAATTCATAGCAGTTGTCCATATCAGACAGATCCAACATATCTTCACATTTTTAATCATGGCAACCATCAATGTCAAACAGATCCAACATATCTTCACAGTCTGAATCATAGCAGCTGTCCATGTCAGACAGATTCAACATATCTTCATAGTTTTAATCATAGCAACTGTCAATGTCAGACAGATCCAACATATCTTCATAGTCTAAATCATAGCAACTGTCAATGTCAGACATATCCAACATATCTTCATAGTCTAATTCATAGCAGCTGTCCATATCAGACAGATTCAACATATCTTCATAGTCTAAATCATAGCAACTGTCAATGTCAGACATATCCAACATATCTTCATAGTCTAAATCATAGCAGCTGTCCATATCAGACAGATCCAACATATCTTCATAGTCTAATTCATAGCAACTGTCAATGTCATCAGCAACACTGACTAATGCTGCATCAGGATCTTAACAAGCTGCTGCTGCTTCTTCCTCCTCTATTACTATCTCTTCACTTTCCTCATTGTTTCCAAGAGTTAATATCTTGAGAAATGGTGATAAAATTTTGCATGGTGTTCTTGGTTTAAGGAAACTAATGATACATTTTGGAAAAATCCATGCTGAAATCATGCTGAACTGAACTTGCAAAATACTGAAAGATTCAGGTTAACCATTTTGCAGATGATTGCAAAGGAAGTTCAATCAAACATTAACTTAAGAAAACATCATTCTGTTGATTCATTTTAGATTCTACTGACTGATCACATTGATGCTTACCTTACTTTTTTGAAAATAGCCCAGTATTTGATGACGTCACAAATAACCAGAAACATTGCAATGCGTACCCAGCAGAAAAAAAGCATGCTGACACTTTCTGCAGATTTGTGCTTAAAAATCACAAAATAAAAATGAAAGGCTTTTTTATCCTACAAAATTACTAGTAATTAGGTACATGGGATATGGCCTGGACAAAGTCACTAGCCCAAGAGAAAAGTCACTGGATACAGAATAGCAGGCAGATGGCTATTTCAATTGCTGCCTATCCATAAACTGTGTGGTCCCTTGATCATCCTTGATAGGCAGGTTTCAGTGCTGGGGAATAAGGGGATTTGGATACATGTAATCAGGTATGGGCGATGTCAATCTGGAATGAGGTGTAATGGGTTTGTTTTTAGGCCAGATTATGCAGTTTTATAAACTTTACTCACCCCAACAAAGACAAGAATAATGCAGACAACAATTAGGAACACGATCACCAGAGCTCCTATGATGATGTAATGGCTTGCATCACTCTGAAATAGATACATAAAACCTAAATCAGTCTTTAAAACTTTTCTGAAGATGAAAAAGAATTCATAAATGTTCCAAGTTTAGTAGAATGTAAAATATTACAGTACCAATATTTCAGCTGGGTTTCTTCACCATCTAGAAAGGAGAAATAGCTTTTGGTCTTTGTAACATTACTTAATCAGTATAAGTGGAAAGAAGAAACCATAGCTGTTATGACTGAGGACTGAATCTACAGATCTCCTAATAAAACTACTGTATGTACTTGCATATAATTCGGGTCCAAATGCAAAAAGCATAGACCCTGATCTGCCATTGCATAATGTGCCAGCAGATCAGGGTCTATGTTTTTTGTTCTACTGAATAGTCCTTACAAACTGCATAGACCCAGATCGGCCGGCGCATTATGCGATGCAGATCTGGGTCTATGCAGTTTGCAGTTGGTATCGGCTTATATGCAAGTAAAGATGGTAAATCATTCTTCAAAACTTTTTTGAATATGACAAACAAGTCATAAGTATTCAAAGTTCAGCGGAATGACAAATATTAGAGTACAATATTTCGACTGGACTTCTTCACCATTTAGAAAGGAGAAATGTCATTTGGTCCACATGTATGTAGCATTACTCAGTGAATATAAAGGGAAAGAAGAAAACATAGCTGTTATTACTGAGGACTGAAGCGAGGACCTCTCCCATCAAAATCAAGTACCCATACCATTACATTAGCATGACTCCACAGCATGTGGTCTTGTACACCTTGAGCACTACACCAGCCTTCTAACATGTCAAAGGTATTGAGTGTGTATGATCTATTTCACTGTTCCCCTGGTACAGAGTGTGTATGATCTATTTCACTGTTCCCCTGCTGCAGAGTGTGTATGATTTATTTCACTGTTCCCCTGGTACAGAGTGTGTATGATTTATTTCACTGTTTCCCTGTTCCAGAGTGTGTATGATCTATTTCACTGTTCCCCTGGTACAGAGTGTGTATGATCTATTTCACTGTTCCCCTGGTACAGAATGTGTATGATCTGTTTCACTGTTCCCCTGGCACAGAGTGTGCATGATCTATTTCACTGTTCCCCTGCTGCAGAGTGTGTATGATTTATTTCACTGTTCCCCTGGTACAGAGTGTGCATGATCTATTTCACTGTTCCCCTGTTCCAGAGTGTGTATGATCTATTTCACTGTTCCCCTGGTACAGAGTGTGTATTATTTGTTTCACTGATCCCCCCCAATTAAAACATCAGAATCAGTGGCTGCATGTGACAACAAGAGGAATTGTCAATATATATGTAAATTGACAGAAAAGCAATGCTTAACGACTTTTATGTGTTCAAGGTCTAAGGGAAATAACTACTACAGCACTATTTGAAACTGGTCTAAGGGAGGTAACTATTTCATTCATTATCTAAAATCACAGACAAAGAAATGAAAGGGGCTGGGGAAAAAATGTATGTTTGTATGTAGTAATGTTTTACAGAACCTCAGCACAATAGTGGCTATGTAGTGACAACAAAAGGTTAAGTTTCAAAAATGTAAAAGTGAACTGCACAAAAATTTAGGAACATAAAGCTTTCCAAATAAATATATAACTGAGCACAAGAAGATAAAATATAAAATGTAAAGATGTTAAAATGCTGCAAAATGTATATAAAAAAACAGATAAAGGTAACAAATGCAAAATCCTTAAAATATGATTAAAATTTCTTGCATAAACTGCATTCCCTTAAAAATTTCAAGATTTACTCAGGTTGTACGTCCTCGTACAGTTTCTTCAAGCAGTTCACATTAAAATATTTCTGTCTCACTGGGTGGAAATCAACACACTCGACAAGAATGTGCCCCACTGTTGGTGGACACTGGCAGGGTACACACTCCAGTTGATGTTCACACTTCTGGAGGTACCGGTATGCATGAGTCTAGTATGTGTGTCAAATATGCAATTGGCACAATACCACCACACTCTCCGATTTGTTCTATACGAGGGATACCACTCACTTATAGTGGTTTTGATGTTCTTAAGTTTGTTTGTAGAGTTTTCATTCCACATATTTTGCCAAGTATGACGAACATGCTGATTTATACAATATCTGAAGTCAGCATATGGAGTCTTATATTCAGAAACGGGTGACTGCAGGACAGCTTTGGCTGCTTTATCTGCCCTTTCATTACCCTTTTATCTTTATGCCAATGTGACTAGGCAGCAAACAGTACAGAATACTTTCCCAGACTGTATGAGAACATCATGTTTCTTTAATATCAAACCATATCAAAAACAGCTGGTCACAGTCACTTGCTTTCAATGTGATCAACTGTCAACTTTCTTATTCATGAATGACATTAATATTTTACTGACAGTATCACTAACTTCCACACTGATAAAATACAATATTTTCGGTTTGTGAAATAAGGAAAAGGTCAAATGAAATTATAATTTTGCCATTAATCCAGTTTATGAAAAAACGCTTTGATGTAAAGCATGCACTAGAATCATGTAGGAATAACTGGTACAAAGAGGTATTTTAATAATAGCCCTGTAAATTCCTATAACAAATACAGCTAGAAATTCCTTTATGCACTGAGAAAAATATGTCATTGAAGTTCTATACTGTTACCTACATTTCAACAATATCTTTTCAACAGTTTACATAAAGAAGGGATAAGTATGACAAGGATATCTTTTTCACTTTAATTTTCGCAGTGTCATTTTCCATTCAAATATTTCTCACCTCGGAGAATTGTTTTACATTATCAAGATTCTCCAATTACAGTTTGGCCCATGTTTAAAGCCAAGAGCAATTTCACTCCATACAGCAAAAAATATCACAAATTGCATATATTGCAGGCCATAGATACAAAGCTCTGGTGGCATAATGTTTTCTTTCCAAAAATTGAAGTGTCTACCCTGATTGATTTGTTATATTTTAAAAAATACATGTACTATACAATTTTTGTGTGGTGCTTACTTTTATTGCTTTTTTATGCATCCAGTCCTTCCACAAAAAAAAAAAAAAATAAACATATTCATACGCTCTATTATACATATTTATTTACTCACTCTAAGTATAACCACATAAAAGAATAATCAATTTTTACGCAAGGAACTACAAATGTGTCTACATGCCATGGATGCCCCCGACATTATGATGCAAATAATGGGCCAAGTTCACAGTCAGATAGGGGCCATAAGTCCATAAAATTTTGGCACAAAACATTAAGAATAGGCCCAAGTGGGCCTGAGATCGCTCACATGGCTGACATCTGTCTAACAGCCAAATGCAAGAGAAGTTGACCCAAAAATTTGGGTCAGTAGGATGCTTTCTGTAGAAATTTCTTCAAATGCTGCTGATCACACATGTTATGAAAGCAATTGTCTGAAGGCTTTCTGTTTCTGTATCTTTATCAATATCTGATGGCAAATTAGCATCAATTGTCAAACATTAAATGGCCTTTATGCCAGGATGCATTCTGTCAAAACTGGTAAAATTCAGTTGAGCAGCTTTCTGTTGTAAAGTCATTTAAACCCCTTTCTATTCTTTTGTAATGGTAGCTGAGTCTGAAGGCAAATTGGCATCACTTGTATAAACCTGAAGCCCCTTTATACCAGGATGCTTTCAATCAAATTTTGACAAATTCTGTTAAGTGCTTTTTCAAAAGAAGTCATTTAAAGGTTTGTATCTTTTTAGTTGCAGTGGCCAAATTTGAAGGAGGACTGACATCCTTTAAAAATATGAAAGCCCTTCATGCAAGGATGCTTTATATCAACTTGGTCAAATTCTGTTGTGTGATTTTAGTGAATAAGTTGTTTAATGGCTTTACTATTTTTAGTAAAAGTGGCCATATTCTATGGCAGATTGGATCATCTGTATAAATTTGAAAGCCCTTCATGCAAGAATCTTTCAAATTTTGTTAACTGAGGTTAGAGAAGTTGTTTAAAGGTTTTTATATTTTGAGTAATGATGGCTATATTTGATGGCAGATTGGCATCATTTGTACAAATCTGAAAGGCCTTCATGCAAGGACGATTTCTGTTGAATTTGGTCAAATTCTGTTTGGGATTTTTGCTAAGAAGTCTTTTAAAGGTTTCTCCGTAGTAATGCTTGCTATATTTGATAGCAGATTGGCATCATTTGAAAAAATTTGGAAGATCTTCATGCCTGAATTCTTCTGCTCAAATTTGGTCAAATTTTTGTTATTTTTTATAAGTTGTTTAAAGGTTTTTTTAAATTTTAGTAATGGCAGCAATATCTGATGGCAGATAGAAATCATTGGTATAAAACTGAAGGCACTTCCGACTAGGATGATTTCCATCAAATTTGGTAAAATTATGTTAAATGGTTTGTTAACAGCAATTATTTAAAGGTTGTTGATTTTAAGTAATGCTGTCCATATTTGATGATGGATTGGTACCATTTGTATAAATTTGAAAGGCCTTCATGCTAGGATGATTTCTGTCAAATTTGGTCAAATTCTTTTTGGCTGTTGGTGAGAAAAATTTATTTTAAAGTTTTTCTATGTTTAGTAATGGTGTTCATATTGGGGCATGCATTGAACAAATTTCAATGGCCTTGATGCCAGAAAGGTCATTCTAAAATCAAATGCAAAATGGTCAAGCAGTTTTTGAATTTTAAAAAGCAATTGTAAACAGACGACGCAATGAATGACAATTAACGATGCATAACAGATGAAAGACCATACCATAAGCTCAATTGACCTTATTACTAGAGAGCAAAACATTGAAAAATTGCTACAAGGGCCTGAAAATCTAATCAGTCATCTAAATATAAATACATATATACCAACCAAATTTTATTTTGCTGCAAAAAGTTCAAAATTGTATTAAAAAAATGATAAATTTCTGAATGGCCTGAAAATCTAATCTGGCCATCTATATATGCATACAAATATGTACCGTCTATACTCACGTATAAACCAGGTCCAAATGCAAACAACACAGACCCTGATCTGCCATTACATAATGCGCTGGCAGATCAGGGTCTTATGTTGTTTGTTCTACTGATGATCGGGTAGTCCTTACAAACTGCATAGACCCCGAACTGCCAGCGCATTATGCGACAGCAGATCTGGGTCTATGCTGTTTGCAGTTGGTATCGGCTTATACATGAGTATATATGGTAATGCAAAATTTCATTTCTATATTTTAAACGGTTTTTGCAAAATCTTGTTAACAAGCTTCTCAGGAATGACAGATGTCAAGACACATGGATGACAGGACAAAATCAAGATACCCCCACAGTTGGGGCATACAAATTAAATTCCAAGTTCCACAACAATTCTTGGTTCTCGTTGACCTTTATAGCTGCAGGTACGAAGCAGAAAAAGCATACAAAGGAGCCAACACTAACCTCCTCTTCATCTGCTGGATTGATGGACCAGATCCGAGCACGAGCAGTACGCTGGGTTTGTACAATTTCCATCAATCTGATGGCTGCTTTTTGCTCGATGAACACAACTGGACGTAAAAGCTGTTCTTCATGTTCTGCCTCCTTCTGCAGCTGAAACAAGGGGAAAAGCGAATGTGAACCAACCCATCAACTATCAATTGATCCAACCACAGAAAACCTCAATCTCCTCTTACTTAAACATCATATTCATTTTTTTATATTTGTTGATGACATTTTTAAGTATGATGCTTATGACAATGAGTTTAACCAACACATTTCATAAAATTCTACCCTAAATTTTGTTAGATACTAATGTTCAAAGCTACTATATAATTCAAATAAAATATGGTCAGTGGTCTAGATGTCCAAAGTGTGTGCTAGTAAATGAGTCTTATCACTGCTGAGATGTAATTGGTCAGTTCTTAGGTGTGGCAGACAGGTGGGCCAAGTGGTAATAAGGTTAAATAATTATCAAGTGCATATTGGTAATCAAACAGCTTTTAAGTTATAAAGCAAAAGGAAAAGGGTGATGGAAAACTAAAAATATTGAGCCATGATCTTGACCTTGAAGATAGAACCCAAGTGTGGTATGAGACACACCTTCCAATGATGATGTATAAGTACACAAAGTTTCATGTGATGGACAAACAGATGGATGGACAGAGAGAAATGTGGATACTATTTGGTGCTTTTCTTCAACAAAATTTCATCCCTTAATCTCAAACAGCTCTAAAGTAATGGAGCAGACAAGAAAAAGAGATGAAAGCATAAAATATTGAGCTGTGACCTTGACCTTGAAGATGGGACACCCAATGTTATATGTAACACACGTTCACAACACCTTGTTTCATCCCTAAACCAAAATGGCTCTAAAATTATGAAGCAGAAGGGTGATGGAAAAATTAAAATATTTAGATATGACCTTGATCTTGAAGAAATGGCCGACAATGTGGTAAGCAACACACCTTCCAGTGATGATCTATCAGTATACCAAGTTTCATTCCTTAATCATGAACAGCTTTAAAGCTACCAAGAGGAAACAAAAGTGTGAAAGACAGATGAAAAGGTGGATTCTTTGTCCAGAGAGTATGACAGACAGATGAAAATGCAGATACCATGTCCCCCACTTTTCTTTGAAAAGGTAGGGAACAATAATGGAACCTGATGGGTTATACAGTAATCTGAGTCTACCACATGACACTTTATGTACAAATATCTTATATAGTTAATGATATGAGAAAATGAAAATCGTAGTAGAGCTACTTAAATGACTCACCATGGCAAACATTTATGCTTTGTATTACACATCCTGATCCAACCCCTCTGAACAAGAACCCAGGAGTCATAACTTAAATTCCATGACATATATTATGTCTTTCTGCTATGACTATATGCATAAAGTTTGTTCAAAAAATATTAAAACATATTATTGTAATTGCAATTAGTGTATATTATTGTAATTGCAATTAGTGTATATTATTGTAATTGCAATTAGTGTATCTTAACTTGGCCCCTCCTCAGAACCTCTAGGTTGAGGGCCAAAAGTCACACCCTGGTCAATGATGGTCATCCTATGGTCAACTTATCTACTAAGTCTGGTGAATTTCCAGTCAGTGTTTTAGAAGGAGATATAATTATGGACAGATGGGTAAAAAGATGAAGGGTATCACAATATCGCTAATGCTTACGCATGGGAATAAAGAGAAGTTTTTACCTGTCTCGAGGCATCTGGATTTTCACTGATATCAAATATAACAGCTGTTGCACCTCTTTGAATTGCCTTTTCTGCCTGGAAAAAAGAGAAAAATGAATTTGTAATTTCTTTTGGATTCAACAAACTCCCTGAAAAGTGCATTCCTTTTAAAGTTGTACATCAAAGCATACCATATTTTGTTGTTGTGCAATGTAATCCAATTTGACCTTTTATCTTTCTCACAGCTGAAACCACATCTCATTGATAAAAACCTGATTTGTTTAGAGTCTTGCTGAAGGAATTTCTTTTTTGTTTTTGATGTGACTATTAAACCATTATCTGATATCATATACAATCGTTCTCTATCTACTGCAAACTTTCTTTGATGCTTTTGTAAAGAGGGTCATCTAGAGATGGCATATTTCCCCAGTCCCCTGCTTATGTGAAGATTCTACTATGGTCCAGCACTCAATTTCCCCATTCCCAGGCTAATGTAAATACTCTACTATGGTCCAGCACTCAATTTCCCCAGTCCTCTGCTTATGTAAAGACTCTACTATGGTCCAGCACTCTATTTCTCCATTCTCATGCTTATGTGAAGACTCTACAATGGTCCAGCACTCTATTTCCCCATTCCCATGCTTATGTGAAGACTCAACCATGGTCCAGCACTCTATTTCCCCATTCCCATGCTTATGAAAGACTCCACTATGGTCCAGCACTCTATTTCCCCAGTTCCATGCTAATGTAAAGACTCTACTATGGTCCAGCTCTCTATTTCCCCATTCCCATGCTTATGTAAAGACTCCACTATGGTCCAGCACTCTATTTCCCCAGTTCCATGCTAATGTAAAGACTCTACTATGGTCCAGCACTCTATTTCCTCAGTTCCATGCTAATGTAAAGACTCCACTATGGTCCAGCACTCTATTTTCCCAGTCCCCTGCTTATGAAAGACTCTACTATGGTCCAGCACTCTATTTCCACAATCCCCTGATTATGTAAAGACCCTACATGTACTACGGTCCAGCACTCTACTTCCCCAGTTATCTGCTTATGTAAAGATTCTATGTTCCAGCACTGTACATTTTTGTACTACTTCCATACCAAAATTTCATAAAGATATCTTCAATGGTTTTGGAGTTTTGCCCCAGAACCTAAAGTGTAGATATCAGATGGATGGTCAAATAAACAGATGAAAGCATTACAAATATTATAACTGAAGAAATGCGAATAGCAAAATACACATCTACACCACAAGTCTATTATGTGTGTCAAATTTCATAGAGATAAAGGCACATCTACACCACAAGTCTATTATGTGTGTCAAATTTCATAGAGATAAAGGCACATCTACACCACAAGTCTATTATGTATGTCAAATTTCATAGAGATAAAGGCACATCTACACCACAAGTCTATTATATGCGTCAAATTTCATAGAGATAAAGGCACATCTACACTACAAGTCTATTATGTGTGTCAAATTTCATAGAGATATTGGAAGCAGTTCTGGAGTTTCTGAAGTGGAAATGAAGGTGTGGATAATGGATGGATGGATGGACAAACAGTCACAAACCATTAAAAATACTGAAACTGCTGAAGAATTGTAAATAGCGACCAGTATATCTGGACCACTAGTATGTCCACCAAACTTCGTAAATATTGCTTGAACAGTTTTGGAGTTATGGAAATGAAAGTGTGAATAATGGATGATTGGATGAACAGACAAATGCATAAAAATGTTAAAAATATTGAAAATGAAAAATTTTAAATTATAAACTGCACAGTTGGTCTACTAGTCTAACTTTCATAGAGATATCCTGAATGGTATTGGAGTTTTGCCCTCAAAATGCAAGTGTGGATAATGGATGGATGGATGGGCAGAAAAATGGATTAAAAGATAAAAATATTGAAAATGAATTGATGCACATCTGGACCACTAGTCCAATATGAGTACCAAGTTTCACAGAGAGGCCTTAAACAGAACATGCACATTCAGGGGCTATAACTCCTGTAAATAATGTCATGCAAAGTTGGAAATCAAACTCACTCAATGTCCCATCAATCTGAAGCCACATGACAAATTTGGTTGAAATCTAGTAAATTTTGGAATAGTTAGAAGAACAAGCAATAAGGGGGCCATAACTCTTTTAAACATGACTAAACCTACATGTATATAAGGCAGATGTAAGTCTTTGAGGCTATATTCAAATTTCCATAAAAATACCGCATATACTCGCGTATAAGCCAATACCAACTGCAAACTGGGTCTATGCAGTTTGTAAGGTCTAATCAGTAGAACAAACAACATAGACCCTGATCTGCCAGCACATTATGCAATGGTCTATGTTGTTTGTATGTTGAATAGTTATTGAGCTATGCTGGTTACAAGAGACATCCCATGTGAACATATATGAAGTTAATTGTCCAAGGCCATAACTATCCAAAATGGAGCAGACAAAACCCATACAAGGAATATAAAGATCTTGAGACAATATACACATCAAATTGCACCAGCATAGTTGAATGGTTCATGCTATACTGGTTACAAGGATCTGGTTGGTTGGTTGGTTGTTATGGGTTTAATGCCATTTTTCAGCACATGATAGGCTGCCAGTATATTTGGTGGAGGAAGAACCCGAGAAAACCCCGGGAAGAACCACCAACCCACGGGAAGCTACTGGCAAGCTTTTTCACATACCCACGTTAGCCAAGCCCGCGACTCGAACCCATGAGGACAGAGGTGAGATGTCAGTGATCTGTAAAGGCAAGCGCCTTAGACCACTCAGCCAACCGGGGCCCCTACAAGGATCTGCTGTGGTGGAGATTCAATATTGATGGAACAAGATGGAATGGCACATTATATGCCAAGCCCAAATTTAATAGTCCTCTATATAAATAACTGATTTTTTGTGTGCAGAAACCATTTTTCTTCTTTCACTCTGAGTAACTTTAACCTTCGACCTTTTTACCCCAAAATAGATAAGCTTTTCTTTACGCAAACTACAATCCATCAACAAAGTTTGGTCCAGGTCTGTGCTGTAAAAATAATGTTATTGTACAGAAACCATTTTTCTTCTTTCAGTCATAATGACCTTGCCCTTTGACCTTTTGATCCCCAAATCATTAGCTTTCTTCCTTACCCCAAGTGTAAGCCATTCATAAAATCTTGTTAAGGTCTATGATGTAGAAATGATGTTATTGTGCACAAACCATTGTTATTCTTTCAGTGATAGTGACCATGACTTTTGACCTTTTGGGTTCCAAATTCAATTGAGTTTGTTCCCACCACAAGTGCAAGCCATCCACGCAGTTTGGTAACTGTAGATAATGGAGAACCCAAGTCATTGTGGAAAAGCCAGTTTCCTTCTTTCCATCACAATTATCCTTTGACCTTTTCAGCCCAAAATCAATACAGTCCTTCTTTGCCACAATTACAAGTTATCCACAAAGTTTGGCAACTGTTGGTGGTGGACAACTCAAGTTATTGTGCAGAAACCATTTTTCTTCTTTCAGTCACAGTGACCTTGACCTTTGACCTTTTCAGCCCAAAATATACAGCAGGGGTCCCCAACCTTTTTGTGCCTACAGGCACATTTGTGAGTTTATGAGAGAGTGGCGGGCACCAACCAATTAACTTGACCCATTTTTTAAAAATTTTTATTATTAATTATAACCTCTTCTGCGGGCACACAAAAAACCTTGGCAGGCGCCATGGCGCCAGTGGGCACCATGTTGGGGACCAATGATATACAGGGTTCTTCCGTACCACAAGTGCAAGTCGTCAAATAATCTTTGGCAACTGTAGATGGTGGAGAACTTGAGTTATTGTGCAGAAACCATTATTCTTCTTTCAGTCACTGTAACCCTGAACATTGAGCTTTGAGCCCAAAATTGAGAGGGTTCTTCCTTACCAAAAGTGCAAGCCTTTGACAAAGTTTGTTAACTGTAGATACATTTGCAACTTCGAGGTCAGTCCTATGGATCATACCTTGAATGTATGCCAATAGCTGCCATTCTCACCAGCTCAGCTATTTACGAAACAAGGATTGACCGAGAAGTTGCAAATGCATCAAACTATTTTTTAATTTGCAACTTTTTAGTCAAAGGTGGTCTGAATAGATTGCAGTTTCTTTTTGTGAAGAAATTTCCAGGAACAAAATGTATGATTTTTCTGTAAATTACTGCACTGACATACATCTGAGGCATATTTCTGTCTTGCAGAATTAGCTAAGATGGTCCATATACTGTAGATGGTGGACAACTGAAGTTACTGTGCAGAAACCAACTTGGCAACTGAGAGACAGATGGATGAACACCATCATAACATATATTCAGACCTATGGCGGGTATATAAAATGTGCAATAAATCCAAACCAAAGAAAAACTTAAAAGGCATAGCTACATGTAATAGCAACCCACCAACCCAATGGCATGCAATTATGCATAAGTCTTGCAGAGTTCTGCTGGTAACAAGAAGTGTGAATCAATGCAGAGATGGACTGTGGACTGACACTACAGGTCTCCTGCATCAAGATGGGGGGGGGGGGGGGGCCCCCCAAATGATTCAGCTCAGGTTAACAAGTATATTATATTTAAACACATGCAGTAAACAATTCTTGTTGACAAGACAAAGTTTAAAGCAGTAAAAAAACAACATGTGGTTTAACCTCAGTGTACTAGAAAGAGTATGTCATAACAAATTTGTATCTGATGAAAACTAACTCCAAGAATGTGTAACATAAGGAACACTTTTACAGACCATTGTGACCCCAAGACATACCATTTCTGGGAGGACTAACAGTGGAAGAATGACATGTTACCTTGACTGGAGCATGTGAACTCGTAGTTTGCTAAGCTGGCTTGAAGTTTTGACAAAGTTTGGTTTTTATTCCATAATACTGGCAAACAGCACATAGCCTAGACCCTAACCAACAGTTCAAAAAGCACAGAAAACCCGATGCAATCTGGATCACTAATTCACTAAACTGAAAACTGAACAAGGTGAAACTTGGAAAACCCATGCCTCAATCATACTGGTCTTTCTGCCTGTACCAGATATGCTGCTGGATCCAATTATATTCTTGATTTGTTTTCTTGAAAATATTAGGCTATATGTGTAAATATATAAGGCTAAATCTATGGTCCCAGAGATGGTTGATTTTCTAAACAGTACAGTCTGCAGCTGTGACAGACAGTAAAAATCTGGGAGGAAAAACCACTTTTGGGAAACCACCTGATATTTAAGATCAGATTCTTCATGTACATACCAATTTTGTCATTATATTATGGCATCTATTGACAGACCACATGTCTGGAGGGACCACAAGTTAGTTGATGAAAGGGTGATCTCCCAAGACAGCAAGCATATTCAGAATATCTGCAGAATCTAGCTGTCTCTGTAACAATTATCATTCAAATGATGATTATAGATTGCTATTACCAATCTCACCATCCTACAATCACAGGCATTTGGATCACTTCAAGCTTTTCCACATTAGCTTCAAATCCCAGTCCCTCTCAGCTGGTTAAAACAATTGGTCAAGTGTTTGAAAAAATTAGCCACTAAGAAAAGACAAGAAAGCCAGGACCTGCATATGAATCCCATGATCAAAGTGTAGCTGAAAAATGTGTCCTTGACCACAAGGTCAAAAGGTTTAATGAGCATGTCACAGAATTAATTATTTTAGGTTTTTATTGATTTGTCCCAAATATGAAGAAAATCCATCAAGGATTAAGGAAATAAAAGAAAATGAAAAATTTGAACCAAGACCTTAAAAAAAATATTCTATGACTGTGACCTTGACCTCAAGGTCAAAGGGGCAAGCGAACATGTCACAGAATACATTGTCACAAATTCATATTAATTCAACCCAAGTATGAAGAAAATCCATCAAGGGGTTTAGGAAATATAAGCTAACAAAAACAACTTAATGCAAGTTTTCTAATGTCTGTGACCTTGATGCCAAGGTCAAAGGGGTGAGCAAGCATGTCATAGACTGAATTGTGTTAGCTTCATATAGATTCATGCCAAGTATGAAGAAAATCCATCAAGGGGATTAGAAAATGTAAGCAAAAAAAAGAACTTAATGAAATTTTCTGTGACTGTAACCTTGACCGTAAGGAAAAAGGAGTGAGACAGCTTGTCGCAAAATGAATTGTTTTAGCTTCATGATGATTCATGTTAAATATGATGAGAATCTATTTAGGAATTTTGGAAATATACGCAAATAAAAAAACTTTAACCAAAACTTTAACAAACTCCTGATGCTGCTGCTGCTGCTGTCATTGTAAAAGTAACTGCCTGCTTTCCACTAACATAGGTTCAACAAAAAGCAGCTATGTTGTGTATTGGGTACCTACTACTTTACTGTCCTGGTGTACTCCATTTTTTAACAAAATATTGCTTATAGCATTAAAGGCAAAAATGTATATCAAACCAATTTTTATTTCTCAAAATTGTGACATCAGTTTCAAAACACATTTTTGCCCATAATTTTTCTATAAGCAATGTTTTGCAAAAATTATGTAGTGCACGAGAGACACAAAAGTAGTAGCTATTTATCTTGCCTGGTATTCTTGTCAGAGTGGCTTTGATTTCTTCCAACACTTAATTATACCAACTGTTGCAGTTGGCTGTCACACAAGGCCAATCCCAAACATATCAGATGTCACATGTTAGTGATGCAGGATGGTGAGAACCACACATTTTAAGAATTTTAAATGTGTTATCTTCATCTTTTCATATATTTTTTTACAGAATTTTAACATCTTTACCTTTTATATTTTATCTTGTTGTACTTCATGTTTACATTTATTTGGGAGGGTTTATCTTCTAAACGTTTTGTGCAATTCTTCATTTTTACATTTTTATAACTTTACTTTCAATTGGTACCATATAGCCATTGCTGTGCTGAGGTGTCATTAAATACTAATACATACATAAGATGGAGTGAATGTTTGCAGAAGGAACATTAAAGAAATCTAAAAACTCAGTGGGAATCCTATTGTTTTGTGTTTATTTAAACAGTATGATATAGGATGGTGAGATTGGTTACAGCAGTATTGTCTTTGTACACTCTTTATTTTCAATTTTCCATTCAAAGTATTGAGAATACTCACAGCATTGATGAATGAAGTCATACTAACTTACACAAGTTCAGATGGAAGAACGTAACTACAGAGGTACTGTATATACTCGCTTATAAGCTGGGTCTAAATGCAAACAACATAAACCGTGATCTACCGTCAGGGGCATAATGCGCCGGCAGATCTGGGTCTATGCAGTTTGCAATTGGTGTTGGTTTATACACGAGTATATACGGTATTGCTATTCATGGTCCATTTGTAAAGATACTGCTCTAAATAATCTTAATAATATTTTTTCTAAATTTCTTTATATGTCACTAAATAAAATTATATTAGCATTTGAAACATTATCTGAAAAATTAGTGTGATTTCCATTTAACAGCATTATACTATTGTTTCAAGTATTAGAATCATTGGAACAATTTCAAAGGGATATATTTATCTATTAGGTCTAACCATTTACCAAAATTAGAGTTGCATCCCTTGACATAAAACTGACATGAAAGGCCAGTGGATCTATACTTTGTTACTAATTTTAGTAAGACCATAAAGTATGTTGATATTTGTGGTAATGCAAATCTATCCAGTAAATTTTTCAATGTAGATTTATCAGAGACAGACCAATTTTGCCTCAGTTCAGGAAGACTGTTGCTTTTAATTTTAATGTGGAAAAATAAAGTACTTCCAGAAACTGTAAATGAAAAATGTTTGACACTGTATGTCTATTGTATAAACAGTTCATAGAGTCACAGAATAAGTATATTACTCTCTATATGAATTTCCCAATGTATGTTGCCTGAATTTTCACATGGGCAAGCAAACCTAAGTTTTCTAATGTAGATTACCTGTCAGAAAAGATGGAATCTGATACATATTATGAGGTAATTTCCTTTCTGTGACATTGTACATATAAATCTGTGACATTGTACATATAAATCTGTGACTTTGTACATACATGTCTGTATAAATCTGTGACATTGTACATACAAATCTGTGACTTTGTACATATATCTGTGACATTGTACATATAAATCTGTGACATTGAACATATATGTGACATTGTACATATAAATCTGTGACATTGTACATATAAATCTGTGACAATGTACATATAAATCTGCATAAAATATTATGAGATGTTTTCTATTTGAGATGAGTGAATATTACAATCATGAAAGGATATAATCTGTCAATGTTTCGAAGATGCTTGATCTGGAAAAGTAAAAAGCTAAATGACATGTAAAATGTGGTATTTATTTGACAGAGACCAAGTAAATTTTCAAGGCAATTTTAAGACCCAGTCTGTGTCAAATAAGTTTGCTTAAAAAGGATCAGTTCCTTCATTCTTACTGTGTATAATAATGAATAGAAACTTCACATTAACACATACCAATCATAGTTTATATATGTGTGTGTGTGTGTGTGTGTGTGTGTGTGTGTGTGTGTGTGTGTGTGTGTGTGTGTGTGTAGTAAAGCACTAATGATTTGTCTTTTTCCTGATCCGACATGTTTTAAAGTTTAAAAAGATCCCTCTTCTCTAACATTTTTCAGTCTTATAAAATCCGGGAGTCACATCTATAAAGCCTGTTTCACTTAACATCTGCGACCATTTGTTTAAAGTATAGACTGGTCCGCTAACAAATTCTGTGTATCTGTGTATTATCATAATGAATCTGAGACAAGTTTTCAAATTCAAAAACCCGTCTGTTTTCTTGGAAATGTGTCATATACAGCTGCTATAAATAGAAAAGAAGGAAAGTACATGGAGGTCTATGACAAATGTACCCTTATGCTACTCTTATGGAGCAGTCTTCTTTTTTTGAATATTCTCAAATTTATATGATGCGTGAGATTAAAGAGATGACAATAAAAATTACAAACACAATTTTTTATTGCTTTATTTAATTTTTTTTAAATGTACCAAAAAAGCGTAATCCATATACAGGCGAGCGTAAGACATAATTAGGTGAAAAAAAAGCGAAATGATTATGCCAAAAGAGTGTAATGGTTGGCAGGTGTGTGTACACACACACACAAATAAATAATATTATCAAACAGGTTCGAGAATCTGAATTAAAATTATCTAACCTGTAGCAATTTCTGCTCTGTTTGGTGCATATATGCAATGCTCACTCTCTCTCTCTCTCTCTCTCTCTCTCTCACTCTCTCTCTCTCTCTCTCTCTCTCTCTCTCTCTCTATATATATATATATATATATATATATATATATATATATATACATACACACACATACACCTGATAATTTTATATTGACTTTTGTGAATAAGCACGCCAATATATGCATGCTCTTATATTTGTGTCATAGAAAGGTCAAAATTTTTGCATGTATATTATTGTTTTCTAACAAAATATTATATACTGTATAAAAAATATTTCCTTTTCTGTTCTGTTCATCTTACAGTGACACAAAAATAAAGGTCTTGAACTGCCTACATTTTTGTCTTATTGAAAAGTGGTGCAATACTGTTCCAGTGTTTAATATATTACATGAATGTCATTTATCTTTATGTGAGGATGACTTTCCAAAAAATAAACATCCCATAGTTGGTAAAACAAAATGGACACTGAACCATTAGCATGGAAGGATTGAAATCCCTCCAATCTAACAACCATCAGTACAATTTTCCAGAATACTCTACCCACTTATGATAACATTTATCTGGTCTGTCACAGCACCTGAGTGGTTCTTTGGAATAGCCTCAAAATCCAACCAGTCATTATCATAGAAACATAATGTAGCCTGTGAAATACACAGTATTTCTCCCATTATAAGACCTGAGCAAGGATCGTCAAAACAGATTTGTCAAAAAGTATGTCAATAAGTACTGTTTACACTCATACACAAGTTCAACTGCAAACAACATAGACCCTGATCTGATGTCACATAATGTGCCGGCAGATAAGGGTCTATATTGCTTGTTCTACTTATTACTCCTAACAAACTGTATATACCCATATATGCCAGTGCATTATGCAATGGTTGATCTGGGTGTGTGCAGTCTGCAGTTGGACTTGACTTATAAGCGAGAGTATATATGGTAAGCAAGTATGTATGTATGTATGCATAGTGTTTGATGGCATGTCAGAACTATACTGGTTATATAGTGTTGATTAAAAATTAAGTTCTAAAAATGAAAAAATAAGGAATTTCCAAAAGCACAGTAGGAAGATAAACCTTCCAAATAAATGTAAACATGTAATGTCAGACAAAGATATCCTTTTCACACATTTGCCAAATTTTATATAAATGGGGTTCAAAATAGGTCAGGGCTTATTATCAAGCATGGGTTTAGTGCCAGATAAATATGATGAACTGTTAGCAGTCTTTTAGAAATTTCCAATATGCAAAATTGACTGTTTGCACATTATAATCTCATGACAAAGTGTGGCATCTGAGTTTATTGCAGCTGTAGAAAAAGTCCAGATTAACAGAATCCAATATCAGCATTTGAGGATAATTATTTTGCATTTGAGGCATTAGGGACTTTTATGGTGTTTTTATGATCACAATTTACATTTTTCAAGGCAGGTGTATGTGACTACCATCAATGTTCTCAAATTCTCTAACGAGACTGTTATCCCCATTCAAGGTAACTACTACACTAATTAAGTTCCGTATGTATTTCCTTAATTTGTCTAATTTGTTATGAGAACCAGTGCTTAGTTATACCAAAATTATTGTATTTATGCTGGGCACTTATCTGGACACAACATATTCAAAAATCAGGTTGTGTTGAATTTCCTAAAAAATAGTTGCATTTTTTAATGACTGGAAATTTTAGTGCAAGTGACCTTCCCAGAACTAGCCAAATCATCGTGATACCTGTTTGCTTTCTCATTCTGTGCAAAAAGCCAAGAGGTTGAACTCAAGCTATTTTCTGTTTAGATGTTATCGTTGCTTTCTGTTGAACGAAGCAACATTCTTCACTGGTTAACAAATCTCCAAGATAAAATACTGACGATTTTCTTATGGTCTACAACTGGATGCAATAACAGCTGATTTGCCCAATTAGTGTAGTAACACCTTCTCAGAGATGTTCAGAGTAGCATAAAAAATACTGTCCTTGACTCCTATATTATCATTATGTCCCACAGAATCTAAGCTCAAGACTGTTTGCTGTGAATCTGACTGCTGCACATTTTGATCCCGGACTGATCAGATTTGCATTACATTTGGACACATGTGTATTAACTATTGGTTTATCTATACATACGTGTATGAATTATTGGTTTATCTATACATATGTGTATGAACTATTGGTTTATATCAAATAATGACATGTAGTAAAACTAATGCTACTAATCCAAACACTTTTAAATTTTATATGAATTCCCCATTACAAGTATTATTATTACCATATGTACTCATGTATACCAACTGCAAACTGCATAGACCCAGATCTACCATCGCTTAATGTGCCAGCAGATCTGGGTCTATGCAGTTTGTAAGGACTAATCAGTAGAACAAACAACACAGACCCTGATCTGCCGGTTCATTATGCGATAGCAGATCATGGTCTATGTTGTTTGCATTTGGAACCAGCTTATACACGATTAAATACATTATGTTGATGGGTTTTTTTCACCACTACTTCCATGTTCCATAGAGAGGCTGAAATATGAAGATTTAAGCACATTTATACTAAGTGTGAACTCTGCCGCAAGTTGTCATTTAGTTTTTAACAATGTAGGTTTTGGCTGCTTTGCTGCAATTTTTGTACAACTGCAATACAGTACCTTTAATGAAAATTAAGGAACTGCTGTTTTGCAGCAGAAATATTTTTTATGTGTTGATTTGGTGTTTTACAGCACAGCAACACAAATATGTCTTTTAGTGCCCAGGCAATTGGAGTAAAGAGCCTTGCCTCTAAAGACACCCCAGTAGCTGACTCAGGGTGTTCTGATGGTAGGATTCGAACCTGTACCTTTTTGTTCACGAGTCCAGCATGTTAATCACTCAACCACTGCACCTTCAAATTTTTTTTATCACACAGTTGTGGCTTTCTAACCAAACTAAATTAGGCACAGCCATTTAAAATGTTTTATAACCCAAATGTAATGCAGACATGATTTGACTGAATTCTTTTTTCTTTATCTTTCAGTGGAAGCCTGTTAATCTAACTTGATGAATTGAGAGAACGATATATATATCCTTTGTATAGACTTCATTTGGAAATAAATGTTTATTATACTGTGCCTGCTCTAGACAGCTTTATAAAATCATCGTCAGCTTAAAGTCTGTAAGATTTAAGATATTAAACAACACATTTATTTTGCAAGTGTAGACCAAAATTGTAAAACTTTAGCTTCCAATATGTCGATTTTAGCATAAAGTGAGTCAAACACTATATGGGTACAGATGGTAATTTTCAATCGCACTCAGACAGGTTGCCCTGTCATATTACAAGACTTCAAACATTACTATTTAGGCCCCTCTCTGTACCAGAAGTCTCCTATCTAGTCAAAGTGAGTTATACATTGTAAAATTCTCTTACAATATTAAAACTTAAAAGAGCGCTTACACATTAAACTGGCATCTGGGAGGAATAAAAACAAAGTAGCTCTGGGACAAACTTGTCAAGTAAATGCAAGTGTAGAGAAACTTGACAAAGCATTCTGTCATTCTGGGGGTGTTTTTGAACAGTGTAATACTGCATTGTATACCTACTACAGGGATGGGATTCAAATAATGTGGATTAGTTGAGGAGAACTCCAGGCTTTGATCTCTCTTTCTTGGCCAGAATAAAAGCAGACAATGATTAGAGATCCAGGTAATTAAATAGATTTATGGCCTGTTGTCTATAAAGCATGTAACCTTAGGCTGAGCTATTGACAATGCAACTCTGTAAAAGGCACAATCATTCTTTACATGTCTAACTTTAAAATATTCAGAATCATGTGTTTGGTACGAAATTTCTTCTAGGGAGAATGGGAATAATGATAAATTGCTGTGGTTTCATACAATTGGCACCTCAACAGGCACAATCTATCAACATCTTTTAAATTTAAGGGAACGACCATTTGTTTTTTTTCGGGGGGGGGGGGGGCTTAAAATTGTTTTTTTCAGAAGAAAAAAAATTCCGATCCTAACGTAGCTTGAAAAAAAAAAATTCTTGCTCTGATTTATAGAAAAAGAACCTATTATATCCAAATATTATCGTGAGGTAAAAAAAGTATCCTGGAAGAAAATACCAGGCCCCCAACCCCCAAATTAAATGGTTGGTCACTAACTACCTTGTACTATAGCTATGATTCATACAATGACACCTGTCCACAAGTGACATTCTAGGGGCCACAAGTGGCATTCGTGGGGACACCACAAAATCTGTCCTTTGTGGACAAGAGTTTATTATGAAGAGGTAAAAAAAAAATTGTAGAAGTGAAATTAAGACAAGGGATTCTTAATGCCATACTTTAAGAGCAGGTGTTTGTCATATGTAGGTGTCCACTAAGGAGGAATGCCCTAAAGGAAGCCCTTCATGTTATCAGCTTCTCAAATCTCTTGACTCGTCCTTATTTTTTGTATTACTACCCTCAAAAAGTGCTCTGAGCAATGGAATGTGTGTGGAATCTTCAATAAGTGACATTTCAAGTACAGTATCTATCTATTCAGATCAAGTGGAAGTTCCAAGTTTTGGAATTGTGAATTGAACATAAAATTACCCCCTGGTCTCTCTGTGGTAAGAACCCAATGTATAAACCCTGCCCATCTAATTATAACAAAGTAGAATGTTTCCCTAAACAATTGACACAGAAAGATTGGGAACACCTCCTGATGATAATTAAGCTGTAAATCAAAGAAACAAAATTAACCAAATTTGAACTTGAAAAGGTTTTGTCAATTCCTTTGTTAATGTGAAGGTCACAAAAACACATGGTTCAATTAAGAACTTTGTGACAGGTATCATTTCTTCTGACCTTATAATGTAATGTTACATATATCAGTGACCTGCATGCAAATATTAAGTCAATAACATTAAACAGTGGTGTACAATTCGCTTTGATAAAACAAGTGCTTGAGCTCGCGGCCACTTGAAAACTCTATGATCTTACAGTCATGGCAATAAGAATCCTCAATCCAGACAAGAAATATTTCTCTTTCTATTTGTACACTACAATCCTGGAGGCCAGGTTATCTGGCACAGGTGAGATAACGACTTGTCCAAACACTCAGGTAGATAAATGCATATCCCCCACTATTTCAAACACACTTGCATACACATCACGATTCCTGTGAGGCTTTTAATATGAATGAATGAAATCTACACAAGGCAAATTATTGTGTATTCTCACTAAAAGCTGGCAGAAGGCAAAGTTTCTTGTTGATCATTAATTTTCTGTTTGCTAGTGTAACTATGAAAAAATGGATAAAAAGCACAATGCTTATTTTTTAAATTAATGAGGGTCATATGAACTTTTTTTATATGCACTTATCAAATTTGAGATGCTCACTAAACATTTATTAAGATTCATTATTTTTGTTGAATAATTAACAAGATTTTACAGAATATGACAAAAGATTATTGATCAAAAATGGGAAGATAAATTGAGACAGTTACAGAATAAGGTACTGTAAAAAGATAATATAATTTACATGGAAAAAAATAATCACCAGAAAAGCAAATTGTACGTCTCTGACTTTGTTTCCTTTTACTTATAAATGTATGCTCATCTTCGCTACAAAAAGCAAATTCAGTGAATTTTTGTCCCCCCACCTATCATGGTTAGGTCACCAAAGTGTAAAATGATGAAATCTGCCGGACCCTTGTGACAGCTGACAAGTTGCTAGGCAGATATGGAAAGTAATGAAGTTTCATGGCTCTATCTCAATGGGCATTATTGTGAAAAGGACAAGACACAGTGGTTTGCAACACACTTGTTAATAATCATGTAAAAGTATACCAATTTTCATTTCTTAATCTCAAATGGCTCTTATGTTATAAAGAGTAAAGTTTGATGGAAAACTTAAAATACTGACCCATAACATTGACCATGAAGATACTAACCCATAACCTTGACCATGAAGAAGCTACCCACAATATGGTGCATGAGACACTTTCAAATGATAATGTACAAGTATACCAAGTTTCATCCCTAAAATGAAAGGCTCTAAAGTTGTAAAATGGAGAGGAAAGTGTGATGGAAAACTTAAAATAATGACCAGAGATCTTTACTTTGAAGATAGAACCCCAGTGTGATACATAACACACCATCTAATGATGATATATAAGTATTCCAAGTTTCATTTCCTAATCTCTAATTACTCTGAAGTTATGGACCAGAATGGAAAGTTTGACAGAAAATTTTCAATATTAGACCATGACTTTGACCATGAATATATAATCCCCAATGTAGTACATAACACGCCTTCTAATGATGTATAAATATACCAAGATTCATCCATTAATCTACCTTCTAATGATGATGTATAAATATACCAAGATTCATCCATTAATCTACCTTCTAACGATGATGTATAAATATACCAAGATTCATCCATTAATCTCAAACACCTCTTAAGTTATAGTGCAGAATGCAAAAATGATGGAAAACTTAAAATATGGAACTGTGACCTTGACCTTGAAAATAGGATCCCCAATGTGGTAAGCAACACCTTTTCTGATGATGACATCTTAGTGCCAGATTTCATCCCTTAGCCTCACACAGCTCTAAAGTTATAGAGAGAATGTCAATTATAAGGGACGACTTAAAATATTGACCTGTGACCCTGACCTTGAATGTAGGACCCCCAATGTGGTCTGCAACTCACCTAATGATGATATATAAGTATATGAAGTTTCATCCATTGATCTCAAATGGCTAGAACATTACGAAGTGCAAAGGAAAGTGCAAGGGAAAATTTAAATTTTGAAACATGATCTTGACCTCGACGATAAGATCCCCAATGTGGTATACAACACATCTTCTAATGATGCTGTATGCATATACCAAGTTTCATCCGTTAATCTTAAACAGCTTTAATGTCATAGAGTGTAAATGAAAGCATGACAGATAAATGGGAAGATGGAAACATGGTTACTATGTCCCCCCTCTTTTAGTGAAAAGGCAATGACAAAAATCCATTATGGTCTGTTAGGTTGTATTCCGTATATGCTTATTTTCGTATATGCACTTATTATCCACATTTTACATTACTTTTTCTAAAATTCTGGAATTTATATATGAATTATTTTACCTCATCCTGTTCCAAACATTGAGCTACCTGTTAAACTTTGTGAAAACACTTGTTTCTAACATCTTTATGGAAATCTGATTTTCCACATGTGAGGACCAAAATCTAACAACTGATGAAAAAAAAATCTGCCTTTTAATACACTGATGGCTCATATTCCAATTCTGTCATAGTAATTAAAAACACAGTATATACTTGCTTTTAAGTCTAGTCCAATCGCAAACAGCACAGACCCGGATCTGCTGGTGCATTATGCAATGGCAGATCAGGGTCTATGTTGTTTGTATTTGGACCCAACTTATACTCAAGAATAGATGGTAACAAACTATAACACTGAGTATAATCTTGAGTGTGGACAGATGGACAGACAAATGTACATGCACACAGATGCCATGTCAAGCTTCCAACAAAGCAGGAGACCAAAAAGTGTACTAAAAATGACAGACAATACATTTGTCTGAAAATCTGACAAATTGCTTTGATTTAACCAAAAATGCTGAACATCCAATTAATCTCTCTCAATAAATTGGTTATAAAAGATGACAAAATACAACTGGTGGAGTTTTTCCACCCAAGTGTCTTAGAAGTGTTACAATACATCAAAGAATGACAAAGCACAATGTTGTGTATACAAACAGAATTGATTTTTAGATAAATCAAAGAATCTGAGGGTCTTAAAGCGATTTGATGGATTATGAGGCATACTTGACTCTATTTATAGATGAGACTTGTTCACTTCACCTTCAATGTAAAGCTTTAAAAGCACCTGCTTGGGTCTGTCATGAATTATTATGTCACAGACTCTAAAATAAATACATCATGACGCAAAACTACAGCATTCAGCCTTAATGAGTTCAGCTGTGTAAAAACTGGGCATGTAGCATTGCATCTACACATACATATATCCATCAACAGGATCACAAAATGCAAGCTTGCTTGCTCTTATAAAAAAATTAAAAAACTGAGACAAGTACGAGTTGCATAAAAACTGATTTTAAGTTGACGTCATTTTACTTTCAACTATGTCCATCACAATCAAAATACTGAGAAACAGGAAGGAACTGACATTAAGTGAATTGGCATTCAGTGAATATAGTAGATTTTAAGAAAAGTTATAGTTATGTAATAATGCAGGAAATATAAATTATGTTATTAAATATTACCATGTACAAGTTTTGAAGAAAAATTAAACAAGGATAGTTCTGAAATATTTTACATGTTGACAATATTACTGTTGATAGCAAAGGCTTACAAAGCATTTGTATTCCATATGTGTTCAAGTAGGTATAAATATCTGCAATGCTATATAAAAGCAGTGTTAGATGACTAGGTGTCAAATGTCATATTAGTTAACCCTTAAAGTGCTTGTCATGACGTAAGTTATGCCACCCGTACTGGTCTCATAGATCTTGTCACGACATTTTTTTGTCATTTTTCAGGTAGGCATCTGCATCTGGGTACTTCAGCTTGACATGAATGGTTGTTAAACTAAATTTGATTGGTACATTGGACCCTGGAACAAGGATTCTGTCACAGTTTTAACTTTGAATTCATCAAGGAAGTTTTACAAATGCTTGTTTGAAATATGCGCAACCCAAAAAACCCAAAATGGCTGATTCCCAACATGGTCATCTTCAGATGACGATTTCATGTGGCTAAAACTGGCTGATGATAGTGATGACAACAATGATTTTTAAAGTTTTGAAGTATATCAGATTACTAGAGCTGGGAAAGAAGTCTCACTGGAAATATCAGCAAGTGATTTTGAGCCCAAAAAATGACGCGGAATACAAGTCTGATGTACATGATGGGTGGACAAAAACATACCGCATGCGGTCAACCCCTTGCCGTATTTCAGCAGTATTTCAAAATTAAATGTATAAATGGAGAATACCAAGCCTATAGACCATTTAAGGCTATTTTTGGATTTCTTGTATTTGATCATAGAGCAAACAAATCTTTATGCAGATCAGAGAATAAATGGGGCAGACTTTATTAATAACAGCTACATGAGAAAATGGAAGCCTGTCACATCTAATAAACTGAAATTCTTTTTTGCATTGGTTATGGCTGTGGGTTTGGTGCAAAATCTTATTTAAATTTTTACTGGGCAGCTAAATATGTGATATCAACCCCATACTTCAGCAAAAAAAATGAGTTGGAATATATTTCTTAATACTCTAAGCAAGTAAAACCTGAACAGGTAATGAACTCGACAGGTGACTGTCTTCGTAAGCTCATAGGTGGACATTACTTAACAGACATATACTAGACTAAATAACACAAAAAAAATTATAAGTTTTGTGAACATTTATTACAGACTTTAGAGGGTGTAAACTTACTTGTGGTGTTCCTTGAATGGATATTCATTAACTGTTACCTATTCCACATCTGTGAATTTCACAACTTAATATAAAGCTGTTAACAGACGTACATATATATGGATGAGCCACTAAAAAAGAGAGTATTTGTTTTAGACAAATTTAAACTTTTTCATTAAAAAAGAAACAAAAATACTGGTGAAATACAAAGGCTATATAAGAAGACTTCTGGTGAAAACCACATGTCAATATGACTTTCCGTTTAGGAGAAGAATAGCTAAGAACATTTTCAAGATGGACATTATAGTGTCCATCTTGGCTTTCATTTAGGACCAACTTGACCATGGGATGAATGTGTGTGTTAAGTTTCATGGCAATCCTCCAAGTAGTTTAGGAGTAGTAGTGATAACAAACTTGTGCTAATGGACAGATGGATGATGGACAAAAGACTATCCCATAAACTCTTTTGGTCTATGACCAGATGAGCTAAAAATAGGTTTTCCACCTGATTGTTAAGGAAGCTACACCAATAAACACTCCTACCAAGTTTGATCAAAACTGGATCTGTTCTGGAGGAGAAGTGGCATACAGGTGGTTTTCCATATGGTTCCTTTGGAAGAAAATACCACTGCTATACAATCACCTTGATATTATTTTAATAAAGCATGTCCTAGGAAATACTCCCACCAAGTTTGATCGAAATTGCCCCAGCTGTTTAAGAGAAGTTGAAAAAAGGTTTTTCAGCTGGTTGCTAAGGAAGCAACACCCTTGCTAGGGAGCCACCCACACAATTTTGATAGAGCATGTGCTAAGAAAGATTCCTAAAAAGTTTTATCAAAATTGGCTGAGCCATTCTGAAGAAGGTGAAAGTATGTTTTCCATTTTGATTGCTATGGAAGCCACTGCTGCTGGGGAGCCACACCAAACACGACTTTGGTAAAGCATGTCCTGAGGAATATTCCTGCAAAGTTTCATTGAAATTGGCCAGAGGTTTTAAGAAGTTGAAAATAGCTATGATGATAGATGGCACACAGCAGATGATGAATGACAATTGTCAGATGCAGGGCCATAAAATAAGTCTACTTGGCCTTACAGCCAGGTACGCTAATTAAGAAACAACAAACCAAACCATAATGCAAATTTTCTATTACTGTGACCTTGATGCCAAGCTAGTGTTCATGTGTCACAGAATAAATTGTCTCTGCTTCATAAAGATTCATGCTGAGTATGACGAGAATCCATCAAGACATTTTGGAAATACATGTACATGCAATGTATATGCAAATGAAAAACTTTAACCAAAACCTAAAAAAATGAATGTTCTTTATTCAAGGCAACCATTCTAGAAGAGAGAATACACCTCCAAAGTGGAGAGCTTCACCCCAAAGCAGAGTGAGTTAACTTGTTTTTTTACACATGATCAGAGCTCTCTGTAGTGTGAGTTTCTGCTTCCAGGACCTTCCGTTTCCAGTCTTGAACTCTCAGTTTCTGCTTTCATGACCTACTGTTTCTAGTCATGAAATCTCAATTTCTGCTTTCAGGACCTTCAGTTTCTAGTCCTGAACTCTTAGTTTCTGCTTTCAGGACCTTCAGTTTCTAGTCCTGAACTCTCACCTTCTGCTTTCAGGACTTTCAGTTTCTAGTCCAGAACTATCAGTTTCTGCTTTCAGAACCTTCAGTTTCTAGTCCTGAACTCTCAGTTTCTGCTTCCATGACCTTAAGTTTCTAGTCCTGAACTTGTCCATTTTTCAAACAACAGTTTTCAATATACTGCAGTTTGTAAGGACTAATCAGTAGAACAAACATAGACCCTGATCTGCTGATACAACAGCAGATCAGGGTCTATGTTGATTGCATTTGGACCAAGCTTATGCAAAAGTATACACAGTACTGGAATTGCACTTTTTTTTGAGAAATATGGCCTTGGACTTGCATTTTTAAAATCCTAAAGAAAGCTCTGAATTTGATGGGGACATTGCTTTTGACTGTGTGCTTAATATTATGAGTTTGAACCAAACCAAAATCAGCAAAATATGAATTTGTTTATGATCACAGTCCTGTTATTATGTCTAATATGGTTATTACCATAAAAAGCATCATGACAAAAAGTGAAACTGCAACACTGCAGTGAAAAACACTGTCAAAACGAAGTCTCCAGGTTGAAAGTACTTCTTTTTCTCCTCAATCGCTCAGGCATAATAATGATAAAGTCTGAATGTGGAGTAAATTTTCCATGAAATTCATAAATAATTATCATGATAATGCATAATGTACAATGACAAAGCAAATGCACCAAATTTGCAGTAATAAGTAGTTTGGAAAGTTAAATTATTAATAAAGTCATGATGCTGCATATTCTCTAACACATAAAAACCAAACCTCATTCATTTGAACTTTCAGTTTTATTACAGTGTGATCCATAGCCTGTTTTTGAAAGTTGCTGCACCCTGACCCATAGGAGCTTGACGTGAGATAGTGTTAACATTTTTTTTATTCTATCATACCCTGTATATAATAAAGCGTGTACATGCAATTAATAACTGGAATGGACCAATCAGAGGGGAATCCCATAAAGATGTAAAGTTCCATCTAAAATTTCTCGTCTGAGATCATGCATCATTTCCGGTGACATTTAGCAATAAAATCCGATGAATTTGTTCCATGCATGGCAGGAGCTATCAAAGTGTAGTATACTATTTTGATTTAACTCAAAAAAATGTGAAAGTAACACTCTGTAAGGGAGAATTACCTGCCAATATTACCATACGGAAGGGAAGCAAGATCGCAACTGTCTGTTCTTCTCTTTATTATATACAGGGTACGATCCAGAAAATAAAAAATAAATGTTAACACTAACGTTAAGCTCCTGTGCCATGGCCTCACTGGGATGAACACTTCCCTCCTTGCATCCAAAAGTTTAATGCATTGGTATCGTTAACTTCTATTTTTCACTTGAAGTGTAAATATTACTTTTTGACCAATGGAGTTCATAAAAATACTCTCTTTAGTAGAAATTCTGCAGTCAAAGAGATTTTACAGCTCAAATAATATCTGACTGTCAACCAGCACCATGCCCTACCCAGTGGTCTGAGGACGAACTCTATATCCCAAACCACATTATGCTCCCAGTGGTGTAAAAAATCCATAGTCCATCATCTAAGGACATGTTGGACATTTGCTGGGCAAGTAACATTTCCCATCAGTTGTACAGAATTTTACATTTCTTTTAAAAATCCACAAGTTTGTGCAATTTGATGAAAATCTCAATTCCAGGCAAGAAAACCATTCAGGAAGTCTGAAGTCTGTGCAGATTCTGTAAAGCTCTTCAGCCAAACTTTTTCATTTCCCCCCAAGGACTGATTCATAAACAAGGTTCTAATGGAGTCCCTTAAAGCAGCATGCAAGCTTCCTCAAATGCTTTGTGGACCTCAACATTTGTATAAATTGATCCTTAATCTGAATACTATTTTAAAACAACAGTCACTGGATGGAACTGTCTGAAAAGATTTTCCAGGAATTCATGATCATTTCTTCTTCCAAATTGCTGAGTGTTGAAACCATCTCTGATATTCTAGAGCAAAATGTTTTTAAATTGGCCACTGTGGCTGCCATGTTGTATTCAGATTGGCATCATTTTCATTTACGACAAACCAGACACCATTGGAAGACTTTGATGAAAACCCCAGTTGATATGACCATCCATTCAGGAGAATTACAGTAGTGACAAGATTTTCAGTATGTTTATTGTGACAGACATATTTGAGGTCAAATATGACTACATTTTCATTTAGGGCCAACTAGATATCATAATTAGTCTTCTGGTGAAAACTCCATGTTGATATGACTTTCCATCTAGAGGAGTACATGTAGCAATAATAAAATTTTCAAGATGACTGCCATTGTGACCATACTGAATGTCAGATCAGCTCCATTTTCATTTAGTACAAACTAGACATCATAAGAAGTCTTAATGGGGCTGCTGTGGTGGTCATCCATTCAAGAGAAGTAGCAATAACAAGATTTTCAAGATTGCTGCTGTAGTGGCCATATTGATGTCAGAGCAGATTCATCTTCATTTAGGACTGACTAGACTTCACAAGAAGTCTTCTAGTGAAAACCCAATGTCAATATGACTTTCTGTTTATGAAGAGAAGCAATAACAAGATTTTCAAGATGGCTGCTGTGGTGGCCATATTGGTAATCAGATTTGCACCACTTTCATTTAGGAGAAACAAGACATCCTAAAAAGTCTTTCAGTGAAAGCCCCATGTTGATATGACCATCCATTAAAGAGGAGTAGTAATAACAAGATTTTCAAGATGGCACTGTGGCAGCCATATTGGACATCCAAGTGGAACCATTTTCATTAAGGCTGACTAGACATTACAAGAAGTTTTCTGGTGAAAACCACATGACAATATGGCCTTCTATTCAGGAAGAGTAGCAAGAACAAGACTTTCAAGATGGATGTCAGATTGGCACCATTTTCATTTAGGACCAACGAGACCTAAGAAGTCTTTTAGCAGGGCTCAAAATTAGTGGTAGTCTGCTATCCTGAGGTAAATATCCTGTCGAACTAGTCGTTTTCGTAATTTCAACAGTCTGATGGCGAGTTAATCTCATTTTGTGTCTGACATTGTTTTGTGGGAAGGACTAGTGAAGATTCAGCCGGACCTGTAAATTTCTCAATCTACTAGTCCTTCTGGGTACAAAGAAATTTATGTTAAATTCTAGGCCAGTTTTAGTGACAACCCCAAGATTTTCAAGATGGCTGCTGTGGTGGTCATACTGTATGCCTGAACATCAGCATTTTCATTTGGGACCAACGAGATATTGGGATTAATGTATGCGTATAATTTCACAGCAATGCTCCAAGTAGTTTCAGAGGAGAAGCGATAACAAACTTGTGCTAATGGATTGATGGATGGACAGGTATCAGATGTCAGACAATCCCATAAGCTCTTCTGGTCTATGACCAGTAGTGCTAATTATATATTTTCAACCTGTCAAAAGAATACACTCAAGGGACCACACAAATTTTGCCTTGTTCAACAGGTGTCATTGTATAGAGTTGAAAATGATAAAGAAATTGAGAAAAGGGATGCAGTATGTTAGGAGTAACCAATAGAACGAATAACATAGACCCTGATCTCCTGATGCAATATGCCATGGTAGATCAGGATGTACACTTGCAGTTGGAACCAACTTGTAAGCAAGTATATACAGTATAACACTCACCTTCTCATAGAGAGACATACAGGCTTTTTCGTCAAAATGCACCAGTCGAATGACCCCCACCCAACCAAACTTGTGTGTTTCCTCGTAATCATCACTGCTACAAATAGCCTGTGGGTGGAGCTGAAAGGAGAATTTCACAAAAAATGTAATGAAAATTTTCACTGCAGGCTGGTGATAAATCTAAAATGTTTCGAGTCCTAATGAGAGAAAAGTCTATCTTTCAGGAATAACCCATTCTAAACAATTCATTATAAATGATGATATAGTGTTAGATGCAGCTGTAACATCCAGTTACAATTTATGGGAGGTAATTCCCAGTGATTGACCGCAAGATAAAATAAGTGCTAGATCAGCAATTTTAGGATGTCATATTTCCTCCCTTGTCCAAACTTTCCACAACCTGAACCACAAGTGGCCACAAAATGAATTGACCTGTAAAACTTGATCAAATATTATTTAAACTTTGTCACCAAACTATGTCAACAAAAAAAAAAATCAAGATATAGCGAACCTAACTTGGGCAAATATAACATCTTCCATTTTTCTTGCTCCTATTTACTCAGGGTTTTATTCCAGGATGTGTGACTTCAGGATCAACATTAATTTCTAAAAAATTATGCCAAAAAATCAACCAAATGCACGATTTTAATGAGCAAAAACTGCACATCAGGTTTGTTATTCTTACCTTTATGTCTCCATTAAATGTAACCCACCCACCCCTACAAGCTGAGGGATATAGAATTAGAATGATGCACCCTCCTGCATTTCATAAAAGGCAACTAATGATGAAAGCAGGAGCAACAGTGGCTCAATGTTTAGCACGACCAAAAGGGAGCTGGTTCGAATCCTACCATTAGATCGGCTGGGGTCAGCTACATTGGTGTGTAATTTTGTAAGGCACTTTACTCCAATTGCCTCAGTATTAAATAACTGACTTGTTTTGCTGCATCGTAAAACACCAAATCTATATACATCCCTCCTGGTATCTGACAAATTCCCACTTTTTCATTGGGGGGAGGGGGGCCTCCTACAACTACTACTACTATCACTATAATAGGTCATCTCATGGTCAATCCTGTGCATTATATACCTGATTTATGTACTTTAACGAGTGTTGGTCAAGAAATGTCAACCTTGTTTAGCAACCATCCATCTATAACAGGCATTGGCAACCTTTTAGAACTGTTGTGCCAGATCCGCTCAATTGTATAGTGCTATGTACAGTGCCGAGTGCCATGAGGCAAGTCTTATTCCAAAGACTTGGCACTTTCCAAAGAGTCTCGTGTGCCACTGTTTGCACTCATGCCATAGGTTGCCAACACCTGATCTATGAAGACCTATTTCCAAAGGTTCCATTTATACATAAACCAATGCAATTTTTCAGCTGTATATAAAGAGCACCTGTTGATTAACACTGGCTACCCATTCGATCCAGAATCAAACACAAAATTTGTTCTCTATGCTATGTTTCATTGACTGGCTCCAGTCCAACATACCTATCTCACCTCACCCATGTGTACACACCAGCAAGATACTTACGCTCCTCTTCCGACACGTGTATTCACAACGTTCTTTTGCATACCAGGGCCCAGCAACGTGGAACGAATTGCCCAATGAACTTAGACACAAAGACACAGTTATCTCATTCAAGAATGCTCTTAAAACTCACCTATTTCGACTGCAAGAATAGACCTAGAGACTTAATAATGTTTCCTTACCTTAAATATTTTCAGCATGTTTTTGTTTTCTAATTTCATGGTGTTTGTTTTTTGTAATCATATCATTATATATGTTTTTTAGGTGTTATCTAATGTTGTAAAGCGCTTAGAGCTTCTAAAGATTAGGCGCTATACAAAGTCCTCATTATTATTATTATTATTATTATTAACATATATATATATATATATATATATATATATATATATATATATATATATATATATATATACACATACATGTATATATATATACACACACACACACACACACATTGCCTTTAACACTTTTTTTTAACATTACTAGAATGCTGATAGCTGAATTAAAGAAAGAAAAAATCTATATACACAGCATTGCTCTGTGTGAAGCCTATACTGAGGTGAAAGGTGCAACCTTGAGCTCTAAATTACTCAGATAACAACCCTCCATTAAGTCTTGTGAACTATAAATCTAAGGAATAACAATCAATCAATTCTTTCTTTGTTCTCTCATTTAGGGTTCCCTTGGTTTGGTGTGTAATTAATCAATAACTGTATGTACCCAACTCAAGTTTTCAAAACACTATGTTTATGACCCCGATTTAAAATATCGTCATGACTTAATCAAACAGCATTTTAGAGTGTCTTCATGGGTTATAATTTTTTTGAAAAGATTTTTTATCAAGTCCATTATGGCTTCTGATATAAATATTCATGCATACATAATCTTCTGAGACAGAGCCTTTGAATATTTGGAAACCTACAAACAGTATGTGCAATGGACACTGTTTAATGTGTATATATATGCCTCTTGTGTCCTTAGGAAAGACACTTAGTTCCTGTTTACTCTGCATAATATAGCTGATAATGTGCTAAAAGTGCCATTAAAACCAACAAAAACAACAATAAAAAATTGTTTTATGATGGCATTCAGCTAATACTGCAAATATATGTGGCACAATTTCAACAAGGAAAAATTTGTCAAAGATATATTTAATGGCTAAATTTATAAAATATTTTTCATGTTAAATTATGACAACATAATACATACAACATGAATGTACAGCATAAATCCACTTACATGAACTACCTATTGGACACCCATTTAGTTGGGATATGAGGGCATTCAGACAAATGTGAAGATGTTTATGACCTTTGTGCGAATAGGTAGCGGGGGAGGGAGGGACATGGACTTGGTCTGGATTAAAAGGAGATTTGGATATTTAAAATTACGATAAATATAAAATTGCAAATCAATTACAGTGAATTCCTTTATTTTTGTGACTTGTTAAAAATTATATTTTAATTGGTACAATGATCCCCCACTTGTAACGCCACCCCTTTTGCAGTCATGAGAAAGATAAAATAGTTAAAAAATTACTTTTTTGGTATTAGACAGTGTTACCTTATAAAAGAGTGGCCTATCAAGAGGATAACCACTGTACTTAAATTTGTGGATTGTGGAAAGTGTCCTATTGTTTTCACAGAGGGCTCATCATTCATTCGATCTTTACATTCATGGTTTGTAGCAACCACAAAATCCATAAAAAGTGATTATCCCATAGGATATATTGAACTTCAAGTTGTAAATGTGCTTAACTTACCCTATATACTCATGTATAATCCGGGTCCAAATGCAAACATAGACCCTGATCTGCTGTCGCATAATGTGTCGGCAGATCAGGGTCTATGTTGTTTGTTCTACTGACTAGTCCTTACAAACTGCATAGGCCCAGATCTGCCGGTGCATTATGCGATGGCAGATCTAGGTCTATGCAGTTTGCAGTTGGTATCAGATTATACGCGAGTGTAAATGGTACTCATAGTGTATTCAATGCTCCAGACAAGGGGCGTATTAGCATAAATTGCACCTAACAAAAATCAAAATATGCCAAAAATTTTATTTGGTAAGGTACAGAGTACACTTCCAAAAATTAGTTACACCTTGTCATCTCAAAACTCAACATGCTGTACCTAATGCTGCATTGTGTACAGTTCATTTTCCTGTAGCGCTGCAGCTAGCCAATCAAATGCTTGGATTCACTGTTCCTAAGACTGTCCTGTATTCAGAAAATCACTCTTCATTTGTATATCGGTGCTGGCTGATTGTAAAATACAACAAGAGTCCCAAGTGGGCCTGACATTGCTTACATAACTTACATAACTTAACAGTTGACCATTTCACTAAGCTGGCTTATGTAGCATGGTAAGAACACAACATATGTAAACTACAACTGTATCTCCAAAACTTTATATCATGTTGATTTTACCTATTTTACTATATCCTGTTAAAATCTGTTCAAAAGGTCTCTTGCTCATAATCAAAGTCATCCAAGATCCTGAAGATATAAATCCATTTACCAACTTATACAGACAATGGATCTTGAGTGGTAACAAGCTCAACCAACCCAGCTGCAAGGTATCTCATTAATACAGCCTGTATTTGAAATTTGATCAAATTAGATGAAAAATATGGTTTCAAGAATGGCAAGCTCAGCCAATCATTTGCAATATCACCTCATTAATATGCATGGATTACATATTTTCACCTACTATATTATTAAAGATCCTGATGATATAAGCCCTTTTTCCAATTTTGATGAAAAAAAAAGGATCAGAATTATGGTTTCTAGAGTGGTAACAAGTTCAGTCAATCAGATGCAAAATCAGCTCATTAATATGCATGGTTCTTGTTCATTATTTATAATTGGCCAAGATCTTGATGATCTAATAAGTTCAGCCAATCAGATGCAAGACTGCCTCAATAATATGAATAGATCTTGCCCAATACTGAACCTATCCATGATCTTGATGATATAGCACATATTTCAATCAAAATCTGATCAGAAATGTGGATTCCAGAAGGGTAACAGGTTCAGGAAAATGAATCTTTGTCTGCTACTTTTTATCATGGAAGAAATACAATAACATGTATTTGTTAATATCTTAAAGCATGGAAATACAAATGTATTTATGGAAGACATCAGTGGTGAAATAAACTGTGCAGAACAATAATTCCCTAGCCCAATTAGCCCTGACAAATAAAATCATTTGTTGGACAAGTGAAATTTCATTTAAGTAGCCAAATTTTTTAATTAAAAATGGGACATAAAGTCAAATTCTGAGACCATTTTCACTGCACAATCCTTACTGGGTTAGATGTCAAAACTGACTTGTCATTTCCTGAATTGTAGTTACTAATAGGTCTACTGGTAACAGCATTAGAACAACCTACAGGGCTCAGGAAAACCACTTGTCTTCTCGTCCTGACCGGGTAAAACTTGGCTAGGCCAAGTACAACTTTACTACATACTCATCCCTGGGCCGAGTAGATGCAGATTCGCACCTTGAGAATAAATCTGAGTGCATTTTCTACCCTTAACAAGCGCCGAAGTTCAACAGGACTTGACAATTGGCGTGTGTCAGTTATTAATAACCTATGCTTAATCTACCTACATGCACTTGCTGTCAGTCTAGAACATGTTGCAAAGGAAACAACTTCTTTTTTTTTTTTTACACAAGTACTAGATGTAAGCTTCATACTAAAATGGGTCAATACTATGAACATATTATATGTTGCAGTTTAACGCATAGCCCTTGATTTCCCAATGGTGTTTGCATTTACAGTGACACTTTTCAGTAATTTAGGCATCATTTTGATGTGAAGAAAGTTTCCCTTTCAACGAGCTATCACACATCTTCATGAGTCAGAACTCTGAGATGTTAAGAGACAGAGAATGTAAAAATGTTTTCATCTGGTCAGGCAATGATACCAGTCACCGGTATTTTCAAGACTGAATCTTGATTGATACATTGTTATACCAAAGGGAAGATGCCAGCAGATATATTGGTAAGCATGCAATTATTTTTGTCAAGAAAAATGTTGCCAACTTACATTCGAAATGAGTATTTTAAATGTCTCATCCGATTCCCACCAACTTTCAGACACTGCATGCTGTTGCAATCTATTTATAAAGCAGAGAATGTCGAGACAACAGATGTTTGATTCAAATCTAGTTGGGGTAATGACCCAAGAATGTTCCAGTTCTTATGGCCAATCAGCAATCTTCCTTTTTATGGCAAGTTGTGTGTAGTTCTCTAGAATGGAGGCTTGACCAAAATGGATCATTTAGTAAAAAAAATGGTGGATATTGAGACTATTGGAATTGTTTTAAATGCAAGTTACTGACATTTTTCTTGTAAAAGATAATTACATACTTATATAAATATATCCTGGCATCTTTACTTTGGCGTGACAATATATTAACAAAGCTGCACAGTCTCGAAAATACAGGCGATCTGGGGCAAGCGTAACAATGTCTGACCAGACGAAAATCATAAAATGTTGACATTCTCTGTCTCTCAACTTCTCCCATATCTAACTCTTACAGATATGTGGTAGCTTGATGATAATGAAAATTATGACACCTAGATTAACGAAACATTTCACTGTAAACACAATTACCAATAAGAAATCAAGGGCTGTCTGCAACTGCAATTTCTCGAGTTGCATCAGGTACCTGTGGTTGTTTAGTAAAAGCGTAAGCAGTGTAGTAAGAAGTGTACTGTATTGAATATAATGAGGACAGGGACAAGTAACTCTTGCAACTCACTCGTCTCAAGGATGAGTGCTTGGGAAAGTTTTTCCTGTGCCCTGAACCTACCATCCCACCAGGAATGAGTCAAATTACTTCTAAACAAAGTACTTCACTCCCCCCAGCCCCTAAATCCAATTATCTTATGGGTGTGAAAGTCTCAACTACTATATATACTTCTGTATATGTCGAATCCAACTGCAAATTATACAGACCCAGACCTGCCATCACATAATGCGCCAGCAGATCTGGGTCTATGCAGTTTGTTTGGAGTAATAAGCAGAACAAACAAGACAGACTCCGATCTGCTGACACATTATATGCAGGCAAATCAGGGTCTATGTTGCTTGCAGTTCGATCCTACTTATACGCGAGTATGTATGGTACATTATTTCATTATTTCTTTATGGAAATCACAGTAAATCTGTGAATTTGAAAATCTGAAGCAAAACTGTATCCATAGGATCGACTTCAAATACCTTATATACTCACTTATAGGTTGGACCCAACTACAAACTGCTTAATGTTCTAGTAGATCTGTGTCTATGCAGTTTGGAAGGAGTAATCTGTAGAACAAACAACATACACCCTGATCTGCCAGTGCATTATGCAATGCCGTTCACCTTTATTCAATTCTTTGTTACATAATGCCCTTCACCTTTATTCAATTCCTTGTTACATAATGCCCTTCACCCTTATTCAATTCCTTGTTACATAATTGTGTGATTGTGATGGTATGGCTCGAAGAGTAATGACAGAGAACCTGACTCATCAGGACATACTATAAATGATTAAATTAGAGTAGAAGAAGTTAAACTATGTAACTTTAAACCCTAAATATATGTACATATAGATGTGTACCAAAATCTGGGCAAGACTTTTGGCATTATGTAACAAAGAATTGAATAAAGGTGAAGGGCATTATGTAACAATGAATTGAATAAAGATGAAGGGCATTATGTAACAAGGAATTGAATAAAGGTGAAGAGCATTATGTAACAAGGAATTGAATAAAGGTGAAGGGCATTATGTAACAAAGAATTGAATAAAGGTGAAGGGCATTATGTAACAAGGAACTGAATATAGGTGAAGACATTAATTTGCTTTTTTCTATAACTGATCCTCTCTCTGATGTCAGGAACCAACTCTCTCCAGTTTGTTGTGACATGTACTGAGAGTAAAACCATTAGAACATAAGCAAGGGCAAACTAAGGGCTACAATGGGGTGGTTAAGTTCTCAAGGGCTATAATGGGGTGGTTAAGTTCTCAAGGGCTACAATGGGATGGTTAAATGCTCAAGGGCTACAATGAAGTGTTTAAGTTCTCAAGGGCTACAATGGGATGGTTAAGTTCTCAAGGGCTACAATAGGGTGGTTAAGTTCTCAAGGGCTACAATAGGGTGGTTAAGTTCTCAAGGGCTACAATAGGGTGGTTAAGTTCTCAAAGGCTACAATAGGGTGGTTATGTTCTCAAGGGAAAGGAAGTGGATGGTGTAAGTAAACCAAAATGTCACCAAAAGGGAAAACTTGGATTAAATGGGTGCCATTCTACAGCCCCTTTGGCCACCTCTGTAACCCCTTCACTGTTAAATCTGTATCAATAATACCGTATCACTAAGAAGTGAAGGAAAGTATGCAACCCAGATAACCCTCATATTTCCTGAAAAAGCTCAAGACGAAAACAATTTACACAAGTGCTTTTCTATCCAATTGTCTCTCCTTAAAAAAGCCAAACATCTGGATTTCTTCAACAACCATGTATGATAATACCGTTCGCTCTTCCAAAAATTAATTTTGAAAGAAACTTACATAATGCTCTTGTTCAACTCTCCAGATGGTGTAAACATAATGGAATGGTCATTCATTGAGAATAAAACTAAACTCATGCTGATAACAATGCATCTGACAAAAAACAGACTTAAAGATAATATTGTACACAAATTTTAATGCTGTTGACCTGAAAAATGTTATGCATGACAAATTTTAAGGAATTCAAGTTGATAACAATGTTATAGTCTGATCATATCAGTAATGTTATCAAAAAGATGCAGAAGAATATCTGGTTACTATAAAAAAAATCAAAGAATATGTTAACTGTTGAGCACAGGATAATGTTTTATAAAAGTTATATTCAACCTACCATATATACTCGCATATAAGCTTGGTCCAAATGCAAACAACATAGACCCTGATCTGCCATCGCATAAAGCACCGGCAGATCAGGGTCTATGTTGTTTGTTCTACTAATTAGTCGTTACAAACTGCATAGACCCATATCTGCCAGCGCATTATGCAATGGCAGATCTGGGTCTATGCAGTTTGCAGTTGGTATCGACTTATACACAAGTATACATGGTAATCTTGACTACTGCAACATCATATCAGGTTCTGCTTCTAAAACAAGTGGTAAGACCTCAAAAATGAATGATTAAAATTACCCATGACAACAATGTTGTTAATGTCTACCAATGAATGAATTATTTGATGATCATGCCTGTCTATGAAAGAATATGTTTAAGAAAAACTAAATTTATTTTAAAGTTTCTAATGGTTCTATGCCCAAATATATCAATGACATGTTTAGTAAAAGGACAAATAATACTAGTACAGATACTAGTTTACTAATAATGATATTAGTTTACTAATGCTATGCTCAATGTCATTTTGGCTTAAGTCCAAAAGTGAATTGTACAAAAAGTTAGACTTTACTGATCCAATCATTTGGAACTGTCTACCTAAAGATGTTTAAGAAGCATCATCTGTGTGCCTTCCTTTCATCACAGATATTTGTAATGAATGCAATCCAGATGATGTATTAAAAAAAAAAACGAGTATGGCAAAAACTTTGTTGTTCTTTTTGCATATGTATATATTCAGTGTGTGTGTGTGTGTGTGTGTGTGTGTGTGTGTGTGTGTGTGTGAGAGAGAGAGAGAGAGAGAGAGACAGAGAGAGAGAGACAGAGACAGAAAGAGATGGAGAATAAGTCTGCAATCATGCAAGTTTGTGTTACACAATACTTTGTGTTCCAAGTCCATATTCCATTGCTTTTCTCTACACAAATCACTAATACTTTCTTGTATGATACTTGATTCCCTGCTGCATTCAATATATTTGTTTGTACATATGTAAATAATTCAGGGCCACAAAGGAGATTACTTCTGTACTAACTATGTCGCCCTCATAAAATAAAAACTTCATCATTATTATTATTATTATTATTATTATTATTATAATCAGTTTTGGTGTTTACACTATGCCACACTTACACTGGGTTTTCTGCAGTTTTTGCTGGTCAGACACCACATTTTGCATACACTTGTTTGGATGCAAATCAGGTTTTTGACAACATGAATAATGTGAATGGGTATATCATGTCCAAACTCTTTACTTAATAACACTCAGTCACAATGACTCTGATCTTGACCTTTTAACCTAAAATGCAGTTGTTGTTTTTTTATTTGCCTTGGGGCAAACATTTCATCAAGTTTGTTGAGAGAGAATGATATATAAGCCATTTGCCTCCCTTGCATCACTGCAACCTTGACCTTTAATCTGTCAGCCCCAACATCTACTGCTTACGGCATTACTATACAGCAAGCCTTCCTTCAGTGACCTTGATCTTTGACCAAAAGTTTACAGACAAAGGTTTAATTTATGGTCCACAGAATCACATGGTTTTCACACGAATTGAAAAAATAATTTCTAGGTTATTTTTTAAAGCTACGGGTTTCTTTATTCTTGTAATTAAATCTGGAAGTGTTTCAGAAGAAAAGCATTGTGGGATGATTTTTTTAATTAAAAGCTAGAATTAAAAAATAATAATTACAAATAATTTGTGAGTAATGGATATGAATATATGAAATGCCATAAAGTAATGCACAATACACCAATCCCTTTCAGATAACTCGCAAACCAGCTTAATACGCAGGGGCAGGTGTGGATCCCATTTTTCTTACATAAAATATATTTAAAAAATAGGCACCTTTTTGCTGAATGTGAACAAAATCGCAATCAATGCTGGTAAATGAAACCTTGATAAATACTCATTTTATATTCAAAAATGACAGTTAGTGCCCAGAAATTTGCAAATAACAATATACAATGATATACTGATCCATGAAAATGTTGGTACATACCGTCCACTGGTGGCAACACTTTAAGAAATAAACACCAATTAAATATGTCTTGTCACGTGAAATTATGTTTCATTATTATCTATTAATTCGGTTTCAGTGTAATCATCATAAATGTGATATGTCCTCTTGTATTAAACTGTGAAAAGTGTCAATCAACCATCAAAGCCATGCCTGCAAGTATTTCCGTGAGAACCTAATAAAGTGCCCGCAGTGTTTTAATCTGCTACTTTTGGAAGTGTTTGCTGCATTGTTACAAGCAATTAAAAGTAGGGCTGCTTTGCATTATCACATTAATTATGTCTTTTGTATCAAATCAAGCACAGGAAGTAGACAAAAAAGTCAAAAGGTATGCAAATCCTACCTATGTGGATTTTACTGTCATGGTCATGTGTCAAGTCAACTCATTTCAATTGACCAATCGAACACTTTTTAAACATTTTTATGTAAGTAACACATTTAAAGTATCTAACATTAATCAGCGGTTGATACTACAAATTTTCAAATGGGATCAGGGATGATTCTACTATATTAATTAGGGGACCGCCTGGTGACCCCAATTTCCATTGGAAGCCCCAGAATGTTTATTTTGAAATATTCCAATAAAAAATTAGTAAATCTTGCTTTCCAGAGCTTTTCCCTCATTCCATTCATATGCGTAACGTGTTACTAAATTGGAACCATAATTTTACCGTTTTCCTTATCAGAAGTTACTTTAATTATACAAAAGCTTGGCATTGCTTTTAAGTGCATTTAATCATAATAAATCAGGGTCCAAACTGGACCCTAATATTTGGGCAAAATTACCTCTCTCCAGTCCATATAGGACAACGCTGGAGGAAAATTGGGAGAAGTGGGTGTAGCAAGTTCAAAAGAGTCACCTGAAACTAATGCTTTTGCATATTTTCATGTCCGATTATTAAAATACTAATGAAATATTATTAATAGTTTATACAAATTTTAAAACTTTTCTTATTTTGGTTCATCACAGTTGTTGTATAACATAAAACGGCAACCTCAAATATAGGTTACAGTCGAAAATCGAACAGCTTCCAATGTATAAATCCACTTTTCATAGGTCCACTGGTATATGATGAAACATTGGATAAAACTATTCATTTTATTATTAATGAACCTTGAAATGTCTACTAAGTAGTAATTTGCTTCAAAATGGGCAACAAAAATTCAAGTGTTCACTTGTTTTTCAAAGGACCATGCGTGAATTTTCGACAGGAATTCCATAGATTGCAGTGTAATTTCTGTTATTTATGATCATCAAATTAGCACCAAAAAATTGGCTACAGAACATAAGATTTCTTTTTCTATCTTTTCACCTTCCTTTTTGAAGAGAAATATGACACAAATTTAACGTTTTACTTTGGTTATTAACACACTGTATTGAAACAAAATGGGATGGGGGTAATTTGGTAATGTTCTGAAATCAATGCAAAGTGAAATTTGCTTTTTGGGCCTGTTTAGGTGAAATGACGGACTCTAATCACCCCCTAGCGTGGACCCTGCAAGTATTCAGATTCACCAACATGTGCTGATGAGAGCAGACAGCTCTCCATTTTCATAGCGACAGATATTCCTTCCAAAATACAAATTTTTTTTGACTAGCTGTTTGGATAATTGACATTGGTAATGGTCAATACACACAGTTTGCGCTTTGATTCAACACATGGCCCGAGATTCATCTGCCAAAGTATACTTGGTCATGTGGTCAGGAGTGAAACGCTAAATGGCTTTTTCGACTACTTCTAATGAACCAAAGGATGTTTTTTTTATGACATTTCATGCTTTTTTTATAGTGAAAATGGAATATAGTTTTAAGTAATGTTCACAATTCTAGTTTGTTGACTTCTGTCTGCTTGGTAAATATGCTGCAAAGATTCCTATCTTTTGAAACACAGAACTTCAATACAACATGAAACTAACTAATGGTGCCATATAATCATAGGACACCTTTAATCCAAATGGCACCTGTAAGTAACAAACATAATTATTATAAAGCAGCCTATTATAATGCAGCCTAAATTTATATTATGTTAGATGAATAAACAGATAAATTTGTTTCATATTAATATTTGTTATAAAAATGATGTGTTTTTTTTTTATACCAAGAACACAATGATAACAGAAACTTTTACTACCTCTATTATTTACAAAGGCAACTTCTCTACAAAACATGAACAAAATTAAATAACTAATTTTGATTTATAATATAAATTTTTTAATCTGCTATAAATTAACGTCTGAAAATAAACTGCAACAAAAATTAGGAGTGATGAAGGCTAAAAATTCCCCAAAATACTCGTCTCGCGATGAACAATTCCCAATTCTAGGGCTGTGGGTGCCAAAATTTTATTTATTGGAATCATCCCTAAGGATAGAAAAAGGAACCAAGCAAAAGGTGTACTCGGTGCATGAAAAATCTTAGTTTCATAGAAGTGAACATAAAATTTCCGAATTGGCATGAAGAGATTTGGTCAAGGATGAGCAGAAATTTTGTGATTACTTGCAATAAATTAATCAAAAATACATTCTCTACAGTGGTAACAAGTTCAGTGAATGATATGCAAGATCACCTCATTAATATGTGTTAATCTTGCTCATTATTGAGCTCCTGTAAGATCTTGATTATATAAGCGTATATTCCAAGTTTTATAAAAAATCTAATCAGAAATATGGCCTCTAGAGTGTTAACAAGCTCAGCAAATCAGATGCAAGATCACCTCAATAACATGCACAGATCTCGTTTGATAATATACACTCATTTTCCATGTTTGATCAAAATTGGATCAGAAAATATGGCTTCCAAAATGGTGACAGGCTCAATTAGATGCCAGATCACCTTATTATTATTATTCATGTAGCTTGCTCATTATTTAACCTGTCTGAGATCTTGATGATGTGAGTATATATTCCACGTTTGATCAAAATCAGATCAGAAATATGGAATAGAGTGGTAACAAGCTCAGCCAATGAGATGCAAGGTAACCTCATTAATATGCATAGATCACTTATTATCTAACCTGTCCAAGATCTTGATGGTATAAGCACATATTCCAAGTTTAATCAAAATCTGATCAGAAAAATAGGCTATAGAGCGGTAACAAACACAGCCAATCAGATGTCTGAGATATTGATGATTTAAATAGATATTCCAAGTTTAATCAAAATCTAATCAGAAAAATAGGCTATAGAGCGGTAACAAACACAGCCAATCAGATGTCTGAGATATTGATGATTTAAAAAGATATTCCAAGTTTAATCAAAATCTAATCAGAAATATAGGCTATAGAGCGGTAACAAACACAGCCAATCAGATGTCTGAGATATTGATGATTTAAAAAGATATTCCAAGTTTTATAAAAAAAATAGATCAAAACTATGGCCTCTTGAGTGGTAACAAGAAAATGTTGATGGATGTTGAACACCTGGCCATACTATAAGTTGATGGATGGATGTTGAACACCTGGCCATACTATAAGTTGATGGATGGATGTTGAACACCTGGCCATACTATAAGTTGATGGATGGATGTTGAACACCTGGCCATACTATAAGTTGATGGATGGATGTTGAACACCTGGCCATACTATAAGTTGATGGATGGATGTTGAACACCTGGCCATACTATAAGTTCACTAGGCCTTACAGCCAAGTGAGCCAAATATCGTGAGACCACAAAGACTTGTCAACATGTGCATATTTAGAAAATGACCTTAATATGTGCCAAGGTTCACAGTAATCCATACAAAAAATGCAAGACCAGTTGCATTCACAAGTTTCTATCATAAACTGCATTAAGTTGCAAGACAGAAAGGGCAGTAATTCAAACAAAAAGCACAGTGATTCGTCAATATGCGCATCTTCAGATGATGACCATAACATGTACAAAGTTTCATGATGATCCAATGAAATCTGTGAGACTAGTTGTGTTCAGAAGATTCTGTCAAGCTACAAGTCAAAAAACTAAAATCATTCCATCAACAAAAGTTCCTCAAAGGGACTGATGCTCTATTGTCCAAAAAGAATTTCCAGGAATCCAAGATAAGACCATATCTTCCTTGCAACTGCTGAATGCTGAAACCATCTCTGATATTCTTGGGCAATATTAGATGTCAGATTGACACCATTTTCATGTATGACCATCTATTAGAAGTCTTCTGGTAAAAACCCCATGTCAATATGACTTTTCATTTATTAGGTGTAGCAATAAAAAGATTTTCAAGATGGCTTCTGTTACAGCCATATTGGAATCCAGATCGGCACCATTTTCATTTAGGACCAACCAGACATCGTAAGAAGTCTTCTGGTGAAAACCACATGGTGATATGATTATACATCCAGAAGCAGCAATATCAAGATTTTCAAGATGACTACCATGGCAGCAATATTAGAGATTAGATAGGCACCATTTTTTATTTAATACCAACTAGACACCATATGAAGTCTTTTAGTGAAAACCCCATGTTGATATGACCATCCATTCAAGAGGGGTAGTAATAACAAGATTTTCAAGATGGCCACTGTGGTGACTATATTGGACCTCCGAGCAGCACCATTTTCATTTATGACCAACTAGACCTTGGGATGAATACATGTATAAAATTTCACTGCAATCCTCCAATCAGCTGTGCTAATGGACGAACAGACACAAGATGGACAACAGGCCATCCAATAAGCTCTTCTTGTCTATTACCAGTAATGCTAATAATGTGCTAAAATATACCCTTAAAAACCAACTAACAAAACAACACTAGTTTTGTTAACAAAGCCTGCATTGTATGGTTTGATGAAACCCAAAATGACACTAATGTTTGTTATCACCACACCTATTCCCGAGTGTCTGCAAAGAGACAATTATGTGAAATGCCGTAAAATTTTCAACTGTAAGACAAGTTGGACAACAACATCCATTATAGGGACACCTCCAAAACAAAAAGTACCGTATATACATGCTTTATAGGTTGAGGCCAACTGCAAACAACATATACCCTGATCTGCCATCACATAATGTGCCAGCAAATCAGGGTCTATGTTGTTTGTTCTACTGATTACTAAAAAAAAACTGCATAGATCCAGATCTGCTGGCGCATTATGCGATGGCAGATCTGGGTCTTTGCAGTTTGCAGTTGGACTTGATTTTCAAGTGAGTATATACAATACTCATTGCTCATTTATTTAATTGAATGTAATATACATCAAACAAATGATACTGATTTGTAGTTCTTTGTTTAATTTGCCCATTGATAAATATGATGTATGTCAAAAGAGTTGGCTTTAATTGTGGATAAATGTCATTACATGTATTACATTATAAGTACATGTAACATTTGACGACTCACATGTATGCAAGACTTGAATGTTATTATATATATATATTTAAACCAATTAATGGGAAAGGTACTTTAGATGAAAGTGTGGAATGTGTTTTCCTAAAGGCTGTTGAACAGATTTAAAAAAAAAAAAAATCAAATAATTGTTCTCAAATGGCATGGAACTGTTTAAACATCTATCTGGCAATGAAATACAATACATGTTCTTCCATGATTAAACACTTAAAGCAAGCTTGATCTTTTTAAATCCCAATCAATAGGCCTATGTATTTCATGTAATAATAATAATAATAATAAAGCTTACTTACTTTTGAAGCCATGATTAATAATACATGTAATAATAATAATAATAATAATAATAATAATAATAATAATAATAATAATAATAATAGCAATAATAATAATGATATAAAAACAAGAGTCCCTCAAAGGGACTGGTGCTCTACTAGCCTAAAACAATTTCCAGGAATTCAAGGCAAGACCATTTCTTCTTTTTAACTGCCGAGTGTTGAAACCATCTCTGATATTCATGAGCGGTAAGATTTTCAAATTAGCCACTGTGGCAGCCATATTGGATGTAAAATCAGCACCATTTTCGTTGAGGCCAAATTAGACACCATCAGATGACTTTTGGTGGAAATCCAATGTTGATATTACCATTCATTCAGGAGAACTAGTGACAACATTTTCAGTATTTTCATTGTGGCAGCCATATTTGAGGTCAGATCAGCACCATTTTCATTCAGGACCAACTATGTATGATAATTAGTCTTCTGGTGAAAACCCCATGTTGATATTATTTTCCATTAAGGAGGAGTAACAATATCAAGATTTTCAATCTGGCTGCCATGGTGGCCATACTGGATCTCAGATCTATACCATTTTCATGTAGTACGAACAAGAAAACATAAGAAGTCTTCTGGTGAAAACCCAATGTTGATATGACCTTCCATCAGGAAAAAGTAGTGATTAAGATTTTCAAGATGGCTGGTGAGGTGGCCATATTGGCTATCAGATCATCAAAATTTGTATTTAGGACCAACTAGACACCATAAGAAGTCTTCCTGTGAAAACCCCATGCTGATATGACTTTCCATTCATAAGGAGTAGCAATAATAAGATTTTGAAGATGGTTGCTGTAGTGGCTATATTGGATGTCAAACTGGCACCACTTTCATTTAGGACCAACTAGACATCATAGAAGTCTTTCAGTGGAAACCCAATGTTGATAAGACCATCCATTAGGGAGGAGTATCAATAAAAAGATTTTCAAATTGGCTACTGTGGTGGCCATACTGGATGTCTGAGCAGCACCATTTTCATTTAGGACCAACTAAATATTGGGATCATTGTGTGTGTAAAGTATTACCAGCTGTACTGATGAGGTTATACAATGGCAGACACGCAGTTTTCAGTATTCAATGGTAATGTCTTTGCTGTTACACGCATTTTTAATGCATATGACATAATGCCATTGTCATAATACATGATCTCTGCTTCTGTGCCGATAATGAATTTTTTATTTTTTTTTAAAACTGCACTTTTAACACAATATGGGCTATATCATGCCAAAAAATGGGAGCTAAGTGTCTTTCTCAAGGACACACTAAGGTCGACTTGGCTGGCCCGCCAGGTGTTGAACCCACAACCCTTGAATTACAAGTCTGACATACTACCAACTGAGCTATCTCGGCTATAAAGATGAAGGTAAAAAAGTTAACGTTTTTATCTTTATTCATTGAAAGTTATTTATCACACACACGTTTCTTGCAACATGCTATAAGGGGTATATTCACAGATACTGTTCTCATATAAAAACTGCACCATTTAAAAATGTGAAAATCACGCTTCACAAAAGTGTCAAAGGGGGATCCTCCTCTGTGTGAAAATCCTGCAGAAATCACTGAATAATTTTAAACAAATTTGTCTTTCCAGAGCCATGATAGGTTGTAACAGAAAGGCCATATGATTTTGCAAATTTTAAAATAAAATTCTGTATTTTGGATTGTTAATTTTCTCCTAGATAATTAACTTTAGCTAAGATAAAAACTACCAGAATATATTTAAATGCAGTTTTAAACATATGTCAAATTAAAATCCACCTTACTTTGATTTCTGTACATAAACTGTTTATGATATGTACATTTTACACAATTTTAACATTTTTACTTTTGTTATTATATTTTAGTACCTGATGTTTATATTTATTTGAAAGACTTTATCTTCCTTTTTTTTGACAATTCTTTATATTAACATTTTTTTAAACATTACTTTTAATCAGTACCACACAGCCAGCGTTGTGCAGACACGCCGTTAAACCCTACTACAACTATCACTACTACTACTACAGTCAAAATTAATTAAATTAATTAGGCACAAGTTTTACAAATTGCTTTTTTTGAACTAATTCCAAATTTAATATCACTTCCAAACAAAATTTGGTAATGTATACCTAACTATGAAATAAAATGGTACGTTTATAAATATATCTGGTTTCCAATGCCTAAATACTATCAATTCACTATTTTTTTTGTTGCGAGTTACAAAGTTTTGTGCATTTAGTGGTTGATACACACCCAGAATTTAAAGACCCAACAAACCGCAAATTTTACGACTCGACGAACAATGATCCTTCTGTGGAAAAAAATCAGACCCCTTTCCCAATTCACAAATTTAGTTATCAAGATAATTAGCAAGTCAATAATTAATGAAAATTACTTCTCAAGACAACTTAACATGATATGCCTTATGGCGGGCATATAAAAACTACGGAAATTAGTGCAGATGGAGAGTAAATTTTGGTTTCAAATGTGGACAAAAGATATCAGGGCTTTATGTGTAATGCAAATACATGTACCTACACGACAGAGATAACATATCCTGCTGGTCCCCCACTTATGTAAAGACTTCTACTGAATGTACCATTTATAGTCCAGCACTCACAATTTTTTTACTACTTATACAAGTACCCAAAGGTCCATCCCACTCAATTTACATACTACTACTTGTTAAATTTTGTTTCCATGGTAACAGAAAATGTTTGAATGCACAAAATTCGAAGGATCAAAAGGCACATCAACACAACTTGATTGACACAATACTAAGTTTGAAATACCTTGAATAGTACCGTATTTGCCGGCCTATAAGTCGATGCGGAGTGTAAGTCGAATTCGCTAATTTTGTCAATTTTCAATCCTTCATCCATATATAAGTCGATGAGGAGTATAAGACGAAGCCCAAAATTATAATTATTTTTGTACACTATACTTTTCGTACTTTGAAAGTTGTTAATTTTTTCTTTTTTTTCACGTACGAAAAATTACATTAACATACGGTAAAGCAATTTCAATGACATAATCCATATATAAGTCGATTTGGAGTATAAATCGAAGCCCCGACTTCCAGGTAAAAAAGTATCGACTTACAGGCCGGCAAATACGGTATGTGAGTTGTAACAGGCAGATAGACACATCAATTGCTTTAACCCCCATACTGCATATTGGAGGGGGGGTAATAACAATTAAAATGACCCCCACTTGCTTCAAAGAAAACAATAATGAAAGACCAAATCTTGCCTATATCTAAGATAATAAAATACAACATAAGATGGTAATATTGTCAAATCTTAGGTGTAATTGGATCTTACATGTAATGATAATATGAAGATAACTGAATTCAATTTTCCATTACATTAGAACCTGTAATCTAATATTTGTGCAGCCCTACCAGGCTGTCAAGCCTCATGTTTCATGCACGTAAAAATACTGCACATTGTCTTTGTGTTGACACATCATAAAGTTGAGAGACCATGAAAATTATCTGAAACTAATAGACTATATGAGCTAAATATAAGTTTGTTTTTTCTGTGGCTGAGAGATAAAAGGACTCTCACTGAAGAATCTGTCACTGAAAGTGGCAGGGAACCATTGAGGTCAGACTAAGCATTCCTATCTGCCAGTCTTGTGGCCCAACTTACCAACTCACCTTAACTGTGGTTATATCAAAAGCAAGAGTCATGCTCATTCCATGAGGCATATTTCCTGAAAGTATGTCCAAATGAGAGTGACAAGCTTTCTTTTCCCTTTTACTCAAAACAGGTGATTCACATATTCACATACAGTATTGCAGTTCCGTGTACAAGTACTTGACATCAGATACATGTATACATTGGGGAATCATGGAGGAAAAGGCTTAACTGAGCTGCAGGGTTTTCCTAATATTGGATATCAAAGGCAGAGATACAATGAAGTCAAACCTGTATTAGTGGTCACTTTCCATATAAAGGTCACCTGCTAATAAGGAACTGGCCATTTAATTTTTGAAGGGGGGGGGGGGCATAAAAAATACCTTGGAAAATAAAAAAAAAGATCATTATGGTTAATTTTAGACTGAATGAATCGAGCAAAAACCAAGCTGTTTTACTAAATAGAGTGTACTCATTACCAAAGAAGCATAAGACAATCAGTTTTAGTGGCTGACAGAAATGTCCTACTGATTTTGATTGGATTAGGCACCAATCAAGAACACATGATTGATGATCATATATAGAAAACAAAAAGAATAGAAATCATCAGCAAGAACACTTTGTTACTCAAGTATGTGGAATTCAAATTCCAGTACGAAAGGATTGTGTCAGGGGAGACTGATAATGATACATGTTTGAATTTTCTTAATAAACAAGAAACAGGTGAGGATATTTGCAACCTCTGTTTTCTTCTAAATTACATTACTTTTTGACCTGGTAGGAGCTATTGGGACCCAATTTATCCATTCATGGAATGAACACTGGTCACAGGTTGGACTGTACACAGGTTGGACTGTAATACTGGAGTGCAACTTTCTGAACATAACTGCTAAGGTATTGTAATAAATTAAATATACCAATAAAATCATTCCAAATGTTAAATTATCTACTGATTTTTTTACAAACTCTTCACTCAATTGCTGAAGAGCTTGTCCAATAACAAAACTGTCATTTTTTTTCTATTTCTATCTTCTACATTGTGGAAGTTTTTAAGAATTCAATTTTTCAAGTATCTTCTTTGACAAATTGTCAAGGAACTATCAGTCTTTTACTTAGATTTTGAGCTAATGACAAAATGTTTGGAATAGGTGGCAGTTAAATCATTTTGACTCGTAAAATATAGCAATTTAAGAAGGTAAAAACTGCAGCAGAAACAACAATCAGACAACATTCAAGGCTCATGAAAACTGCTATCATCTTGTCCCGACCAGGTACAAATTGGCTGGGTTGAGTAAAACATTAAATGCTGTTACTTACTTGTCCCTTGGCCAAGTATATGCAGAACTGCATGTTGATAATAAACCTGTATGCATTTTTGCCATTAACAAGCACCAAAGTTCAACATCACCCAACATCTAGCATATATAAATTATCCATTACTTTGGCCTATTTAGCCTCCTTGTCAGTGCCTAACAGCTAGTAAAGGTTGCCGACTTTGTATTCTTGTTTTTACTTTACCCTGGTACCTAACATATGTGAAAATCGTGAAATTATTATGTTCATAATGAAGACCGTGGGTTTGAAATCCTTCAAATACCTTGCCCCTTTGATAAACATATAATACTATGATACTAGACAAGGTTTGTATACTAACTAGAAAAACTACAGTTTGACAGGTAGCTGTCAATTTCACAATGGTATTTGCAGTTTCAGTGACACTTTTCAGTAATCTAGGCATCACTTGATTTGGAGAAATTTTCCCTTTGGATGAGCTATCACACATCTTTATGACTTAGACTTGTGAGAAGTTATGAGCCTTAGAATGTCAAAATTTTCAGATTTTTCACCTGGCTAGAGAGTATAACAAAATGCTCCAGTCCCAATATTTTCAAGATTGTAGCTTTACTGACATTTTGTAACCACCAAAGTGATGATGCCAGCAAATATTTCTCCAAGTCTGTAATTACTTTTCACAATAAAATATTGCTAGCTTACATTTTGACAATAAATTTTTTTAAGTATCTCTGCCGATTTCAACTAGCTTTCACACAATGCACGTCATTCTAATCCATTCATAAAGCACATGATGAAATTTAATCATGGTCATGACATGTAAACCTTCCAATTGTTTGAGCCAATCAGCAATCTTCCCTTTGATATGTGCCTTTGAGTAGCTCTCTTGAAATCGAGGTTTGACTAAAATGGATTACTAAGTACAACAGTTGGTTGAAATTGTGGAACAACCCCACCCCCATCCCCACATCAATAGGGTTGATGTCTTACATTTTGGAACTATGATTTTTGAACTATGTTTGACCAGACAAAAAATCAAAATATTTTTTCTCTCACAAGTCTTAACTCATAATGTGTGTTAAGTCATTGGAAAGGAAAATTTCTCCACATTGAAATGACGCCTAGAGTACTGAAAGTTGTCACTGCAAATGCAAATGCCATTAAAAAATGCAAATGCCATTAAGAAATCAAGGGCTAGTAATGCAACTGCAATTTCTTGAGTTACAAATCTTGCCTCTTATTATATATTTATCTAAGGGGCCATGTATTAGAAGGGTTTTAAACCAGCTATCTTCACTGTAAACATAAATTGATATTTCCATTATTTTTACCCATTTTAGTACCAAGCTTTTGTTGGGTCCCTGTGACCTTTTAAAAGTGAGTAAGTAGTGTAGTGGAGATGTTTACTGTGTTGAGTAAAATGAGGACAGGGATGAGTATCTACTGCAACCCACTCATCCTAGAGACTAGTGCTTGGAAATTTGTTTATTGCACCCTGACACTGAATTTCATCAGGCTGCTGGCTTTTGAGGAGAACGTAGGCTGTAGAGTCGACTCTTTAAAGGGTTAATAAACCTCTAGATGACCTTCGTGTTTGAAAGTCCACTTGTAACTAAAGATGGCCTACATATATACACTGCTCCCATGTTTTAGTGCACCCGGACAATTCACTAACACGTTTAGAACACAGAGGCAGGTGTGGATCCTATTTTTGCTTACAAAAAAATACCCCAAAAATAGGCCCCTATTTGCAGAATGTGAATAAAATCGCGATAAAAACTAATAATTAAAACTTGATATATCACTCATTTGAATCAACATCATGAAATTCACAACTTTTAATAAGTCTCATATTCTATTACATTTTCTTTTTAAAATTCAAATACACTGTAAATAACAATTTATGATGAAATACTGATCAATTAAAATGTTATTAATGCCTACTGGTGACGACTTTTAATTCGGTTTCAGCATAAATGCGATCTGCCCTATTGTATTCAAATGTGAGAAGTGGCAATCGACCATCACAGCAATGTCTGCAAGTGTCTTCGCAAGGAACTAATTAAGTGCTGACTGTGTCTTGATTTCCTACTTGCATAAATGTTTGTTGCATTGATACAATCAATGAAAAGTAGACCTGCTTTGTATTTTTACGTTAATTACATCTTTTGTATCAAATCAGGTAATGAGGGTAGAATAAAAAAAAGTTTTAAGGCATGCAAATCCTACTGTCGTAAGAGCTAGTGTTCAGTCGTGTGTCAAGTCAACTCATTTCAACTGACCAATTGAACACGGCTTTAAAAATTATTATGTTAAGCAACATATTACATTAATCAGTAAAACATTACTCCTTTGCAAATGTGATCAAGGATTGCAAGGGAACCAAGTGAAAGGCATACTCAGTGCATGAAAAGCTTTGTTTCACAGATACATTTCACTATGGAGAAGTGAGTTCCAAAGTTTGTTGTGAACATAAAATTCCCAAATTGGCACTCAGAGATTTGCTCACGGATGAGCTGAAATTTTCCTATTACTTGCAATGAAAGCACAGCATGAATACTTTAGGGACTGACCATTTAATTTTCAAAGGGGGAGGGGCTACTTTTTGGAGAAAAAATATTATCGCTCTTGAATAGCTTGAAAAAAATATTCTTCCTCTGTTTTATAGCCCCCCAAAAACTATTACAACCATTATATTAGTAGAAAAAAATTTTTTGTCTCGATGTAAAAGCTAAACAAAATCCCAGACCCCTCCATCATCACCACCAGAAAATTAAATGGTCATTCACTAAATAATGGAACAAAAAAACACGAGTTCCGCGAAGGGACTGATGCTCTACTGGCTGAAAAGAATTTCCAGGAATTCAAGATAGGACAATTTCTTTCTTTTAACCATGGAGTGTTGAAACCATCTTGATATTCTTCAGGGATAACAAGATTTTCAAATTAACTGCTGTAGTGGACATATTGGATGTCAACTTTGCACCAGTTTCATTTAGGACCAACAAGGTATCATAAGAAGTCTTCTGGTGGAAATTCCATGTTAATATGATTTTCCATTTTGGAGAAGCAATAATAACAAGATTTTCAAGATGGATGCCATTGTGGCCATATTTGATATAAGATTGGCAGCATTTCAATTTAGTACCAGCTAGACATCATACGAAGTCTTTTAGTGAAAGCACAATGTCGATATGACCAGCCATCTAGGAAAAGTAGTGACAAGATTTTCAAAATGGCTATTGTGGCAGTCATATTAGAAGTCAGATCGGCACCATTTTCATTTACTATCAACTAGACATCATAAGAAGTCTTTCAGTGAAAACCCCATGCTGATATGACCATTCTTTCAAGAGAAATAGTGATAACAAGATTTTCAAGATGGCCACTGTTGCAGACATACTGAATGTTTGAATCGCACCATTAGGACCAACTAGACATCATACAAAGTTGTTTAGTAAAAACCCCATGTTGATGCAACCATCCATTCAGGAGGATTCGTGATAACAATATTTTCAAGATGGCCACTGTTGTGGGCATCATATTGGACATCAGATCGACACCATTTTCATTCTGGACCAACCTGACATCATAAGAAGTCTTCTGGTCAAAATCCCATGCCAATATTACATTTCATTCAGGACAAATAACAAGATTTTCAGCACCATTTTCATTTAGGACCAACTAGACATCATAAGATATGACCATCCATCCAGGATGAGTAGCAATAACAAGTTTTTGAAGATGACCGCTCTGGTAGCCATATTGGCCATCTGATCAGCACCATTTTCGTTTAGGACCAACCAGACATCATAAGAACTCTTTCAGTGAAAACCCCACGTTGAAATGACCATTCATTCAGGAGGAGTAGTGATAAGATTTTCAAGACGACTGCTGTGGTGACCATATTGGACATCAGATTAGAACCATTTTCATTTAGAACCAACTAGATATCATTATATGAAGTCTTCTGGTAAAAACCTCATGTCAATATGCCTTTCCGTTCAGGAGGAGTAGCAATAAGATTTTCAAGATGGCTGCTTGTGGTGGCCATATTGGATGTCAGATCAGCATCACTTTCATTTAGGACCAACTAGACATCATAAGAAGTCTTTGAGTGAAAATCCCATGTTAATATGACCATCCATTCAGGAGGAGTAGTGATAACAAGATTTTCAAGATGGCCATGGTGGCAGCCATATTGGATGTCCGAGCAGCACCATATATGTTTAGGACCATCTAGACTATGGGATGAATGTGTGTGTAAAGTTTCATGGCAATCTTCCATGTAGTTTAGGAGTAGCAATAACAACCTTGTGCTAACAGACAGACGGGCAACGGAAGACAAACGACGGACGGATAACAGACAACAGACCATCCCATAAGTTCTTCTGGTCTATGACCAGTAGAGCTAACAATGGACCTCAACTTTGCTGTTTCTCTACATAAATTAAAAAAAAAAAAAAGAATCTTGTTCTGTTCTGAATCAACAACAATTCTAGAATGTATCATATGCACATGCAATGATGTAATTACACCATGTTTTCGCTGGTATACATGATATGTGCAGAAACCTCTCGGTGTAAGGTTTTTGACAATCTTTCAGCGATTGGCTATCTTAAAAAAAAATGAATTTACACAGAAAAGCAAAAAAATTCATTAAAAAAAGATATTTATTGGCAATTATTCCCAATGCGATTATACAACAAGTATTAAACCGTTTAACACATCCCCACCCCTCTTCTCACTATCGATATCCATCCCTTTCTTTTCCGAGGCCCCTCATGCCCTCGCTTATACTGCGCTCTATGTGTTTGGACCCCGTTATGTGCGAGTTATCAAGGGCGAGATGTAGTCTGTATTAAGCACAATAACATCATGGAGTTGTAAGTTCTTCGAGTCCATGCTAAAAGGTTCATTGATCATCATCCTATTGAACTTGGTTGTCAAACTATGTATTGCAACCTTTGGACCTGGCCACTAAAAAAAATCCAAATGAACCTAATGGATCTGGAGTTGAAAAGTTTATCACTATGCCAAGGTGAAAGGAGTTTTATATCTATAAAGTCTATTCAAACAGGTAAACCATTCAAGTATTTCAAAACAAATTTGACTACAATGATGATCCTGTGCCAGTTGGAAGTAAAAGAATTTCATTCAAAATATATCATTAATATCCAACTCTAATACTCGCCTCTTTGTATACATGTATGATCAGTATTTATATGACTGTATCCAGGTCATTAGTTCTGTTTACAAGGTCAAAGAAAGCATATAGCCGAAATATATATTTTTTTTTTGCTTTGTGCACTAATACAGCATGGGTTCTGCCTCATTAAAAAGTTATGCTTTCCCAAAGTCTGCAGACTATTTAAGCAAATTCAGAAACTCAAATCTCTAAAGATTCAAACTGCAACATTGACTAAAGGTATTGTAATCGAGAAGTGTTCAGTAAAATGAGGACTGGGACAAGTAACTGTTGCAACTCACTCATCCAAGGAACTAATGTTTGGGGAAAAAAATCCTGAGCCCTGAAACTGAAGTGCATATGTTCAAGAAAAGCTAAATTTATGTTTAAAGTTTCTAATGGATCTAAGCCCAACTATATCAATGATATGTTTAGTAAAAGGACAATACTAATACTAATACAGATACACTGTACTAGTTTACCAATAATACTATGCTCTTTATCAGGAGTGTCAAATTCATTTGCTATGGCGGGCCAGATTTGATATAAATAATAATAAATAATAATAATAAATAATGAGTCTGGCAGGCCGTATCAAGCCCGCAGGACGATGTTTGACACCCCTGCTCTATATCATCTAATAACTTTTTTCTTCCTACTGTACACACAGAAGTGAACTGTATCAAAATAGTTAGGCTTTTCTGGTTCAATCATGTGGAACTATCTACACAAAGATGTTAAAGAAGCATCATCTGTGTGCCTTTCTTTCATCACAGATATTTGCAATGGATGCAATCTAGATATCTAAAACAGGGTATGGCAAACTTTGTTGTATATTTTGTATATGTGTATATTATTATATAAAAGTGTCTCTGGATGTTTACATGTGTGTGTGTGTGTGTGTGTGTGTGTGTGTGTGTGTGTGTGTGTGTGTGTGTGTGTGTGTGTGTGTGTGTGTGTGTGAAAAAGTTTTCAATCATGCAAAGTTTGTGTCCACAATGCTTTGTGTGCAGAATCCATATTCAGTTGTTCGTGTTACTAATTGTGTCATGATCATAAAATAAAGACTATTATTATTATTATTATTATTGTTGTTGTTGTTGTTGTTGTTGTTGTTATTATTATTATTATTATTATTATTATTATTATTATATCATACAAATATTTGATTCAAGTGAAAGAAGAATTTGTAATGATTTATTTACATTCAATATTATGAATCGTATAGTGTAAAATTACAAAAGAACAAAAGCATATTTTTCCATTTGAAACAAAAATAAGGGTACCTTGAAAGGCACATTATATGCCCACCCCATGTTTAATAGTCCTCTAAGTAGGCACTAGTAGGGTAATGTTGACTATGGAGATTACTGGCCAATGTGTCTCAATGACCTGGACCTTTGGTGAAGGAATGCAGTCTTGCACTCAAGTAAATGTGCGGAAACAATTCTTTTCTTATTAGACTTACCATAACCATGAAATTTTAACTTCAGAGACCAGAATCTATAGGTTTCTTTATTACCCTAAGTGGAAGCCATCCACAAAATTTCATCCTGAAACATACTCTAGAACCGAGGTTCTCAAACTGTGGTCCAGTGGTCCGCGAGCTCCATTCATATCCTATATGAAACATTGTCTTTAATAGTCGAGTGGTCCGCGAACAAAAAAAGTTTGAGAACCAATGCTCTAGAACAAATGTAATTCTGCAAAATCTTTTTTTTTTCATAATGACCTTGACCATGGACCTTTGACACCAAATTCAATAGGCCTCTTCCATACCTTATTTGCAAGCCCTTCACAAACTTGAGTTCAGATACATCATTTAAAACTAAAGCTATTATGCAAATTTTTTTTAAAATTCTTTCTGTCAGTGAAATTGACATTTTTCCTTTTGACCCCCAAACTAACAAACTTTTTCCTTACCCCAAGTGCAAGCCATCCACAAAGTTTGGTCCAGGTCTGTTATGTAAAACTAATGTTATTGTGCTGGCACCATTTTTCTTCTTTCAGTCAGTGACCTTGACCTGACTTTCTGACCCCAAATTAATAGGCTTCTTCTTTACCCAATACAACAGAATTTAACATAAATTTCTCTTTAGCCAGAAGGACTACCAGATTGAGAAATGTACTAGTCCTGCTAAATCTTCACTAGTCCTTCCCACAAAATGCTAACTGGCCACAACAGAAACTTTACTAGAGTGTGGACTACTGAAATTATGAAAACTACTAGTCCAACAGGAAATTTACTAGCCTATGGCTAGCAGACTATCGCTAATTTCAAAGTTTGGTCCAGGTATGTGATGTAGAACTAATGTTATTGTGCAGAAAACACTTTTTTATTTCAGTCCCAGTGACCATGACCTTTTGACCCTGAAATCCATATGCTTCCTCTTTACCCCAAGAGCAAGCCATCCACAAAGTTTGTTAACTGTAGATCATAGACAACTGAGTTATTATGCAGAAACCATTTTTCTCCTTTCAGTCATAGTGACGGTCTTTTTACCTTTTGACCATGAAATCAATAGGGTTCTTCTATACTCCAAGTTCAAGCCAGCCACAATGTTTGGTTACTGTTGATAGTGGAGAACTCTGGTTATTGTGCAGAAATGAAATTTGGTGAAGGATGGACAACATCCTAACATAATACACTACACTTTATATATTGGTCCATTAAAATCTCACCTGGATCCTTTAGAAAATATATATGTCAAGGAACCATTGGCCCCATATCCCTGAATCCTAGGGTTAACCTTGCCCACACTGATCAAATTTGTTTCCAAAATAAAAAAACCCAGGCCCCATTCCCAATCACCCGCAAAAAATCCCTGGTGTTCTTAAGATTTTTAAATATGTATGTCTCTTCAACTTGTGAATTTTTAGAGTGAAACATATCTGAAGTCATTATGAAGTCAAATTTGAGTATCTCCATTTGTCAATGTGAATGTTTTTAATCAACATACAACTGAATACTTGATTTGATATTAGTTATTGTAGATTTTGATGTGCAGTAGGTAGTCCTCATTAATTAACTGAATTCTGCTACATAATGTACAGTAGAAATACACTCCTTTGACCTCATCCCCATTCCCAATCGCCCGCAAAATCAAATTTGATTATCTCCATTTACCAATCACAGTCATCAAATTTGAGTATGTCTATTTACCAATCACAGTCATCAATTTGGTCACAAATATACACCTAACTTGTTTACTGAATTGTATAATGTACATACAAAATATATGAAAATAGCATCAGAAATATTTTATAAAATTTCTAAACTGTAATCACATAAAAACACACTCAATTTAAAGGACTTACTCTTAGCAAACACTGGCAAAGGAGTGTAATACTACTGTACATTATGAAGTGTATTACTACTGTACATTATGAAGTGTATTACTACTGTACATTATGAAGTGTATTACTACTGTACATTATGAAGTGTATTACTACTGTACATTATGTAGTGTATTACTACTGTACATTATGAAGTTTATACCTACTGAACATTATGAAGTGTATTACTACTGTACATTATGAAGTGTATTACTACTGTACATTATGAAGTGTATTACTACTGTACATTATGTAGTGTATTACTACTGTACATTATGAAGTGTATTACTACTGTACATTATGTAGTGTATTACTACTGTACATTATGAAGTGTATACTACTGTACATTATGAAGTGTATTACTACTGTACATTATGAAGTGTATTACTACTGTACATTATGAAGTGTATTACTACTGTACATTATGAAGTGTATTACTACTGTACATTATGAAGTGTATTACTACTGTACATTATGTAGCAGAATTCAGTCAATTAATGAGGACTACCTATTGCACATCAAAATCTACAATAACTAATATCAAATCAAGTATTCAGTTGTATGTTGATTAAAAACATTCAATATCTATCCATATCAAGGTTCAATATTTGCTGGTATGCACAATACATCCTTTTGGTGATGAAAATATTATATATTTTCAAACATGTTATTTCCACTAGTTTATTCAACAGATGACTACCAAATTTAATCAAACTATTTTCTGGCCACAATAAATACAGTCAACTGTGACAAAAATGATTTGTCCCCTAAAAATCTACACAACCAGGGTAGATAATTTGATTTTAGGTCTCCAGGCCAGGTGCAAGAGGCCCTGGTATTTTGATACAGTAGTACATAGTATCTGATTAAATGTGCTTCAGCTTATTTTCTTGAGATTATCATGTTACCTGACTGGGAGCCTCCTTTGATGTAAGATAGCAGTCATGTCTGCCCATTAGGTATACAAACACTACCCATGCTATCTGGGGTAGATGTTACCATACATCTCCACATACAAGTCCAATATATACCATCATGATATCAGGTCCATCTACACCAGTCATATCACCTGGGGTAGATAATACATACACCTTATACACAGTCCCACACACCATCAGTGACTCAAGTCTACAGGCACTACCCAAATAACCTGGCATAGATACCATACGTCTCCATATATATATTTGAGTCTCATATACTGTATCACCATGGCATCAGATCCACCAACACTATCCAAATTACCCTGACCACACACACACACACACTCCATCAATGATTCAAGTCTACAAGCAGTACACTAATAACCAGAGGTAGATGCCATACGTCTCCATGTATGAGAGCATCACAGACCATTATGGCACCAAAGTCTACAAGCACTACTCAAATAACCTGGGGTTGATAACCTACATCTCCACGTACACAAGTCTGTACATTACAGTAGCATAGCAAGAAATTCTGGACCCCCTCCCCCTCCCCAGCAAAACTATATTATGGGGCCCTCTCCCAATAAAAAAAAAGTTGTTTGATGGGAATTTTGGCCCCCTCCCCATCACCACCACCACACACACAGTTGCAGAGGTTGCTTGGGCGATTGCTATGCCACTGGTACATTATCATGACAACAGGTCTACAAACATTAAACAAATTATCTGCAGTAGATTTTACAACACATCTCCACATACGAGTCCCATACATCATAAAGACATCTGATCTCCAAACACTAGCCAATGAACCCGGTATAGTAGCTACAGCACATCACATAGAAGTCCCAAAAGGCATCATGTTTGATGACAAGGTGTCACATTCCATATTAGTTAAAGAGCCAATAGACCAGTTGTAATCTTAGGGGTCCATGATGGACAGGAAACTGGACATTTAAATGGAGAAGTAAGTGGCCAGGACACTCATCATCTAGTCAAACCAAGTTAAGTCTTCATGTGGTCAGGCTAACAGAATATGGCACTCTTTGTAAGGAAGTATAGTAACTCCTCCTTCCCAAAGTTGAGCTTAAAAGTTTATAGGATGCTTTATCTGTAGTCTGAAGTCTTAATGTGACAATCAGTGAATGTTAATACAAAACCTGAAATATAAATTTAGAACCAAGTAATATGGGATAAGTGAGTTAGTTAATCAGTTAGTTTTGCAGAAGTCAGTTCAGTTTTGAGTAAACATGCTACTCTGTATTAGTGTATTGCAGTGTATTGCAGAGAATTGTAAACAGATTTACAAGGGGAAGGTCTGGTGCAGGACCATCGCTTGTTGCGCTGGACGAAAAGGTGCCCTTGACAAGCATAGCCTTCATTGCCCCCCAGTCAGAAAAAGTACTGCAAACTCTGCGAAACAGCACCCCCTCAGGCCCATACTGCCCACGAGCACCAACACACACAACCTCAATTGGTGTAGACAGAGTTCTGGTTACAAGTAGAGGCCATATCACCTACAAAAATGTGACCTTTGAAACTCACTCTCCATTGCCACAGGGGCTGCATAAAGAACTCTAAACCATCATGGGCATCTACGCATCTTAATGATGCACCATACCAAATATGACCACCCTCCCTGAATCAGTACAGATGGAGTTCAGGTTTTACACCAAAAAAAGTGACAGATAGACAACTGGACATGTGGGGACAAACACCATATATGCTCTCTTATAAGTAGAGTCCAACTGCAAACTGCACAGACCCAGATCAGCCATCAACTTATAAGTGAGTATATACAGGAACCTATCATAACACATCCACAGAAGAGTGGATATAAAAGCTGAGATCAAAGACCTACCATCCATACTTGCTTATAAGTCAGGTCCAACTGCAAACAACACAGACCAGGATCTCCCATTGCATAATGTGCTGGCAGATCAGGGTCTATGTTGTTTCTTTTCCTGATCAGTCATAACAAACGGGATAGACCCTGATCTGCCAGCGCATTATGCGACAGCAGATCTGGATCTGAACATTTTGCAGTTGGATCCGACCTGTAAGTGAGCATACACAGTAAGTGATACACTGTTATCCCATAAATAATACATGTAAGTATGACTTTCTATGGCTCTGTTGATTGCTTGGTTGGTTTATGGGTTTAACGCCATTTTTCAGCACATGATAGGCTACACATGGCGGCCAGTATATCTGGTGGAGGAAGAACCCGGGAAAATCCCGGGAAGAACCACCGACCCACGTGAAGCTACTGGCAAGCTTTCTCATATAACCACATTGGCAGAGCCCAAGACTCAAACCCACGTTAACAGAGGTGAGATGGCTGTGATCGGTAAAGGCGAGCGCCTTAGACCACTCGGCCACCAGGGGCTCTGGCTCTGTTGATAGATCAAAATCTGTCAAAACCTCTTAAAATCTAAGACAATGATTTTGTTTCTTTAAACAATTCAGTATCAAGCAGTCCAACAGCAGCTTCTATATTTATATTCACACTTTTGTAGATACATTATGTGTGGTCATGTCTTTCTATCTGTATCCACAACTTGCATGTTCACCAGTTCACTTTGTAATGTACACTCTGTAATGTACACTCTCTCAACAGTCTACATTGACAAAGCGTGGGTTATCATGTTTGGTTATGGAATTTCATGAAGATGGGTTGTCTGCATTATAGTTAAGGTTTTCCATCCTGTATTCAACCCCAGTGGGGTGGGTGGGGATCAAAAGTCATCGTCATTGGTAAATACAAAACCTCATTTGTTGCAAAGCTCCATGAACACTGATTGTCATTGCATGGTGATTATATTTGGCATGACGTTTCAAGTGAATGAATATAAGAAAATGAAGACTTCGGATCCTGAAATTCAGCCTCAGAAGGGCACAAAAGTAAAAATGTTATGTATCAATCATGAATTCAGATGGTTAATCAATCACCGCCCACCACCATTTCCAGGTAAAAACCTACACAAGGTTAAAAAAATTCACTCATCCACTTCTGTGTACAAGTGGTGGCTGCATAAGGGCAAGTCTCTTTTTCAAGATGCTCGTTCAATTAGATGAGTGGCATTTAAGCAGATTCAGTATCACGAAGGGAAATACAAGATGCAAATTACAACAATGAACAGATTGTTAATTCTGAATGAGGGTTTTATTTACTGTTGTTTTAGACCGAGCAATAAAACAATTATCTTCTAAGCCATTAAATCACTAATCTCCTCTAATTAGCGGACTTAAAGGCTATAAAACAAATCTTTATCTGTTTAATCTAATAAATTGTTTTTTGTTTTTTATACTTGTGTGTTCTTTGTACACATTGATATGAGCAGAGCAACATACTTCACACAGTATAAGACATGGTTTAGCATAGGCATCACATTGTGTATACTCTAATATTGCTCTGTTTGTCCGAAATAAATATGGTTTTGTGGGTAAATGATAAAAATCCTATTTATAACTACAAGGTGAATTCGTAACTTGCCCTTTTAGGTGCTTTCATTGGCCAGGTTGTACAATGGTGGACATGCAATTTTCAGTATTCAGTTGTAATGTCTCTTCCAATGGCATAGCAACCGCCCAAGCAACCCCTGCCCCAGAATTAAGATTTGTGGGAGGCCCAGAATTTCTTGCTATGCCTCTGGTCTCTTTTATTACATGCAGTTTTAAGGTATATGATGTAGTGCCATTGTCGTAACACATGATCTCTGCCACTGCACCAATATTCAAGATAAACAGCTGTAAATTATATTTTTATTCATTAAAAATGAGCACACACACATTTGCTCGCTCACACTGTAGTTTACTGAATGACACTGTTCTCGTATAAAAACTGTTCCTTTATAAACACTGAAAATCCCCCATATGAAAAAGCCAAAGGTCAAATTATGCCAGATGGGAAATTCCCCCTCTTTGTGAAAATTCTGGAGAAATCACTACTTGTACTTGATGAAAAGACAAATGTCTTGCTTCAATACTACATATAACAAAAACCTTCAATTTTCATGCAGCTCCAAATCAGGATTTAAAAACAAGAAATTAAACACGGATAGGGACAAAAAGTCTGATTCTTACAAAAGAGACATCTTTTTTATACCTAGAAAGACAAACAAGCCACTGATTGGAAGTAGTGTGGATAGTCAACCTGTATCTGTGTATTGAAGTATGACATAGTGTGGATAGTCAACCTGTATCTGTGTATTGATGTACTATGACAGGTAATTGGACTGAGCTACAAGTAGGTCAATCAGATTACACTGCTACCTTGAATATGAGCCCTTGCTAAATTACCAATGACTGGATTAGCTTTTATTCCTACCTTGCTGTAACCTATTACAGCCTGTTCCTGTTACTTTTGTAACACAGCTCTCATCAGATTTCAAAAGCTTGGTTAAATCAGATTAAAATAAATCAAAAAAGAAAAAATCTTGCAAATCCCTGCCTGCCAGTGCACAATAACAGGGTTCAATCTAAGGCTGCATTCTTGCGCCGATGGCGCAAAAAAGTTATTGATGGCCCACTCAAATATAAAAGACATGTCCACAAGGCATTGTGTTAAAATAATTGGCACATATTTTACATGTCTCTGTGCCAATCATGTTTCTGGTTGTGAATTTAGCCCTTTACCTGTAACGTGCATTATGTAGATGAACTTTTGACTGACAGAGACTGATGGATGGTTACACTGCCTTATTCGAGTGCCTTTATATTTAAGACAGCAATAAACGATAACCAGTAACATCACATGCAAAATAAAACTCTTAAAGAGAGATGATTTGCGATCATGCTGATTGCCTTTTGATGGAAAATTGTCCAATATTAATCAATTAAAGTGATACTATCCCCCTAAAATTGTTTAGCATAGGCTTTCCTCTCTTCCACCAGTCCACCACTGAAACCAAATAAAATAAACTTTGGGAAAAAAATTTGAATGGTTACAAAGTCAGCAGTACATGCATTTATGGCTTGGTACAACAATGGTAAGAACATTGTCAAATTCAAAATCTGTATCACTGAATCGCACAGGATAATGATAGTGCAATAAAGTAGTGGTAATTTTAAAATGATTACATCTTAGATAAATGTGCTGACAGACAATGGGTCCCCTGACAGATTAAGCAAAGTTTGATCTAATCTCCTTTATCTAACAAAAACTATTCCTACTAAAATTGTTAGATAAATTGTCTGGTAAATGGATTCAATTTATGAAAGACTTTTAAGAAACTGTTCTGATTGATGGCTTTGAATAAAAGTAATTATCAAAAAAATGTCAGATATATGAGACTAGACTGCACAAATCTTTATTTTTAAATGCTGTCAGTTTACACACAAAAAAAACAGAGAGAGAAATAAAGTTGAGTGATTACAATGAATCTGTTCATAACATTTGAAATCTAGCTCCTTTAATATCATATTTTTTTTTCATTACACCGAAACCCCTCTAATGAAAACCGAGAAAAAAAAATTGGTCTCAAATTTCAATTTTACACTTAAGAAACACCCACAAAACTGGAACTCACTTCAAATTTTTAAGAATTTTAGATACTTAATTCCATAAAATGTTGATATTTATGGTCCAGAAATAGCCGGTGGTCATGCATTAAGTGAAACAGACACCTGAAACATGCTGGACCTTATTATGTATGGTTAGCAAACACTATAGTAGGCTTATGGGTAAGTCAATGACCTTGAAATGTCCCAAGGGCATGCAAGATACAAAATTTACTCTACATGGTGCTGACACAGATTAGGGCCAACAATAGGCTAATATGAAATCTTTGCACCTTAAAGAAGGGAGTTTTCAAGGTAAATTGTTAATATTTAAATGCCTGTAGATTAAGAAAGATTATGTTTATCTACTTATTATCTAATCACGACTGATGCTCTTCATTTGTATAAATAATCAATGGAATGATGTTTTTTTAAAAATCAAACACCTGGGCTTTAATAACCAGGCCTGCAGCTTTACTTTCAATACTTTGCTGACAAAGACCAACAAAACAGTATTCTAAAAGTCAGATTCACTCAACTTATTTTCAAAGGAAAACAAAAGTCCCTCAAAGGTACTGACACGCTACTGTTCAAATCTTTTCCTTTTAACTGCTGGGTGTTGAAACCATCTCTGATATTCTTGAGTGAGAGTTTTCAAATTAGCAGCCATATTGGATGTAAGATCATCACTATTTTCATTTAGGACAAACTAGACACCATTAGAGGACTTTTGGTGAAAATCCCATGTTGATATGACCATCCATTCAGGAGAATTAGTGACAGGATTTGCAATATGTTCACTGTGACATCCATCTTTGAGGTCAGATCAACTCCATTTTCATTCAGGACCAACCAGATTTCATAATTAGTCTTCTGGTGAAAACCCCATTGCTCATCTGACTTTACATTTAGGAGGAGTAGCAACAAAAAGATTTTCAAGATGGCTGCCATGGTAACCTCTTTGGATGTCCGATTAGCACCATTTTCATTTAGTACCAACTAGACATCATAAGAAGTCTTCTGGTGAAAACCCAATTTTGATATGACTTTCCATCTAGATTGAATAGCGATTTTGATATGACTTTCCATCTAGGAGGAGTAGCGATAAGATTTTCAACATGGAAACTGTGGCAGCCATATTGGACATCAGATTGGCACAATTTTGTTTAAGGCCAACTAGACACCATTGAAAACCACATGCTGATATGACTTTACATTCAGGAGGAGTAGCAATAACAACATTTTCATGATGGCTGCTGTGGTGGCCATATTGAATGTCAGATTGGCACCATTTTAATTTAGGACCAACTTAACATCATAAGAAGTCTTTTAATGAAAACTCCATGTTAATATGTTCCTCCATTTAAGCGGGGTAGTGATATCAAGACTTTCAAGATGGCCACTGTGGTGGCCATATTGTATGTCTGGCAGCACCATTTGCAATTAGGACCAACTAGACATCATAATAAGTCTTCTGGTGAAAACCCCATACTAACATGACTTTCCATTCAAGAGAAGCAGCAATAACAAGATTTTCAAGATTGCTGCCATAGTGACCATATTGGATGCCAGATCAGCACCATTTTCACTAACTAGACATAATAAGAGGTTCTTTTTAGTGAAAACCCAATGTTGATATGCCTATCCATTCAGGAGGAGAAACATAATAAGATTGTGAAGATGCCCACTGTGGTGGCCATACTGGATGTCCAAGCATAACCATTTTTATTTAGGAGCAACAAGACAACTAAATCCAGCTGACATGCAGTATTCACAAATTTGTGCATCAATAAAATTTGAGTTGCCTCCCACAAAATATTAAACCACTGTGTATCCATTATAAGCAAACACAAAATAACTAAAGTCTCGTAGCTCACAATCCACTGGATCCAAACACATCAATATGGCTGCACTAGTTAATTCCTCATGATGGTGATTTTAAATGTCACTGCTAGATCGTTGATAACACATGGAAATGATTGAATACAACCCCATGTTATTTGTACTTATAAATACAGACAGCATGTTGCACTGTCCTAGAACACTGCATCCCAATTTTAAAAAAATACATACTGAATATTTTTTTTAGAAACATCCTAATTTTTTTAAAGTAATTGCAAGTTATTTTCGAATGTATCACCACAAACTTAAAGAACAATCCACAGATTAGCCAAAGTCAAAACCTTAGGAGTTGTCTACTGAATGTGATTTTCACAAGAAATAATTCTGATCTACACCCTGTGTTACTGTGATGTCGGAACCTTTCATATACAGTAATTGGCTTGAGACAAGGAATCTGTTATTTAGCTTGTATCTTCATGTCGAAGGACCATTAAGTTCTCAACAGTTATCAAAATAAAGTCAGCTTAGCCACTAAGTAAGCACTTAATTAGGTTTCAAGGAAACCTTGTGGGCATCAACGTGACAATCAATTAACTCTTTTCACATCTGAATAGATAAGGGCATATCACCTTATGATGATTATCTTCAAACCCAATTTAAAGATTATATTAAAACACAAATTTGACTTAAAAGACTTCTTTAATTGGTATTTATTACATACAGTGTTACCACCAGTAGCCATTTACCAACATTTTCATTCATCAATTTTTTTTTGCATCCAAAGTTATAAGCCGTAAGGACAGTCCATGGTGTATGATGGTGTGTTTAATAATATAAACTATGCTATCGGTTCAAGCTCCAGATTTTCCGTACATTTTTGAAATTATAGTACTGGGTCAATATGAGAACACTTACTCAAACACAGCCATTATCAATAAGCGATTTGACACATTCAAAAGAGTTGGATTAACATCTTGATGACTAAGACAGTCTTGTAGTTTAAGTTTTGTGTTCTGTGTTGTTCACTAAGTACCCCATCAAACTTGTAAAAATGCAATTAGTTTCCAACCAGGAAGTATAATGCCTACCTAGTTTATTATATTCTTATCTAGAGCTCCAGCATTTGCTTTCAACTGATACACATATTCTGACCTTAAAAGGGAAGCGACACCCAGCTTTACTGATACATGCCAGGGATTTAAAAATTTTATAAAAGTCAGCTTCCCCAGGTCAGACTTTTGGTGGAAACCCCATGTTGATCCATTCAGGAGATTTAGGTTTGGTTTTTATGGGTTTAACGCCATTTTTCAGCACATGATAGACTATACATGGCAGCCAGTATATCTGGTGGAGTAAGAACCTGTGAAAATCCCGTGAAGAACCACCAACCCACGGGAAGCTACTGGCAAGCTTTCTCAGATAACAACATTGGCTGAGCCCAAGACTCAAACACGCTGACAGAGGTGAGATGGCAGTAATCAGTAAAGGCGAGCGCCTTAGACCACTCTGCAACCCTGGGTCCCCCAGGAGAATTAGTGACAGGATTTTCAATGTGTTCATTGTGGCATCCATATTTGAGGTCAAATCGACACCATTTTCATTCAGGACCAACCAGATTTCATAATTAGTCTTCTGGTGAAAACCCCTTGCTCATCTGACTTTTCATTCAGGAGGAGTAACAACAAGAAGATTTTCAAGCTCACTGGAAAATTGAACTTGCCCTTGGAAAATTTGAGCTTGCCCCAAACATAATATCCCAACATGATTAAAACAACAAGATAAAATAAAATTGGCACCTTAAAACCATATGCTGATAATTAAAGTTATCAAAAAATATATATATAAATAATACATGTATATAGATATGAAGATTAGAAAGAGTTAAAATGCAGACGGAGTTAAAAAAAAAAACAAAAGCAGACATGTACATGTATATAGATAAATTGATAGGTAGAAAAAGGTTTGGAAATACATGTGCTGCATTTTTGAGAGAGAGAGAGAGGGAGAAATAATGGAAGCTGGACTGTTTGTAATGATTTATTTAAACTCACAACTGAAGGATTTGTGAACACTTATTTTATCCATTTACTTAACAATTATCACCTTGCTACCTTGAAATTGGAGACATGCATCAAAATATTTGACAATCCAACTTTTGAGAATGATTTGAGAACACTTATTTTTGTAGTTAATCATTAGATGTGAGTGCCTTTAGATCTATTTCCAAACACACCTGTCAAAGAAATCTCACGAGTTTTATTATTAACAATTAACATATTCACCATAAAATCTGTGACATGCATCAAAACAATCTTTAAAAAAGTCAATTGTTTAGAGTTGGCAATCTGACAAACTGCCCAAGGCTAAATTAGGACCCTGAAATATATTGATGACAATGGAGCTTGTAAATACAGTGCAAGATTTTTGCATATTCTGTTGATTTTTTGGCAAGATTTTTAGAAATTAGTACAAATCCTGCAATCACAAATCCTAAAGCAAGCCAGAGTTCACTTTAGGCTGTGCCATTGACCTTTATTTTCCATCTTAGATGCAAGAAACTTGACTCTATGGTGCCCATAGGGTGCATAAAAAAGACATTAGAAAATAAAGATAAAAGATTGTTACAGTTGATCTTAGACTGCCAGAATTAAGCACATCCCAAGCTGGCTTACTGAATACAGTGCACTCATTTCCAAAGAAGCATATCACAATCGATTTCATTGGTTGACAGAAATCTCTTCCTGTTTAGCTTGGGCAACAACCAAAAACGCAATGTCAATGATCATGGATAGAAAATGTAAAGAAAAAAAGATGAAGTCTTCTGCAAAACCACTGATGCATGTATTTCCAAAGTAATGTACAGGGGGAAAAAAAGGTATATTTCCATGTTGAAAATAAATTCAAGATTAGAATCATTTACTCAAGCATGAGAAATTCAAATCCCAGTATGGAAGGCTTGCATCAGTGGAGGCTGACATGATATGTGTGTTTCAATTTTCTTGAGATCCTGAAATTCTTGTATTTGCCATATACAGGGCAGTGTTCATTTCAGAAGTGGAAAATGTGGGTCCAAGGGCTCCTACCAGGTCAAAAAGTGGGGTAATTTAGAAGAAGAAAAAAACAGTGGTCGCAAATATCTTTACATGTCTCCACTCCAGAAATGAACACTGCATACATACATACATACATACATACATACATACATACATACATACATACATACATACATACATACATACATACATACATATATACACACACACATATACATACATAACCTGAAATCTTTGTATTTGCATGGATGTATGTATGTACATATCAGAGCTCCTTAAATATGTGTATTTGACAGATATGTCTGGTAGGTCAAAGGCACATACTCTAAGCAACAGGACTACAATCATATGAATTCTCAAATATTATTATATCAATCTGTCTTTGATTTGTTTATCAATCATACTGCCAAATAAACACCATAACAAAGTAAAATTCAAAGGTCACTAGGTCTAGTTTACAGTTTCTTTGTCAAACAATAAATAAAGAAGTCGCTGATTACCGTATATACTTGTGTATAAGGCATACCAACTGCAAACTGCATAGACCCAGATCTGCCGTCACATAATGCGCCAGCAGATCTGGGTCTATGCAGTTTGTAAGGCCTAATCAGCAGAACAAACAACATAGACCCTGATCTGCCGGTGCATTATGTGATGGCAGATCAGGGTCTATGCTGTTTGCATTTAGACACAGGTTATACGTGGGTATAGACAGTAAGCTTAATTCAAAGGTGGCTACATTGTTTCTTTGTTAGAGAATCAACAGATGTGTCGCCAACTCAGCATGTTTGGTCATTATGTTTTCCCAATTGTTTAAATACTCTATAGCCACAAAACACAAGACAACAGAGGTGTCAAAGCTTATTGCCTGGACTTATCAAAAGTCCTATAATTAAATGATTGTCCCAATGTCTGTACTATACACATTACATCAGTCCCTCACACTGCACGTTAGAACGAAATATGTGAAGCCTAGGCCAGAATTAAGAAAAAAAGATACAAGCAACAACAACTAACTTTTATTATCGTCCGCCAAGACTTGTTTGGGAACCTGATCAAATAAAACTTCACCATCCGACTTCATCAGAAATGCCCATTAATTAGGTGTTATGTATTTTTGATGTGATACATCAACAAAAACAGTAAAGTGGAATTATGTGAAATTCTATAGCATAGTTTTCTGAAAGAAAAAATTATATTTCATAAATAATTAGTTTGAAAGGAAACCAGTTAATCATGGAAAGATAATACCAATACTAAAGCAGCAGCAAATGTGGAACCAAAAATGACACATTTTCTGGTACATTAATAAGTTGGTACATCAAAGTTTTCTTTTTTGTCACAACTTGTTTTATCTCCTTGAATATTTGTATATTAAATTTCATAAATATATGGCTGGCATAAGAAATTTTCAGGAAAAAAATATCCCACAAGAGCCATTTGAATGTAAGGTAGGTGTGTGTGTGTGTGTGTGTGTCTGTGTGTAGGGTTTAACTGCCTGGCTATATAGTGCCAATTAAAAAGTAACATTTGAAAAATATATTTGTAAAGGATGGGCTTTGTCGGTTTAACAACATTTTTCAGCACATGATAGGCCATATATGGTGGGCAGTATATTTAGTGGAGGAAGAACCTGGGAAAACCCCGGGAAGAACCACCAAAACACGGGAAGCTACTGGCAAGTTTTCTCACATACCCGCATAAACATAAACATAAGTATAAATAGTCCTTGAAGAGAAGTCATTCATTGTACAGATACAAAATTTCTTCCAGTGATAAACTCAAGAACTCCACTTAGAGGTAAACCAATAAAAAAAAGGGGGGGGGGGGGAGTGCAGGTGGACTGATCATCAGAAAATGCTTTTTTATAAAAAAGCTGTCCACAAATCTGTAAAAGCTGGAGATGAGTTTATCATCAAGCATGGTCTTATCACTGGCAAATAATGTTATTTGCAAACTGATCTCAGGTCAAATGTACCCAAACAATTTCCCCAACATGCTCCTTTGTTATTAATGATGCACTAGAATCAACCTTGCAGAAAATTCTTTGCTGGGATAATTCTGTGTACCAAGGCTGCGGGTTAAATCTGCCTTTGTTAACATACACTACATATTATTTCTTGACCCTCTATATTGAGGATATTGAAATTTGGTGTCATTTTTTACATCAGGGGGTGAAGTATTTAGTAATATAAATGCAACAAACATTTAAGTTCCCAGCAGTGATATATTGATGAGCTAAATCATGTTTATATCCAGTGAATGAATCTGAGACAGGCAGATAGCTCCCTACTTCATAGAGGAAGTCAAAGGAATCATTGGACTATATAAATAACAGCCCTTGTTATGTCTTCCTACTTCAAGAAGTTTGCATTGAAAATAGACTACTGATTAGGCCAACAACAAAAAATATGTGTTTCCGGTCAGCCGACCATCGATGTTTCTCATTGCCAACCCTAGCACTCCCCCCTACCAAAAAAAATCACATTGCTAAAATTTATTTGTGTATTTAATTGAGCCGGTTTTGCCCAGTACTTTGAAGTGCTTGAAATGTTATTTGATTTATATATAATGCTTAAAAAAAATAAAAAAAACACCTGTCTACCCTAATTTTAAAACCAGTGCAATAGGAAAAACACATATTTTTTATTTTGCCTTATTATATGATTCATACATTCCATCCAAAATATAAACAAGTTAATAAGGTATCTCAACCATACCTTAAAACTGCCAATACTGAAGTCAAAATAAGAAAGGATATCTCAATGATGTATACCCCCTCCTCCCATTACTGGAGAAGCATAACCAGGGGATGACAGTTCCTAAATTTCTGTGCCCAATTTATATATTGCCAGAGCAGCGATAACCACACCAATGCATCAGCACAAGCAAGTCAAATAAATTTGATAGTGTTTTTATCTGACAATTAACCCCATATAAATTGGTATTAACTTTAAGTTTTTAACTGAAAATTTCATGAAAATGGTTGAAAATGTTCCAGTTTATGGCCATTTCAATTAGTATATGATACAGTGATAGTCAGCTAGGTGATGGACATAAAACCTGAATGTATGACAAGCTTTCAGTTTGATAGCCATTACAAAATGCCTCACCTTCGCCAGTGATAGTATTTGTGGGTAAATTGATAAGTGTAGGCCTAGGAGTATGATTGACATATGGCAATAGGGTAATTAACCAAGAAAACCCATCAATAATTGTTAAAAAAGTAAACTTTCAAGTAACTAGTCCAATTTAATGAAGAACCAAAGTGAAATCAATGAGTACATAGCTTACCACTACTTTTAGTAGTCACCAGTATCCACTGTCAACATTATCATGCAGAAAACAAGTTCAGATAAATGCTCTCAACATAATGTTGGCCCTTTTCTAACGAAAGTTCTTTTGCAATTTTTTTTGTCTTTACATTTTAAACTTGTAATCTATTGAAAATTTAAACTTTTAATTGGCTACCTACCTCTAAAATAATAAAAAGGAATTCTTTTCTATGATATGAAAGTAGAGGTACTATAATACATGTATGTGGATAAAAACCAGAGATTAATGTTGTTTTTGTACTATTTCTTTTTAAATAATTTTTCTAATATCCACTTAAGAAGCTAGTATCATTGTCCGCCCCCTAGAAGCCACATTTTACTGGATGAAAGTCACTGGCATGAGTCATCTTGGAGTGGGAGTAGTACATGCATAGTTGATGCATCAATAATTACCTTGATTAATAGCCACTACAAAAAAAACCTCCCTTGCAAAATCTGCATAGCTTGCAGTCCACTCATTAAATTCCTACACTCATTCACATGTACACTACAAAGTGAACCTGCTAAAGGTAACCTATCACAATATATAATGTATAGTCATTAATATGGAAATTCTACCATTTAATACACCTACTTATTCCACTGCACTGGTCAGAAAGGGCTTTCTCAGTAGGCTAGGATGCATATATCCTTGAAGAATATAAGTGGTCATAAAAACAAATATTTAACCCATGTTAGTAAAGCATAAAATGTATGTTGCAGTGACCTTCTTTGGTTGTAAAGGGTGTAGTACAAACAGACATACATGTTCATGACTGGAATATAAACAGCACCCAATCAATGAACTTTTAAACACAAAATTTCAACAAGGTCACTGAAGCATGAAATATAGGTCGTATAGACTTCTTTTTTTGTAATAAATATGTAGAGCTTATTAAAATGAATCAACTCACCAAATTTCATGATTCTACATGTAGGTAGGACAGGATGCATACAGCAATCCAAAAATTCATGTCATCATGAGCTAAATGCAAAGACCTAACACAAGCCAGTAAAAGATGAAATATAGGACACAATGACCTTATTTTGTTGTAAGAGTGTGGTAGTAACAGAGATGTGTATTGTCATAACAATTCAAGAATGAACAGTGCCTGATAAATGAATATCAAACACTAAATTTAATCCAAGTCATTGAAGCATAAAATATAGGTCAGTATGAACTACTGAAATGAAAGAGTAGTCTCGTCAAGATGCATCCCCTCACCAATTTTTATGATTCTAAATAGAATAGTAGGTACATAGCATGCAGAAAACCTGTGGTCATGAACAAAATGCAAAACTTCAGGTAAACCGGTACAATTTTAAATGTAGGTCACAGTGACCTTTTTTGTATGCGTGCAGTAGTAAGAGTGATGGATACAATTATCTCCTTTAATTATTCAAGCATGAACAGTAAAAACACAAAAATTACACAAAGTCAGTGAAATATGAAATATGGGTCACAGTGAACAACTTATGTAACAAGGGTGTAGTACTCATTAAGATGCATCCCCTCACAAACTTTCATGAATCTAGGTATAACAGTATATATACTGGATACCAAAAACCTATTTGGTCTTGAGCTACATGCAAAAATTGAACCCAAGCCAGTAAAATGTGAAATGTCGGTCACAGTAACCTTCTTGTGTTGTAAAGGTTGTGGTACCAATAGATGCATACAGTCATCGAGTTTAATGATTCATGCATGAACAGCGCTTGAGAAATAAACTTAAAACAAAATCTGCTTTTGTGACAAGTGTGCAGTACTCATGATGAAACTCCTCATCAAGTTTCATCATTCCAGGTATAAAAGTATTTAAAAATTTCGCAAAAAACCTGAGCTAAATGCAAAAACTTGTCCAAGGATGTACAACTAATATACATACATGCACAAAGTTAGCTCTCTCAGCCCCCTCCACCAGGGGTAGCTGTTATGAAACCCATCCCAAACTATTGCCTATGACCTAGGAAGAAAGAATCACTGAGATTCCGTGAGGGTTTACATATGTATATGCTTTTATCTGTAAAGAAGTTACGTTGACGCCAACACTGGGAGCAGTACAATATCTAGTTTTGGAGACCATTTTCCCCAAATCGTACTTGTTGGGCTAGTATGTCAATACTTGAATAGTAGTGGATAACTGCTTGGATTCAAAATTGCAGATTCTGAGATTGAGCCTCAACAGGGTCATTACTCTTGTGCCACTGATAATGCATTGTCACTGAAATCCATTCTTTTGTCACTTAACTCTGCCATAAGATGAGTCACATCCTTATTATAGGTCACAGACAACTAATTATTTTATGAGCTATGAAACCAGTCTACCTATAGTGGAATATTAAATACCATATTTAAAAGAATCAAGGTCAGTGATTGACTGAAAACAATTACTGGAAAAACTTGACGTCTTTTTTCAGAAGAAGCATACATATGGGTAAATTACGTTCTCTGAACATTAAACTACAGTATTTTCATTTTACCACTGTTGCTGCACAGGTACTGCCACATGTAAATGGGTAGATCTCATTGGGCCAAATTTTGATAGTGGGCACAGACAAGTGAATTTTTCTCCGAAACAAGCCATGAAACATAACATTTTCATTGTTTTAAAAGTTTACTCTTGGATAGATTGTGCATGGAATGTAAGTATATTTTGCAGGGTCATACCATAAAACTATAGTACCTCAGCAAAACATTAACGTTACAACTAATGGGAATGGAATTAGTTGCTTGTGCCCTTTAGCAACGACTAAACACACTGGGAAAGGACCTGGATAAAATATGCCCAACCACTTTCTCACTCATTGTATTGGTCAATTGGGGTGAATGTTCTTTTAATGTTTAAGAATAAGTTATCTATTGTGCTAGTTTTAAATACTTTTACTTACAGCACTATTTTAGTCACATATAAACAGGTATCCCTGGATAGTTTAATGAAATGCTGTATAATGCAGTTTGTCAGCAGCACTATTAATAATGCTTTCACACAAAAATCTGTCATGCATTCAGGCAAATAAATTAAGACTAATAATTCTCAACTTTCAAAAGTGGAACTTGATGACTGCACTTATAAAAAGCTAGAGAAGAAAACAGTAGTTTTTAAACTAAAAGTCTAGCTAAAAATATTGCATTTTTCTTTATTTTGTCAAACCAGGCACATGTACACTGAAATAAGCAAACTGCTATAAAGAGCTCTTGATACAAATTCAATAAATCGGGTATATTACTCTCTGTTTTGGAACTAATTGTTTTTTAAAAATGTGATGGGGTATATTGTGAACATACTAACTAGTCCTGATCATTAAGGCATTAATCATGATTTCTAGAATGTGTAAAACGGCTTAGTCACCCCGACTAATTCACATTGAATTTACTTGAAAGGCTCCGTTCTCACACTCATCCAGTATTATCGCTTCTTACATGCATGAAACATCTGGAACTTGCCCCAATAGCAAAGTTTATATTAATTGAATGTGCAATAATTTAACATGAACTGCGCTTAGAACAGGAGCAATACATTGACAGCTGTAGACTAAATGCTTAAAATGAATTTGTTTCGCCTAATCTGAATATATTTAAAAATTACTTTGAGCTCAGCACTAAAAGAGGTCACATGATCATTGTAAAGTGTGGTATCATGCTTCTGTAACTTGGCAATTAATTTATGACAAACTTTTCAGATTTGTCACTAATTTTAATCCAATTTCTCGAATATTTGCCTGATTTTATTATGCATAGGTCTTTCTCCACATCGGGTACAATGATGCAACTGGTAGAGGAAAAATCTTCCTTTGCTAATTGATAAAAGTTGAAACTTGGGGGAAGGACTCATTTATTGTAATTGGAAAGTTCTCTGTCCTCACGTATGGATAGTATTAGTAGAAAAGGAATCTGCAATTTCCTACGCAGAAAAATATGAAAGGTAATCTTAAATCTCTAAGATGAATATTGTTTTGACCACCTTATTCAAAAGTCACACAGTCTGAGAATTAATAAAAGGTGAAACATTCTCAGAATTAATAAAAGGTGATATCAAAATTTAAACAATCAGCCAAACAAAAAAAGATCAACAAACAAAATAGGTTTCGTTAAATGTAAGCTAAGCTTCACATGACAACCACTGCTAACTAAAAAGCACTAAATTAAGTTGAAAGAACTATTTTGAGCTGGGTATCAGTCTTACCCAATTTTCTACCAATTTCTCAATGATAACAAAGAAAATCTGTTCAAACATGGCTGGTATGTTCAAATTTTATGACACACATGAGTAGGGATGAAATGATTCATTGATATAATGATGCATGAATACTTTTGCCATATCGATACATGCATCAATACAGGAGGTGAAGAATCGATACAAAACGATATCTACCCTATACAAGTTACTTTAATCTTCAGCAGCCATGAACAATTGTTAGTCGTTTGCCTTCTTATTCTTTAAACTGAGAATCGATAATGTATCGTATCGTAGGCTGTGTATCATGAATCGTATCGATATGCGGCACAGGTGTATTGTTTCACCCCTACACATGAGTGTCAACTCTGCTATGATCGTCATACTGGCCATGATGGTCAAACTCTTTCCTTTTCTCTACTGTATGCTGTTAGTGCACAATACAGAAAAAAACAAAGAGATAAAAAATTTGAAGTGGCATATGAGATTCCTGACTTTCAAATATAAAAAAAAAGATTACTGGAGACATTGTTATTTCTCAGGGTTATTTTTATTAAAGGAAAATCAAGACTAACTTCATACTGAGGAAAGTGAAATAAAAACAAATATGGAAACTCTTATAGTATCCTGTACATTAGAGTTAAGTTTCAAAAGTATCTGGTATAGACACATTATAAAGTTTGTAATTTTTTTTTTTATACAAATGCAATATTACTATTTTACTTTCTTTGCAATGTGCATCTCTAAGTTTGAGTTTGTTTTACCGTCCACCCATTTAATGACCCAGGAAGTATGAAAACCAGCAATCCAAGAAACTAGTGGGAACACTGATATGTACAATTTCAGGGCCCGAAAATTATGGTGGTCCAAGGACCAAGATTGATCTTCTTTGGCCATGGACCTCTCATATAATACCAATACTAGCCTGTCAGACCTTTAAGATTTCTTTATTATTCCCATAATTTGAATACAATGTGTTGTTTAATCTTTAAAACTACTGAAAAGAGTCATACAAGTGCACTGATGCAAGCAGAAGTTGATCATTCCACAGTGAGAGACCAGAGCATAGCTCAAAATTAATGCTAACCTGCTATTCCACAGTTAGTGATTTTGCCGGCAGATCAGTAAAACCCAGCAGTCACTAATCTGTTGGGGCAGTGAAAATTACTGCTGGTCACCTATCAGTTAAGAAATGTTGGCATTTTTTTTAATGGTTAATTGATATGTTTACTGTGTTAATTGAGTACCTACCAACATCCTGCAATTGACGAGGTACAATAAATGCTCACGGCGCAGATTGACAGGTTTTAAACCCGTCATCCTCCACTCGTCAAGTAAGTTTGTGTGATTATTGTCAAAACAGCCTTTGCACACATGGAACTACCCTGGTGTACCAATCCCAAACACTGATCTCATTACTGATGATAACAAAATGTATAGGATCTCAGGCTAGTATTGACCAATCGGAAAAGTCGCGTTTGCCAACTAAATGAATAATCCAGAATTATACCAATTATATGTGCTTTAATAAACATTCAATACATTGCGCAGTGACAATTGTAAACATGTGGAAGTATTTGAAAGGTGCGCAGCCAACACCGAAACAGCAGAAATTAGATGATGACGAGAGGAAGTGATCACAAATATGATCAAGAGAAGAGACTAAGAAAGTACAAGAAATGCTGGGCAAACGAATACCAATGGCATAAGTATAACCCAGGAAAGGCTGTGGTGTTGTGCACTTTCTGCACTGAGAATTCTGAGAAATACGAAAGTACGCTGGGTACTTCATTCGTTGATGGATGTAAAAACTTTCATAAATCGTCCCTGGAATCACACAATGCAAGCTTCCTACATTTGATATGTGAAATCAAAGCAGAAAGTTAGTTCCTCAGAAGCAGAGCAAATTGTGGCATTTTTTAACAAGAGCAGACTGAAGAAGCCTGAACATGAACATTCAGCTTCTCGTGAGTCTTGTCGTTGAAATACAGTTGTTATTGTTTTGAACTGATGCTAATAAATAATAAATGTTGAATTAGAAACTGAACTGGCATGTTCGATTTTAGCAGGAACAGTGAAATTTAGAAAGGATCAGTAAACAATTTATTATGGTGATTCTGCAGGTTTGTGACAACAAATCCTATTTTCGAGTCCGGCTAGTGCAATAACATTATTGGAAATTGGCAAATTTAGCAACCAATTCATGGAGCACCAGTCTAAGCTTGATCTACATAAATCGAACATTTATCATTCCCCAATTTCCGCTAAAACAAAGCATATACTCCATGGACTCACCATTTGTTCTAGATGAGTTTGTTTCAGTATTGATTTATTGGCAGGCCAAAATCACGCACAGGGAATTCCTCTGAAACAACTACTATAATAACTGTAGCAGGACAGCAAATGCTCCAGGTTCAAAAAGGATGCCAACTATGACAAAAAAAACTGAGGACTGTGTAACTATTTCTTCCTGTGAAGTGAGATGGGAAGGCTGCTGATCCCCTTTCCTATTTGTTCAATGGAGATTATAAATGTTGGGAAAAATCCAATGTCAGACACTCTTAAGTAAAACATTTTGCTGCAAAGGCTAAGATTTTCTTTATTATTTTGAAAATCATGTATCATGGTATTAAGTGTACATATGTTATTTTCTGATATTTGTAGTAAATAAATAAATAAATCAATTTAACAAATTGATACAAATACTGACTAAAAAATTCATGATTCAATTAGCAAAAAATAAAATATGCAGATGTTTTAAAAAATTTTAGTTTGCATAACTTTTTTAATATTTCTTTTGTTTTGTTTATGTTCTACTGCAGTAAATGTTCATGTCAGACTTGGTTGCTGGACCAATGCTTGGCCTATGCCAACTTGGGCAGTGTATGATCCTACTGGTCCTGGACCATTGAGTCAGCAGCGAAATTTTCAGGCCCTGATTCTACACAACAGTATCACCAATTTCAAAATTAAAATTGGCATTTACGTATCTAGACTGCTAGGTAATTAAATTATTGTGAGAAATTCCAAATTTTAAAGGTTTGTTACAAAAACATGACACAGATATACATCCAGCTTACTTATAAGATTTTACCCTCAGAGTCCCTGCTCTTTTGTCACTGTGTCATGTGACTGGGCAACTCATTAATATTCAGGCGAGTCAAGTGATCATGTGAATTAAAACACTACTTCCCATTTACACTGGAGTCAGGTACAAGTATGCATGGGAGGGGTTTTATAAATATGTATTTATGTAAGGAAAGAACAAGGACTTGAAAATGTAAAAAATCTCATAAGAAACCCTTTAAAGTTTACAGAAGCCACGGTGGCTCTGTGGTTAGTTTGTTTGACTCGTGAACAGAATAGTGTGGGTTCGAAATCAGCCCAGACAAGGCTGGATTTGCTGCCAAGGTGTCTCCCTAGGTAAGACAGTTTACTCCAATTATATTGGTGTGATATAAGTTTTCATCTGTTGATATGCCATTGAACATCAAACCAAACCAAACTAAATTACCATCTATACTTGCGTATAAGCCGGGTCCAGATGCAAACAACATATACCCTGATCTGTCGTCGCATAATGCGCTGGCAGATCAGGGTCTATGTTGTTTGTTCTACTGATTAATCCTTACAAACTTCATAGACCCAGATCTGCCAGCGCATTATGTGACGGCAGATCTGGGTATTGGCTTATACGCGAGTATACATGGTATCTGAACTAAAGAATACAACATGTTGCTATACCTCTGATTAGCACAGCATTTCGACCGAAGTTTTTTGTTGGAAATTTTTATCAAATTACTTGTGAGAAGTTTCTGACTGATTGTGAAAATAGAGGCCACTCCCTGATCAGAGAAAACCTTGCACAACACTAAAATACTATTCTGTCCACGTCAAGAGAGGCCACAAAGTTTATAAGGCCAGTTTTTCATTGCAGATGGGGTGGCCTCATAAGAGGAGGACCACTGGAGTGTTGCACCCTGAGCAAGGCCAGGGGACATTTTCGCACCCCAAACTGCAGTGTCCCCCTAAATTAGCAAAATCCTCATATCTTGATCATTATTGGGGGGCACAGAAAATGTCCACATGACAGCTCTACCAAGGTGCAACACTGGCACTGTAAAAATAATAAAAATAACAATAATAATAATAAGAAGAAGAGTAGTAATAATAATAATATTATTATTATTATTATTATTATTATTATTATAGGTATTTCAATATTTTTTCTAGTGTAACATGCAAGTTTCTCTTCATCCAGCAGGACTCAGGAAAACCACTCGTCCTGTCATCATGACTTCGTTAAAATTGACGCTGCCAAATAAATCTTTACTACGTACTCGTCCCTGGGCCAAGCAGATGAAGATTCACACCTTGAAAATAAATCTGTATTTTTTACCCTTAACAAGCACTGAAGTTTAGCATAGCTTAACATATAGTGTGTCAATTATCTATTACTTTTGCCTATTTTGTCAACGTGTTGTCTGTCTAGAAAATGATGCAAAGGAAACTGACTTTATTTTTCAGAGGTACCTGACACAAACTTGATATTAAAATGGCCTAAATAATCTATTTTAGTCAAACCTACATTTCAACAGAGCTACTCAAGGGCACCTATCAAAGGGAAGATTACTCATTTGCCAAATGAACAATTATAATATCATGATCACAATTAAATGACAACCAATTAGAGTTTTCCTGAAAATATGTGCTATATTACATGCATTGTGATAAAGTTGATGGGAATCAGTGGAGACACTAAAATGTTTCTTTAAAATTTTTTACAGAAATTTATGCTGGCATTTTTGCTTTGGCATGACGATGTATCAATAAAGCTGTAAAGTCTTGAAAATACCAGTGACCTGGATGAGTATAACCAGACTGAAGGTCAATAAACTGAGACACACTCTGACTCTTCTCACAGGTTAAACTCATAAAGATGCATGATAGCTCATTAGAAAGGAAAATTTCTCCACATTAAAATGACACAGATTACTGAAAAGTGTCACTGTAAATGTCAAACACCATTAAGAAATCAAGGTCTATGTGTTTAACTGCAATTTCTCGAGTTAGTATACTAACCATGTCTCTTATTATATATTTATCTAAGGGGCAATGTATTAGAAGGGTTTTAAACCAGCTGTCTTCACTACAAGCATAATATTTTCATAATTGTGACCCATTTTAGTATCAATCTTGCATCAGGTACCAGGTTGTTTTTTTTTAGTAAGAGCATAAGCAGTCACTACTTAACATGGTACATTTCTCCACTACACAACTGCTAGTAGTGTATGTTTTGTTTTGTTGGTTTTAATGACATTTATTTTTAACACATTGTTGGCTTTAATATGCCACAGAAATGGGAGCTAAGTGCATTTCCCAAGGACATACTGAAGCTGCTGACCCGGGCTGGCCTGAGCAGGTATCAAACCTGCAACTCTTGGATTATGCGTCTGACACTCTAACAACTGAGCTCCCACAGCTCCCACTAGTAGTGTAGTGTATCAGAGAAGTGTACTATGTTGAGTAAAATGATGACAAGTAAATGTTGCAACTCCCTTGTCCCTCTCTAAGACGAGTGCTTTGGAAACTTTTTCCATGAGTCCTGTGTAGGTTAGTCCCACACTGCTGCTGGCTCACCAGAGTTTGTGCTTCTTGAAGAAACTAAACTTGTTCATGCCATGACACAATTGTCCAGTGATCTGGATTTTCTCCAGACCTTAGCACTAACTAGAGTCCCATCAAGTGTCCAAATGCTGTTTATATAGTACGTTTGAAAACGTATAGAGTCCCAACCTGATTTTCATAAATTTCTGAGGGACTTTCCATATGGCATCAAACAAACCCCTAGTGATAAAATCTTTGACCTGAATGACACAACTGATCTAATGATAAAATGAAATATGTTCTACCTACTCATTAGCATCACTATTTCTTTAAAATCAAGGTTTTTCTCTCTGAAAAAAAAGTGCAATAAATGGTACAGGACTTAAAGCATGATGGTAAAAATTAAATAACAAGAGTCCCTCAAAGGGACTGACACTCTACCAGCCAAAAAAGAATTTCCTGGAATTCAAGATAAGACCATTTCTTTCTTTTAACTGCCGAGTGTTGAAACCACTTCTGATATTCTTCAGCATAAACAAGATTTTAAAATTAGCTGCTGTGGATGTCAGATTTGCACCATTTTCATTCAGAGGAAAACAATACATCATTTAGGACCAACAAGACATCATAAGAAGTATTCTGGTGGAAACCCCATGTTGATGTGACTTTCCGTTTTGGAGAAGTAACAATAACAAGATTTTCAACATGACTGCTATTGTGGCCATATTGGATATCTGATTGACACCATTTCCATTTAGGGCCAACTAGACATCACAATAAGTCTGTTCGTGAAAGCACAATATCCTTATTACCAACATCTAGAAGAAGTAGCCATAACAAGATTTTCAAGATGGCCATTGTGATGGCCATTGGAAGTCAGATCATCATCATTTTCAGTTACAACCAACTAGACATCATAAGAAGATTCTCAGCAAAAAAAACACATGCAGGTATGACCATTCATTCAGTAGTAGTGATAACAAAAGTTTCAACATGACAAATGTGATGGCCATACTGGATGTCTGAGCAGCACCAGTTTCACTGGAAACCAAGTAGACATCATAATAAGTCTTTTGGTGAAAGCACAATATCATTTTGACAGGTCATCTAGGAAAAGTAGACATAACATTTTCAAGATGGCCGTTGGTGGCCATATTGGAAGTCAGATTGGCACCATTTTCAGCAACTACCAACTAGACATCATAAGAAGTCTTTCAGTGAAAACCCTATGCTGATATAACCATCCATTCAGGTGTAGTGATAACAAGATTTTCAAGATGGCCATAGTTGTGGTCATATTGGCTGTCTGAGCACATCCAATATGGCCACAACATTGGCCATCTTGAAAAATCTTGTTATGGATGGTCATATCAACATGGGTTTTTACTAAATGAATGATAATCTTTTATAAGAAGTTTTTTATTCAAACCCCATGTTGATATGACCATCCATTCAGGCGTAGGTACAACCAGATTTTCCAGATGGCTACTTTGGTGGCAATTTTGGATGTCCAAGTGGCACCGTTTTCATTTAGAACCAACTAGACATTGGAATGAATGCGTGTGTCAAGTTTCATGGCAATCCTCAAAATAGTTTAGAAGGAATAGCAATAACTTGTGCTGACAGACAGATTGACGATGGACAACAAACCATTCCATAAGCTCTTCTGGTTTATGATAAGTAAAACTATGAACTGGATGAAAAAGTTTGCAGTTACAATATATACAGATTGAAAATCATACATGTTATAAAACCAAAACTGCAACAGTTAATGGAATGTTTGTTATGCAATTGTTGATTAAATGCTGCACCCAGCCACCAGGTCAACTTGTACTATGTGTTTAATTAATAGCTACTGATGATGGGTTGTCCTAATCCAGGTAGAACGTATCCTCAGGTGTTCAACTGTGCTATATTTTGCCTGGCCTCCTCAGCCTGTCATTGGTAGGGTGGTGCCGTTTGATATGTTAACATATTGGTTATATTTCCAGTATGCGAATTACAGAATGACATAGACTTATCATTTGTTCATATGCCATTCTCATCCTTGACAAGATAAAAAAAAAAATACTTCCAAACAGACTACCTGTTAGTTGTCAGTGACTTTAATTCAACTTTAAGCCATTTCAGGCTGCTCCATTTGATTAGATGCAGGACTCATCTTGGTCACTACGCCATTTGTTTTGCACTGCATGAATGATTTAAAGACATCTTATTACCAATTTTATGTCTTCACTTGAAGTTCAAAGGCATTACAGTGTTATCTTCAAACTAGAAGAAATAGTGCAATTTCCTTGTACAAGGAAAATCCTATTTAGAACAAGTCTGAATGTGGGAGCAGAGATAACTAACAACCAAATCCTTCACATTGTACTTCCTGCAGATGCAAAACAACTGCCGCAACCACAGCACTTGTTTCTGTAAGTGAAAAAGGAAATTTTTGACAACACCCACTGCCCTTCTTCAAATTAACAAGGTGGCTATAACTCGTAACTTCTGCGGTATGGAATCTGCCTCCTTGCCAATTCTGTTCTAATTTGTTTTTTTTAATCCAGTTGGCATGTTTAATCGCTAATTACTTATATCAATGTAAAAGGAAACATTTCAAACTTGTACAATTTAAGTACTTTACAGATCATTTAAAAACCACTTTTGTGTGAAGTTTCTATGTTGCTTTGTATCTGTTTGGATTGAGTTTGGACGCCAATACATCGGGTGTGTCATGCAGTGAACAAGTTACAATTATTTTGATTAGTGATTATTGTTTACCCTGGACTTGAACAAACACTTACCACCAATCAGAACTGAATGTAACATATTTCACTGTGTGACACACCAGAAGCGTAGCCTTCAAATTCAATCCTAGTAAACAAAATATGAAGCAACAGATAAACTTCGCATAAAAGTTGTTATTAAATGATCAGTAAAGTACTTGGCTCATATATGGAGAACAAATCTGGAATGTCTTCTTTACATTGATGTATGTTATCAGTGGTTGAACATGCTGATGGTTAAATAATTAGCATGAAATTGGGGGGGGGGGGGGTCAGATTTTGAACCAAGTGAGTTAGTCACCTCGTGTTAATTTGTAGAAGGCGAGTGGGTTTTGTCAATAGTTTTTCTTTTTTACTGACAGAAATGAGTGTATCTGTCTGCTATAGCTGCAGCAGATGTATTCTCAATTTAAAGACGAAAAAGGCAAACTAATAATTATTCACGGTTGATGCAGATTAAAGTAACCTGTGTTGGGTAAGTATTGTTTTGTATTGATTCTTCATCTCTTGTATCAATATAGGTATTGATATGAAAAAATCATCGATATATTGATTAATTATTTCACCCATATCTCTTTAAATTTATCACCCCTAGTGACCAATGACATCTATACAAGTTCATATTAGTTTTGATCGTTAATAATATTTAGTAGTGTTGCACCCAGGATCTGAAGAGCAGGGACGTTGTGTACCCCTGTTATCCAAACTTGGGGGACACACAAAATTTCAAAGGGACAGAGAACAAAAATACTAAATACAGTAGTACTTGATGCACTAGTAGTGGTTAAAAAAAAGATAATCTTATTTGCTCTGACAGTTTGGCCACCTGAACATTGTTGTCTGAACTGCACTGCAGTCTTTTCCTTGGAACTCGTATTATTTTTATAAAGTTTTGTCAAGTGCTCAGTTAACCCATACAAACATTTACCATACATGCCTGAATATCTGGTTCACCTGAAAAGAGCTGCCCTATGAAACAGTCCATTCCAAATCTTGCTTCCATTTAACTTTAGTGTTCACTTACCATCTACCAATGTTTATTATAATAATTCACATTTTTCTGAATAATATTTCTTTTCAAACTAATAATTAATTGATTAAATGCCCAACTGCTAATTTCTTTAAGTTTATCATCCCCTAAAATTAGTCTATTACATTAGCAACTGTCATTCACTTCTGCATTGCAACTCATCTGACTACTACAACAAGAGTAGAAAAATTTGGGAAATCAATGATTTTCCCTGAGCAACCATCTTTTAAATTCTGCATGCCCAGCAGATTTTTATGGTTGCCTGGTAAATTGCTGCAGTTACCCCCAAGATTGCTGTAATCGAAATTATTCAACAACTTTGTCATAAATATAGTTAATCCGAACTGCATACAATACTTGTAACTCAGTAACAGTCCTGCTAATGGAAAGTGTCACACATTTATTTAATCTGTTTGTGATCAGCAAATAAAAGGTAATCAAACAATTTCCTTTTTTTGACAGTGTCTTGTGGTCCAATACCACCCATCAATACCAATACAAGTTTGGGGGCTGATAAATCATACTAGGTGTCTTGTTGTCCATCAGTTTTCTAGTAGCTGGCTAACCCTCACCAGATATATCCATATTTTATGATTATCTGAGTTTATATCATTATGGTTCATATTATCCTTAATCCAATGCTTATTATTCTTTGGTCTAAACTGTCAGGTAAATGTAGACCTTCCACACTGGCTTTCTGTTTATCCATTACCCTACAAACCAATATATTATTCAACAACAATTGCAATTGATCTGATGTTTTTATACTTGCCATATTCCTTTAGCTAAAATTAGCCAACAGAGAAAACTGTCACATGCTCTCCAGCAAGTGCCCATTTCTTCATCATACCAATGAGAAAGTGCACTACTGAGATCATAGGCATTCAGTGTGTCAAATTAAAAAAGCAAGATACATGTACCTCTACCATATGTTGGTGTGTTGACAAAAGACGAACACTTGAAAGTCTTGTTTCTTATAGGGTTCTTATAGGGACTAGTAGTATGGACTGTGATTACTTAATCAGATAATGAGTAGCCAACACATGTGGATTAGTGTGGCCTCTTACTGATAGAAATGACCCAAAACTCAACTACAGAATTATATGGAGATAATTCGGGCACCCTGCTATAGGTACCCAGAGGGTCATATTAATAAACAAATGTTTGTCGCAGGAACAAATATACAATTCCATTATAATTTTTAACATTATTCTCATTTTTTTATATAATTTTTCAGTTGCCCAATTGGGCTTTCACAATGGGAAAAATTGTTGTCTAGCATAAATATTTTGTTATCCCGAGCTGCCAGGCCATGGGCATTTCCAGCCCTGTACAAACCTTGAAAGTTTTCATTGTCACAATTGTTTTAAAACGGAAATTTTAATCTTAATCTTAAAGTTTTTATCACTCTTAGCAACTTTTGCATATAGATAGCTCTCAGCAGAGACATGGACAGACATGCACCAAAGAAAAATAGGTGGATGTTTAGATTTTTCCTCGACCAAAAAGCGCATATGGGATGCATATGAGACAAGATTTGGGGGAAATAGGATATAAAATTGTGGGTAACATGTCATCACACAGTAAAGGTGCAACATTAATGTACAAAGAATTAGAAGAAAAAAAATTCTACACTTAGATACCATAAACTTCATTGCATTTTGGCTTTGTTTCATCTAGTGTGCTGGGAACTGTGAAAAAGCAAAGGTATAAACTCAAAGGTTCCCTTTCAACTATTTACTCTTTTATCTGAGGGTAGACAGGATGTTCCTGAGGAAAGACTGGAGGAAAGATAGATGATCGAAAATGTAAAGAGAACTACAAAGGCATGGGAGTTTTATTACTGTTCACTTCACTGATCATAAACACAACTTTCTAGTGTTGTGTTAGAGCTTACATTTAGCAAACCTTATAGCCCAGTCAATTTTCCTTGATTCAAGCAATTTGTTCCCAACATCAATACTGTTATTAAACTATACATCAATTTTTGTATTCATGAACTGTGAACAATAATACAGCCTTCATTTTCACACAGAATGATCTTCAAGGCAAATTATACTTTTTTTTGAACATTCACAATTTAAATTTAGAAGTAAAGCCAAGCACATACCTATACATGTATGTCTGAAGCATATCTGATTTGTCCTATATTTCCAGTTTCTATCATTCCAGTACATAAACAAAACCAAAAATAATTTATGACATTTTAAGTTTATATCTACTTTTTGATTCAAAATTTCTTTACAGAGCTGTGGTAGCTCAGACAGCAGTGCCTCAGACTCAAAAATCAAAGGGATGCATATCTGATATCCACTCACAATCAAAAGGATGCATATTTGATATCCACTCAGGCCGGCCTGGGTCACCTGCCCCTATATTCTTGGAAAAGCACTTAGTTTCCACTTCCTCAGGCCAAAAATAACCCCAAAAATATGTCTTTCCTATTGCACTGGTTTTAAAATTAGGGTAGGCGGGTATTTTTTTTTTTTTTAAACATTATATATAAATCAAATAATATTTCAAACACTTCAAAGTACTGGGCAAAACCGGCTAAATTAGATGCATAAAATCAATTTCAGCAATGTGATTTTTTTTTAATTAAAAAAAAAAAAAAATGTGTGGGTGGGTGGTGGGGAAAAAGTGCAAGGGTCGGCAATGATAAACAGGGACGGTCACCCAAACAGAAACATATTTTTTTTGGCATCATCATGACATAACCAATAATGTGTCAAAAGTGCTGTAAAAACCAACCAACCAACAACAAAAACTTCAACTTATTTTAGGTCACCAAAGTTATTCTGGAAAAAGTAAGGAAACATATTCAACGCCTATGAAGAAACACCTAGAGTGTGCACTGAATTTCATTTACCCATATTTGCCCCTATGAAGAAACACGTAGAGTGTGCACTAATTGAATTTACCCTTATGAAGAAACACTTAGAGTGTGCACTGAATTTCATTTACCACAGAAAATAATAATTCAATGAACAAAAACAATATGAGGAGCAATATATATGAACAAGTACTGTCTATACTCGTGCATAAGTCGAGTCCAACTGCAAACAACATAGACCCTGATCTGCTGTCACATTATGCGCAGGCAGATCATATTCAATGTTGTCAGTTCTAATGATAACTTCTAACAAACTGAACAGACCTAGATCTGCCAGTGCATTATGCGACGGCAGATCTTGAGCTATGCAGTTTGCAGTTGGATCTAATTTATAAGCGAGTATATATGGTAACTTCAATAATGAATCTTATGGTTTCATGGTTTATTAATTTAAGATAAACAAGCTTGAGTATGTGCCAGTTTGCATTGCTCATATACTAAATGTACTTGCGTACAATCCTCTACCAACTGCAAACTGCATAGACCCAGATCTGCCATCGCATAATGCGCTAGCAGATCTGGGACTATGCAGTTTGTAAGGACTAATCAGTAGAACAAACAACATAGACCCTGATCTGCCGGCGCATTATGCGACGGCAGGTCAGGGTCTATGTTCTTTGCATTTAGACCCGGATTATACATGAGTATAGATGGAAATCAAATAACAGATTTTTCAATGCTAACAGTAACCATAGATATCTGTATATTTTATTACAGTTGTGGTTTGTAAATTAAACATTCAAGACATAACTTCATATCCAACAAAAGGTGAAAATTTATAAATTTCAAACAAAAAGATGCAAGTTACAGGATAACTATAAATCATGAATATGTGTTACTTTGTGTAATTGGGGCCCCAGGTGGTCGAGTGGTCTAAGGCGATCGCCTTTACAGATCACTGACATCTCACCTCTGTCTGTGCAGGTTCGAGTCTCAGCTCGGCCAACGTGGGTATGTGAGAAAGCTTGCCAGTAGCTTCCCATGGATCGGTGGTTCTTCCCAGGGTTTCCCCTCCACCAAATATACTGGCTGCCATGTATAGCCTGTCATGTGCTGAAAATGGTATTTAACCTACCAACTTCGTGTACTCACCTTTATATGTTATTTTGTGTAATTACCTTTATATGTGTTACTTTGTGTAATCACCTTTAACAAAGTATGTGTGAATGTTTGCACATCCCTCAATATGACAATTTATATAATATGTAAAAATGTGTATATAATCATAACTGAAAAGTGTATTCTACCTACTACTACTCAGGGTCTATTCTGGGATGTACACTTTTGGGATGCACACTGATTTCTAAAACAATTCCACAAAACAAATACATCAAATGCGCAACAATCATGCATCATAATCTTTATTTCTTTGTCTAATTCTTTCTAAACTTAGATAACTCTCCCTTTGTTTTAAATGGGCGGGGGGATTTCGCCTCTAAATATTTACCCTATATACTAGTGTATAATTCAGGTCCAAATGCAAACAACATAGACCCTGATCTGCCATCATATAATGTGCCAGCAGATCAGGGTCTATGTTGTTTGTTCTACTGATTAGTCCTTAAAAACTGCATATTATGCAGTTTGCAGTTGGTATCAGTTTATACGCTAGTATATACAGTAGATCCAGAATATACCCTGCTACCGTAAATAGATTTTTTGTTTTCAATGGATGGTTTTTAACGCCACTTTCTGTACTTTATTTGACTATATCATGCTGAGGAAATGGAGGCTAGGTGCCATTCCCAAGGACACATCATGAGCAGGTACTACTGATCCCAATATTCTTGGATTATGAGTCCAATGCTCAACCAACTGAGCTATGTTGTTTGGAGAATATTCACACTGTAATGTATAATATTCTGTCCTGACATCTTACGGAAGTATAAGCCGAGTCCAAATGCAAACAACATAGATCCTGATTTGCTGTAGCATAATGCGCCAGCATATCAGTCTCTATGTTGTTTGTTCTACTGATTAGTCCCTACAAACTGCATAGACCCAGATCTGCCAGCACATTATGCGACGGAAGATCTGGGTTTATGCGGTTTGCAGTTGGTATTGGCTTATACACAAGTATATACGGTAGTGTTTCCCCCAGGATCTAGCAAGGACATGGTAATTACCCTCCAAAATGGGCACATTAAACTCCAAAATGGGAACTTGAACTCTGTAATTGCCTGTGCTGCTGTAGTGACCAACTCTTCTGCCTAGCTGCTGAGGGATTTACCAAGATTTATAAACCTGTACACAATTTCCAACAATTGAAACAATGCCATTTAATTGAAACTTTTAGAAACTCCACATTTCCCCCATTTTCCTGTTAGGCTTACTGAACAGCCGACAGCTATTATAATAAACATGTCTTACCGCACTCGTCTTTTGATTGTTTCATTTGCAGTAGGTTCTTTTTTTATTTATTATGACATAATTCAGTTTGTAAGACATGTCTTTGTTGAATATATCTGACAATTTCAGTAAAACATCCCTAGGATCATTATGATAATGTTTCAAACTGTTGCTTATATGTACATGATGAAAAAAAATTGATAATGCAACCAGGTGTACGGCCTGAACATGCACATAAGATGCTTTTGTAGGATCTACAAAGACCAAGAAACTATGCAGTGGCTTGCAAACTTGAAACATTGTTTCTTCAAAATAAAAGTTTACTAATGAAAAGTTCTGTTAACAAATGTGTTTCAAAGGTAAAGAAATGTAGTTTAAAGAAATTTGTATGAACATTATGAACCCCTTCCCCCAACCTGATGTGTAATGTGCATTACAACCAATTCCCATCAACTACAAATTTTTCCTAGCAGTGCCACATTCGATGTGAAAATCATCCATACTTTAAGAAAAGAATCAACAGAAAAATCCTATTGAACAGTCCTTTTACACACAACAAAATATATGTAAAGACAGGGGCTCTCATGAGCTAGAAAAGGGGTGTCAAACTCATTTGCTATGGCGGGCCAGATTGATATCAATAATAATAAATAATAATAATAAATAATGATTCTGGTGGGCTGTATCCAGCCCGCGGACCATATGTTTGACACCCCTGAGCTAGAATCTGTATGAAACACACTGTACATGACAGTAATGATACCCAATTTGTGCTAGGCTGATCCCAGCATTAGAGTGTATTTTGGGCTGATCCAGGATTAAGCAGAATCTGTGCTAGACTGATCCCAACATTAGTATGTATTCTGGGCTGATATCAGATTGGGCAAAATCTATGATCCCAACACTGGAGTGTATTATGGGCTGATCCGAGATTGAGTAGAATCTCTGCCAGGCTGATCCCAGCAATAGTATCCTGGACTGATCCCAGATTAGGCAGAATCTGTGTCTGGCTTATCCCAGCCTTAATGTGTATTCTTGGTTGATTCTAGATTAAACAGAATATGTGCTGATCCCAGATTAAGTAGAACTGTGCTAAGCTGATCCCAGCATATATAAAAGCTATAACAACTTTTTGCCTGTGTGATTTTTATATACCTATGACTTCCAGAAGATTAGCAAGAAAATCTATTTCATATGAACTAAACACAAGCACATTATTTGTAACACAAAAACTTGTCTGTCATTCTTTAATGCACAGTTATAGGTCAGATTTGTTCACAAAATAATTGGACAGCTTTTCAAACTGTAATCAAGTCATAGTTTGTGGAATATTGGGCATTTGGAAAGGTCATGTAGATTGTAAAGCTAATATCAGAAGAGCCAATGTATGCCTAGAAAAACCAGCATTTTTTCCAGTGTTGTGGTTTGCATGAGAGAATTGTGCTCCTCTTCCATACATTTTGCTGCATAATTGTTATTTTCAGCCACAATTCTTTCAATTAATGCCAGGGGAAATATTTCAAAAAGAAATCTAGATCTTTTTTCCACTCAACAAAAACAAAAAAAAGACTGATGCTTTTAGTGAACTTGATGATATGCAGGGCACATGGCTGTCTTCTCCACCATGCACTATCTTCTTCATCCGAATCTGTCTCGATTTCCAACCGACCGAACAAAGATGATAGTTGAATATTACTGCCAACACTCCCTATATCAATATCAAGAATTTCTTCCTCTGAAAAACCAGTAGACTTGAATTGCAAATCATTAGCAAAAGGAATTACCTCCACTGTCAACAACAACCTAATGCATTAACTATCACATGGTACAAATTCCCGAACCAGCACCCCCTCCTATTAGTAGTGCTGAAATGAATTTCCAAAGAAGAATACTTTTGGGCGATTATTCAAATTGGAAACTGGTATCTAATTATTGGTTTTATAATTTATATATGAATATGTCCTCTTTTAATGCACCTCACGAGTAACTCATACTTTGAGACAAGCACCAAGACATATAGTGTCACCTACCAACCATAGTGTCACCTACCAACCTATGTATATGTACACTAACTAGTAAATGGGAAGCCAACAACCCAATCGCAGCCATGGACAGAGCACACAATTCTTGTTAAACACACCTTTTGAATTATAAGAGCAGTGCATTCTCAGAAAAAACTTAACTCTATCCATTTTTGCTAGCCAAGGGGTGTCGATCTACTTTGTTCCACCTCCACCATTGGCATCTTTAGCTAGCAAAAACAGTGTTTTGAATAACTAACATCTTGCAGATAACAAATCCCTGCCCATAGCAAGCAAAATCAATTAACTAATGAGACAGCTCATTACGTGACCTGTTAGATATTCAATAAGATGAATTCCACGATGTCCACTGGCACTGACTGAAAATTATAAGTTGTATGAAATGTTTAAATTGGTGGAACTTATGTGTGACATGTATCATTGTGTACTGAGGCCTCTATGATTATTTCTAACAATCTCCCAATTTAAATGTAACAAGGGATCTGACTGGCTCAGTTTTTTCAGCTGCATTGAATCAGATAGTGGAGCTGTAGATACCATTTCTGCTTCTAAAAGTTGCCAAGGGTTGATCGATGACCCTTGGCTAGCAAAAAAGAACCCAATCATTCCCAGCTTTCACAAAACTTTCCAACCTTGAGGATGTACTTGGCTCAGTTTTCCTATGCATTCACCATCTACACTGGCATTCACCATCTACACTGGCATCCACTAATTATGCAGATACAACAAATGCGGTTTCCATGGAGACTGAATGGGTTTGTATTTCAGGAAAAGAGTTATCTTTTAAGAGTTTAAAATGTCATCCACTCTGTTTTTGTCTTAGAAGCATTATTAGTAGTTTAGTAATTCTGCAACCTGGAAGACGAGACAAGTCTATATATATGTCTAATGGCTTGCAATTGTTTAGAGAATTTCTCAGAGATTCAGGATTCATGAATTACGATTCAACCCAAGCCTGCAGCAATGATGGTAAATATGATGACATCACAAAAAACAAATATTCTAAAAAATTGAAATACAGGCTACGAATATTCAAATAGTAAAATCGGCTATTTGTTTCAGCATCACCGATTAGTAACTATATTTCTTAACTCTATTTAGATTGGTTAAATGACCTTTTACCACCCATTATTGACAAACGAGATCCTTTGTAGCATTAATATTCAGAGTGGATCCATTAGTCACTAAGGTCTAGTACACATAACCTGCAAGTGAATATATCTGCTATGGCAGTGCTTATTTACCGTATATACTCGCATATAAGCCGATACCAACGCGTATAAACTTAAACCAACTGCAAACTGCATAGACCCAGATCTGCCAGCGCATAATGCGCCAGCAGATCTGGGTCTATGCAGTTTTGTAAGGACTAATCAGTAGAACAAACAACAGACCCTGATCTGCCGGCACATTATGTGATGGCAGATTAGGGTCTATGTTGTTTGCATTTGGACCTGGCTTATACGTGAGTATAGATGGTACAAGCTGATTTATTAGGTACTACAGAGGCTAGGCACATGTAAGCAGTGGATAGAGACATGTCAGTGTTAAAGAGATAAATGTTTATCTCGTGATAAAAAAGCATTTATTTCATCGTTAACTGATGTTGTTGTTGTTTTTATTATCAATATATTATTAATTATTATTATTTTAAAATGAAGAATTATGAGAGTAGTTGACTTGTAAAGTTACAAAAATCCCACGTTTCATATGCATTCCACCCAAAAGTTGCATAATGAACAAATCCTTTTTAAGTCTTTCTTGGTATTAATTTTCTTCTTTTTTTTTCATCTTCCCTTAGTAGAATATATATGTAGCAGTAATGTTTTGAAAGGAAATTTAATGCATGGCTAGTTACATGCACACATTTAAATCTTATCAATAGTAATAATAATTAATTACAGTGACTATAGGTTACATATAAGATATTTCATAATTTTACTAGGCTTTACATTTCTTCCTCTTTTATGTGTCCTTTAAATTCGATGGATTAACTATGATTTAATTTATTGAAACCCATGATCAATGTATTTACATATTCATTGAATGTACCTTTTAAAAAGAATACAATAACCAGGCAGTACCATTTAGTGTATCCTTTGATTTTGTCCTTTCAAGAATTAGGTAGTACAGCTAAATGGCAGAAGAGATTTCCTATTCAATTTTTAGCTTTAATTTTGAACAATAAACCAGATGAATGTGATTAATTATTAACTGACAAACTAACAAAACCAGACACAAACTGTTTGTCAAAGCAGTCTTTCTGATAGGCTCAGACCCAATGCATTGCTATTCCACATTAATTATTGTAACTTCTTGGACAAGTGGCGAATAATCAGCATGTCATTTAGAATAAACAAAATTGACCATACCCAGCCATTGGCTGCAAAGACAATTCATCCTAAAAGATAATCCCTTTAATCATATCTTGAGTCAACCGTGTGTCAAAATATCAGGAAGAGCATACACACTGCCACGAGCAGTTCAGTGCCAATAAACAAAGACCTCATTATCTATCACCACTTGGTGTTAACTAATTAAGTTCGAGAGATGCAATTTTATGTCACGAGGTAGTACCCTTCGTAAATAGCATTTGACATCATCACAGTTCATGATAGACCCAAGCAATGGTATTAGAGAAAAGAAAAAGGATGTAGCTTTACACTGATGTCAAGTAACGTAGAGATTCTATGAACATTAAAAAATACATTGGGAAAAAACACAATTTTGAGACCCGATTTTCTTTACTTTGTCTGAATTTTAGACTTCCTCTCATTAGATCTAAAGCAGACCTGACCAAACTTCACACAGACGAACCTTTGTAAAAAATTGTGTAACTTTGGGATATGGGGTAAAAGGGGAAAAGCAGACAAAATCACAGGTCCAATACAAAAAAAAAGTGTCACATTTTCACCCATCTTATCATGCGCGGACCTGATAGCCAATCTGTTGATAGGAAAATCCTTCTGAATCAGACGTGCTTGGATTCCATTGGAAAAAACATGAAAAATTTCTATTCTATCCTAATCTTAAGTGAAAATGCAAAAAAGCTCCCGGCCTTGCCGAGTTAATTAGCAGTAACCTGCTACACTGTGAATAGCCTCAGTTTTGGATACCTAAATATAATGCCACTTATGATCATAACAAATACTGAAATTAAATCAATTACATAAGCAACTGTTTTACGTCCACAAGAAATGAAAAGGGGCATTTTGCTATTGAAAAAGGCCTGGCACTATGTACAGAACAGCTTGGCATGAGAAAAAATGGCCTGACGCAGGGAAAGAACAGCGTGGCGCGTTGCCATTGGAATATGACCTGGAAGAAACACCAGATGAATTACCAACCACAACGCATTTACATTATTATCTAGACACAATGACAAATTTTTATAATTACCGTAGGTTCTTATATTGTGGCAACATATCAATATAAACATATCAATTTATCATCATGTTTACTTAATCATGTCAACAAATTTCAATTGTTAACTCATTTTGTTGACATAAAAGATGCTGTCTTGATCATGTATGCTAAACAAATATTTCACCACCACAACAACAGCTTAATGCTTCCATTACATCTATATTTTTTAATAACAAATTTTGTATTAGAACACTTGTGGTTACAAAAGTGTCTCAATAAAAAAGACTAGTTATAAAAAAAAAATATTAGAATTCAAACTGGAGGCTACCACTAACTGGCTCTTTTTCATTCTACCCTTAACAAGTGACAATGGAATTAATTAATCTTACCTCTTTCATTTCATAATTGAAATACCTGATCATTTACATGAAAAAATCCAATATTTAAAGAATTACAATACTATCTTTATGTGTATTAAATACAGTTAGGTTTGTTGTTTAGTTTGGTTTTGGGGTTGGGGGGGGGTTGGGGGGTGGGCAGGGGTGCAATAAGTTGCAGAGAACGCAATGTTTTGACACAAAATTTATTATTATGCACTGTCATCTGCATTCCCCCAAGACTTGACTTGGGTTATTTCACTCTTCACATATATACAAAAAGTAATCCCTACCCACATCCATACAAAAACTAATCCCTACCGACATCCATACAAAAAGTAATCCCTACCCACATCCATACAAAAAGTAATCCCTACCCACATCCATACTAAAAGTAATCCCTACCCACATCCATACTAAAAGTAATCCCTACCCACATCCATACAAAAAGTAATCCCTACCCACATCCATACTAAAAGTAATCCCTACCAACATCCATACAAAAAGTAATCCCTACCCACATCCATACTAAAAGTAATCCCTACCCACATCCATACAAAAAGTAATCCCTACCCACATCCATACTAAAAGTAATCCCTACCCACATCCATACTAAAAGTAATCCCAACCCACATCTATACAAAAAGTAATCCCTACCCACATCCATACTAAAAGTAATCCCTACCCACATCCATACTAAAAGTAATCCCTACCCACATCCATACTAAAAGTAATCCCTACCCACATCCATACTAAAAGTAATCCCTACCAACATCCATACTAAAAGTAATCTCTACCAACATCCATACTAAAAGTAATCCCTACCAACATCCATACTAAAAGTAATCCCTACCAACATCCATACTAAAAGTAATCCCAACCAACATCCATACTAAAAGTAATCCCAACCAACATCCATACAAAAAGTAATCTCTACCAACATCCATACTAAAAGTAATCCCTACCCACATCCATACTAAAAGTAATCTCTACCAACATCCATACTAAAAGTAATCCGAGTTAATACAAGTTATTACTGTCAAGAATATCAATACTTGTCATTTAAAGAGAAAAGAAGGGAAAAGTCAGGGTGAGTAAATTTAGTCTCAAATTAAGGAATCTTCTCTACCTTTGACCCATAAAATCTCCATACAAGAAGTTACAATAATAGAGCAGACTTGCACCTTGAATGCTGGATCACAAGTTTCCCCGCAATTTTCTCCTGTATATCACCCAAATCTTGACCCCTGTGCACACTTTTTTGTCAGGAAAAAAAAAATACACCTACCATATATACTCGCATAAAATCCGATACCAACTGCATAGGCCCAGATCTGCCACCGCATAATGAGCCAGCAGATCTGGGTCTATGCAGTTTGTAAGGAATGATCAGTAGAACAAACAACATAGACCCTGATCTGCCAGCACATTATGCGATGGCAGATCAGGGTCTATGTTATTTGCATTTGGACCCTGCTTGTACGTGAGTATGTACAGTATTAGTTTCTTTAGTGCATGTCCATCCATGTCTATGTTGGCACTAGCAATAGCTGAAATCACCAAATACTATAAAAACTGTACAATGGCAATTAATATCCATTTCAAAACAACATATTTGGCAATCAAAACAGTAAAGGTCTGTGGTAGTCTGCCAAGTTGCAATGTAAAGTCTTTGACGGTCACTAGTATAACATATTTTCAAAGTTGAAGGCACACTTACAACGATGATGATTTAATTTATTTCAAGGCTGAATTACTGACAAAAGGGTCTAAATGTCTGTAAAAACACAATTTGTCATTTAATCAACAAATTATTAATTTTATAAGAAAGATAATTCAGAAAAAACGGGAATTTTTATAATAAATGCTGGTGGATAAGGAGTGAAAACTAAAGTTAAATGAAAGCAAGATCTGGATCAGAAAATTCCATAGTACAGCTCATTGCAGATGAACCAGATATTCAAACATGTTAATGTTTGAACAAGTTACAAACTTGATAAAACATTTATTACAAAATGTAAGTCGTCAAGGAAAAGATGAATATACAGTGCCATCTGCAAAGTTATGATGGCAAAATTGTCAAAGCAAGTAAGATTATCTCATTTTTTTATAACTACTAGTCCATTAAGTACTATCTACTATTTTCCTTTGTCCCTTTCAAATGTTATGTCTCCCCCTAGTTTGGAGGACTGGGGACACGGTGTCCCCTGCCAAATGGGATCCTATGTGCAACATTGATGGAGTATAGCATGTACATGTGATTCTACCGATGGTAGGACACAAAATATAATTTTAAAGGCGGTCTACAGTACATACCATTTTAAAGTTTAAATCTACCGCTTTTGAAAATGAAAGATTTTTGTAAAAAATTTTGGAAACAAATTATATTTTTATGCATTCTATCCACACATTACAGAGACCGGCCATAACCAGTCTAATGTGGACCAGAACAGTTTTACCAGTGCAATGACCAGTGCAATAATGCATGCAGAGTAATTACTAATCTGATTAAAAATTGTTACACAAGATTAAGAACTGACATGTGTACACATAAAGCTGTAAATTGATTACCTTATTGTTGTTATTCTGAGGGTTTAAAGTCAAAGGTGGGATATTTATTGAGGTGTTATTAATAATAAAGGGATCAAAGGTGGTCCATCATGGCTTGTGAGTGTCTGATTCAAAAAGGAAAGACCAACCAACAGCAGAAACACTAATGCAAGCATTTTGATTTTATGCCTTGTTTAATTATTATAGTGTTTTTCATGATGTTTCTAGAGGAATATCAAAGGGAAGCTCATATCTTTTTTTTTGGTCAATTCTTGTCAAAATGCCAAAATGTATGCTTTCTCCCAATGCTAAAAATCCATCGGCTAATAAATATTACAAGTTCAACAATGCTAGGAAATCAGAGTTTATGTTGGTACAGGTGAGTAGCAAAGTGGATTTTTTAAAATAGTATATGGGAGAAGAAATTTCGTACCCAGACATATGCAGACACCATTGCATAAAAGAAATCTGGAAAACTACTGACAGCCTGTTAAATGTGAAACTTAATAAACACAATGAATGTTGAGGAAACTAAAACTGCTTGTGGATTTTATACAAAATCTTTGCAGTGAACTATGAGACATACAACTCTTCCTATTCATTTCACTGACAATACCCTGACTCATATTAATTATTACTGTAACATTGCAATCAGAATCTGATTCATATTCAAAACTAATGTGAAGAGAATACCTATTATGGTCAAAAAAATGCATTTTTTTGTTTTAAAAATGCATAAAATGTTGATAAGAAATCCTACAGATTTAGAAGCTTATCTACTGATCAAAATTTTGAAATCTATTGACCCAGTGGTGCAGCAACCTGCCCAAGCAACCCTTGCAACTGCAGAGGGGTGGAGGCCCAAAATTTTCATCAAACAACTGTTTTTATTGGAAGGGGGCCCCAGAATTAAGTTGGGATTGGGGGGGGGCAGAATGTTGGGAGGGGGGGGGCCGAATGTGTTGCTATGCCACTACTGTACTGATCGGATATCCTGGTTCTGTCACATGTATGATAGCAGGGATTGGTCAAGCTGGGCCATGCCTAATCACTGAAACAATTAGCGAAAATGAACACAAAGGAAACAACAATGAATGAGATAAACAAAAATGTATTTAAATCTTTTGCTGACAAAAGCCATCAAATGTTAGCTTTAGAGTATTCTTTGAATGCTATTGCAAATGTTATAACTCTGAAACACCCATCTAAAGCAAATTGTTAGGGTACCTAAGCTGTCCATGGAACTAGTTCTTGTGTAATTACTAATCAAGCATGACATATGATAATTTTTTAATGTGAAAAATATACTTTTAGAATTTGAAAGCATGAAAAAAAACATCAAATAGAACATATATTTTCACATTAACGTTCAATACAGAATTTTTTTTTGCATTGAACAAATCTTGTAAACAGGGACTTTGCTTTCGTAAGGCACGTGTTATATTATTGTTTTTTGTTTTCCAAGAGTTTTATTTTAAATGCAATTACAAGTCATACCTGCAACCACACATATTTTTTAACCAATTGCTTCTGATATTCCATTGCACTTTTAATTCTTTGGGTTCACTTCCAATGAGTTACTGTCATAGAGCATGCATCAATGGTAACAAACAATCACTTGTTACTTTAAGCATTGTTATTATTGCATGTAAATGTAATCAAAGGAAATTTTACAAAAGGAAAGAAAAATGAATGAATTAGCAAAAAACGCTGAATGGAGTTACGATAAGCTCTGAAAATAATGTTTAATTGGTAATGATATGTTTAACATTAATACTAACTGGTCATAAGTAGTAGGTTATTTTGCAGTTCATTTTTGTTCCTTTTCATTTGTTTTATATTTCTTTTTTGATCACTTTCAGTTCATTTTCATTTATGTTTGCTCATGTCTTATTCATTTTCAGAATTTAGGCAGACCGGGCAAACTGGGGTCTCCGTAGACTAGTACATTAATGGGTCATCCCATCTTTCAGCTCTTTAAATGAGGGTCCTATGGCTATGTATAGGTCCCTCAAGTGGAAAATATAGTGGGAAATTTTCCAAAAGTTAAGGCCTCTGCATCTGCAAGATTTTTGTAACATGGGTCTCTGAAGAAAAACTTGTTACTCAGAGATCTGGTTTTTCTGCTTCAGGCGAATCATTGGCAAACAGCAATGGCTTTAGTATGCTATTTGACTTTTAATAATAAATAAAGACATAATAAATACAAAACAAATTTCATAGCTGACAGAAAATTTGGCTGCTATTTCTCAGCAATAATACTTTCTTCTACCTATGTCAAAATGTATATTACAAATGTCTCTGATAGCAAGTATGTGTACAGGTGAGATGCTTTCCTGTCACTGAACATTGAAACACGACTTTATCTGTCTTCAAGGGCAATAGATCAAATTCTCCATTATTGTATGATACAGTAAACAGCTAAACACTAGCTTGACATGTACATATAGTTTCTAGTGCTAAAATCAAAAGTTCACACGAAATTCAATTTAATATAAAAACAATTCTCAACAACACAGACGAAAGAGAAACTCTGCACTGGCAAGTGCATGTGACAGAATAGCTAAGCTTATACACTAGATAGTGATCCACCAATTACATGAGAGAGAGAGAGAGAGAGAGAGAGAGAGAGAGAGAGAGAGAGAGAGAGAGAGAGACCCACGTGGTCTTGTTTACAATGTAAGCAGTAGACAGTATCTCTAATCTTGCATATACACACACCGTCCCGACTTCTGTATCGGGGGTTGACCATTATCAGTGATCTCTTGTATGCTTTAAAATGCACGTCCAGATTCCAACCTTATTGAGAAAATATGCGATATATAGGCATTGTATTTGTACCTGAATTATGTCCCCCTCCGCACTTCCCATTGCCCCTGCTTTGGAAAACTGCCCCTCCAGTTGAATGCGTTCTGTGGCGTACTCTCCGTTCCCCACCGATTTGTGAAGCACTATTTCCAAAATGGCTTTTTCCATTCCCATGACATAAATGAAGAGAAGACTGAATATCAGCGTCTCTCCAAACTTCATGGTGGAAAATCCTTTCTTCGCCGAGGCATAGTTTTGGTGTATATCCCACACAAAATCGGAAAAAATGCACACAATCCTAACCGAACTCCCAATCGTTCACAACTACTTGTTCCATGGCGGCATGCATCAAAGGATTTCAGTTGGATCACGTGACACACTGGGTTTCCCCGCCCACATTGGTGAATGCATTTATTTATTTATGGAAGGTGCGGTAGAATTGCTATGAAAGTACTCTTTGCGACAAAAGGTATTTCGCACAGGACTGCATAAGTCTGACCAAGAACTTAAATCAAGTTGCAGTTTATGTAGGTAATTTAATTGATAAAACATGGCTATCCTCAAAGTGCCCCCAAGTTGTGTAAAATATTCTTTCGGACCAGCGACCTCTGCAGTTGGGCTGTGTTTGCTGTGGAGCACCTCTGGTGAATGAATTAGATGAGTTATGAATGGATGAGAGGAGCGGAATGCGTAGCCTAATAAAAGCAGAATTATAGGGTTAAGAAAGGCGCTCAGAGTCCCCTCAACAAAGCAGTTTCAATGTATGTCTTTAAAAAATTGCATAAGTGTTCCTTTCTTTCCCTACTTATCAGCCCTGTTACTAATAATCATCATCATCATGAATATTATGAACTGGAAGCGGATTACTTGTAGTAGTAGAAACGGTAATAGTTGTTGTGGTATAAAATCATGACCATGTTCGACACTACTACTACTGCTATCGGTGGAGCTCTACATTTCCATAGGGGAAGTAATAATAAAAAGTATATTTCATAACATGTAACGTTACATGGAAATGAAACTTTAAATAATCTGATTCATTCATTATGACATTATCTTATTAGTAGTAGTAGTAGTATTTACTTTAACTTGTGTTACCCTAGACGATTGGGTGCAGTTTCTTTCACAACGTTTAACGTTTAAATCAGCTGATGTCGTGGCAGGTTGATGATAATTAATGGAACCCAATGTTTACGTATAGTAACGGTTTGGGCAAAAAATTTGACATGAAACCCAAATTAACAAGAATTAACGCCGGCTTTAAGTTTTCAATCCACATCACTGGAAAAATTTTATTTACAAGAGAAATTCCGCGTTTGTAATTAATGTAAACAGGCAAACAGATATATTACTATACATTTTCATGTGAATATCGCGTAGAATAGCAACAGATTTACGAAATATTTTTTAGTGCACTATACGTCATTCAATTTAAAGTTACAAAAGTTAACAGCAATGTCTAAACTTTATATATTCAACCCAATGACGTAGATTTCCCTCCTCTCTCTCTCTCTCTCTCTCTCTCTCTCTCTCTCTCTCTCTCTCTCTCTCTCTCACACACACACACACACACACACACACATATAAAGATCCATCCATCCATCCATTGGTAACTTACTTCCCCCCTACATTATGCATATGGTAAATCTGAATACATTATAATAGTTCGATATTGTATAACGATGGCGTCAAGTATCCCTAACATCATATCAAATTTGCGCTGAAATTAAAAAGTTATAAGTTTGGTTTGGGGCAGCAACTAACATCGTATTGCATTTTTAATATTACAATACAATATACAACTAACATAGTATTGAATTTTTAATATTACAATACAATATACAAAGTAACAATAAGAAATAATTCATTGATATGGCTTTCTTTGAGAAAGTTCGTTTTAGAGACAAATTTGTAAATATAGTTATTAATGTTATTTACCTCTGTTAATAATTAATAACTTGTCACTCATGGCAACAAATTGGTAAAAGATACTAATACAGGAATTCTGTGGAAATTGTCTCAAGTTTTATGACGTCCAATTTTCTCAGAGTGATGATACTTTGATAGCCAAGCATGACTGGGTCAAGCTGTACCATTTGACCACTACAGGGAACAAGGAATAACCACCTTAGTGCCGAAGACTGATTCCGCAACGACTATCGATGCTTGGTGTGGCCAAAGAACATTAAATTAATAGAGCATAACGTTATTTTATATACCTGAAACGTAAAAAGTCATCGCTCTTGCAAATAGAAAGGAAAGGGATCCCAGAATGTTTTGGTTAATTTTGGAGAGAATTGCTTCTAGAAGCAAAATAGACTGATTTTCCAAGACACAGGAAGTGCAATCTTGAAACAAAAGGGAGAGAGGCATCCCGATTTTATCGTCGATCATAACGCCTCCACTTGTCGTCCATAACTCGGTGCTGGCCCCACGGAGTAGAGTTTTATTGTGGTGGGACTTGATTTATTATGAGGGGATAGCGCGCTGAGTGAATACCCACTAACCTCAGAAAATGACCCGTACATCCTCACTGTGACGGTGATTGGAGGAGGATTGGGGCTTCGTCGAAATTAATGAGGAAAATGAATACTGTTTTTAAAATTCCTTTGTTTTGACGCACAATCCGGGCGCTACAAATAGGTTAATACCCATACATACATGCATACATACATACATACATACATACATACATACATACATACATACATACATACATACATACATACATACATACATACATACATACCAGGGGGCGAATCCAGGTTGTTTTCTGCGGGGGTTCGACTTTGATAAGGGGTTGCTGGTTTTGCTTATAAAGGACATTATTTCTTCTGTTTCACCCTCCACCCCACCCCCACTCCCACCCCCACTCCACCACCACTCCCACCACCACTTAAATGAGTACTGTTTGGACTGCAGTTGAAGGTTCGAACCTAAATCCACCCCTCTCCCGCATATGTACGTAGATGGATGGATAAATAGATGGATGGATGAATGAAGTGATGAGACGATGTATGTATAATAAATAATAGATGAAGATGGTAATTAAATATTTCCGACCACATGCCTGACATTTCACTTGTAGAGTGAGATTCAGCAGTGGCCGTGCATGTCGTTCACGAAGTAGTTATTTACGAAGGCCGTGCATGTCGTTCACGTAGTGGTTATTTACGAAGGCCGTGCATGTCGTTCACGTAGTAGTTATTTACGAAGGCCGTGCATGTCGTTCATGTAGTGGTTATTTACGAAGGCCGTGCATGTCGTTTATGTAGTAGTTATTTACGAAGGCCGTGCATGTCGTTCACGAAGTAGTTATTTACGAAGGCCGTGCATGTCGTTCATGTAGTGGTTATTTACGAAGGCCGTGCATGTCGTTCATGTAGTGGTTATTTACGAAGGCCGTGCATGTCGTTCATGTAGTGGTTATTTACGAAGGTCGTGCATGTCGTTTATGTAGTAGTTATTTACGAAGGCCGTGCATGTCGTTCACGAAGTAGTTATTTACGAAGGCCGTGCATGTCGTTCACGTAGTGGTTATTTACGAAGGCCGTGCATGTCGTTCACGTAGTGGTTATTTACGAAGGCCGTGCATGTCGTTCATGTAGTGGTTATTTACGAAGGTCGTGCATGTCGTTTATGTAGTAGTTATTTACGAAGGCCGTGCATGTCGTTCACGTAGTGGTTATTTACGAAGGCCGTGCATGTCGTTCACGTAGTGGTTATTTACGAAGGCCGTGCATGTCGTTCACGTAGTAGTTATTTACGAAGAAAATCGTGAAAAAGATGTAAAGAAAGCTTTTCTTCACGAAAATGTGTTGAGCTGATACTGTAAAAAAAAATATTCCTCAAGAAAGTGATCAATTTTTAGAGTAAGTATTGTTTACCCTGACCGAACATGTAAACAAAATTAAAGATTTTTATGAAGAAACTAGTTGCGATATGTCTTCTTTCTTCGCGGAAAAAACAATCCAACATTTTCATGAATATTTTTTCAAAATAATTAATCTGGTCTTTCATTACAACTTTTTTTTTCACAACTTTTTCGTTAAAAATTGGCCTTGACGTGTAAGAGCACGTTGTTTGTGAAGGAAGTCACAGTCTTCATACAAATGATACTTTTCTTTCACGAAAAAGGTAGCTTTTGGTGTTAGCGGCACATCAGCACATCAACTATTATTTAGTGGCGAGGCAATGGGAGTAAAGTGACTTGCCCAGGGACACACCACGATAGCTGACCCAGACTGGTCAGGGTAGGATTCGAACCCGTGATCTTTGGGTTGTAAAGGATGACTGACAGAAGACATGTAGACATGGACTTATATAGATGGAGACATCACCAAGCAAAAGATCAATATGTGGTTATCTATCTCCGATAACTGAAAACAAAAAGATTACAAAGACACTTACAGCTTCAACTGAGAGAGAGAGAGAGAGAGAGAGAGAAAATTATGTAATCTTGATAAAAATTGTCAATTTCTTTACAGAACTGACAGTACAAATTTAGGGAAACAAGCTCGAAAAGGAATTCTGATTTTAATTTTTTGGTGATTATTTCTTCAGAGTGAAGATGCTAAAAATATATACGTCCGTGCTTGGTAGAATATATGTCTCGTTACTTAATCTTTGGAATGTACTGTAAACAGGCTATATTTTGTTTAGAATGACATGACCTCCTCCATCATTGGTATAGTTTAATGGAAGTCCAGCAGTTATTTACTATAGTTGCCTTTGATAATGGTATTGATCTCTTATAACCAATATAGGGTTGTTGACAATGTTAACGAAATTTTGAAGGAATAAATTCCTTTGTACATAAAACAGTACATCTTTTTTTTTGTAGTTGTTGTTTTTTAAGCTTGCCTGAAACTCTTTCGAAAATCAGAAGTGACTAATGCTATTTTATTCCTGAATTTGTTACCCAAGCCATCAGATTTTGCTTTGTCTTCACTTAGACTGGCAATTCAATTCACAATTTTGAAAGATTTTTATTTCACGTTGATCACCGTTATTTTAGTGGTAGATTTTCAATGAATATACCCTGAAGTAATCTGATAATATATAATCATAATTTCGAACTTTGGTTGGATTTGGACATGTGTGCACTTTGTAACATATATTTACATTCAGAGGATGTCTGAAAAATTATTATAAAAAGACACAAAAATTATTTTATATTCTATGAATACCGGTATATTCTATTTATACAGGAATACTCTGAATTTCATCAATACCTGTATCCGCTCTTTTATGTTGTAATTCTTTCTAGAGAAATAACACAGAAGTATGTATGTATGTATGTATGTATGTATGTATGTATGTATGTATGTATGTATGTATGTATAGGGTTTAACAGCACATCAGCACGATAGTGACTATATGATGCCAATTAAAAACGATTAAGTAACCAGCAATCAAACAGACCCATTGATTTGTGAATGGAGTGTTTTAACATCTATATGTATTATAGACGCATTCTTTGCACTTCGAATTGACTTAGGGATTCTTCTAATTCATTGCGCTCTGTCCTGTATATTTTCACTAAGATATTTCAGTCCGTTTCGGAATACTGCGCTACATTCGATTTTGTCAGATTGGATTTGTGTGGCTACTCTCTACATTTAAAACTCAATACAACCTACCACAACTACTAATTCAATTCAATTCAGTTTACTTGTATAAATTCTAGTGACAGGGTTATCACCCATAACGACAAATGATTCAATTGATTTCACAGACATATATCTAGTAAATACCATGTGACAAGTGATACACTTTATGTATATAGCTAATATTAAAAACAATATCTGTAAATATCGAAATAAATCTTATTGAGTATAAATATACATTATCATAGTCACTTATTTGTTCGTAATCAATGATGTTCTGAGCTTACTTTTCCTCGGGGTTTCTCTCAATTTGTACAAGTTGAAAACCATTGAAAAACATCTTGTAAACATCATAATCATGCTCATATCCAGTCTAGTTTAAAATAAAAATACAATATGCTCCGCCCTGAGACGCAGCACAAAAAACATACATTAGCTATGCACGTTAGCTATCTATGGTGTCGACGGAAGTTTGGGGATGGCGAATATGTTAAAGGGTATAAGACCCAGGCGCTCCTTTTTATCTTACCCTATTACTGGCTGGAGGCCTGGAATTTACACACACACACAAGAAAAAAAAAATCCGGCCCTCAAAAAACTTAAAAAAATTTTTCTTCAGGTTTTTAGAAAAACAGAACCAATTATATCCATTATATTAGTTGATACCTTTTTTTTAATTATCTCGAGGTAACAGAAAAGAAACTCCCATTCCCCCCCCCCCCCCCTCCCATTAAATGATCTATCCTTTATCAGCCAGTTAGGGCTGGCGCGTTTTATGACATGTGATAATTTTTTCATGAAGAATGTGAACGTATTGGCCAAGCAAATCTTCGTGAAAAAATAGCTTCTTACGGAAGAAGTGACTTTTTCGTGAAAAGACACTTTTCTCGTGAAAGAAGTCGCCTTTCTCATAAAAGCTCTTTTTCCTGAAAAATAACAACATTAATGATATGAACGGCCATTGACAGAAATCATTAAATTGTATGTGTTCGTATGTGTTATTGCCATTTTCTCCTTTATTCATTCTGTAATTATCGTTGCTAAGGTTACTTTGTTTCGGGGTATGTGTCTAACGTAGTACTATACTTATTTTTACAACTGTCACTATATATGATCTAGACTTCAGTTTTACTCTCCCCCCCCACACACACACAAACACACATTTCACTTTTCACACCACCCACCCACCCCGTCTTTTGCCCTCTTTTCGGTGCTAGTACTAATAGAGCATATTTTAAAGTATAATGACTTTTGCCACAGTTATTTTCGTTCTTCCCATTGTAGCTTATATGCAAACCTGGAAATATCAAGTACCGGTATACTCGCGTATAAATCGGGTCAAAATGCAAATATACACAATGATCTGCCGTCGCATAATACGCCGGCAGATCATGGTATATGTTGTTTGTTCTACTGATTAATCCTTACAAACTGCATAGACCCAGATCTGCCAGCGCATTATGCGATGGCTGATCTGGGTCAATGCAGCTTGCAACTGGTATTGATTTATACGCGAGTATATACGGTATTTATCCATGTACACACTATGTGCAGCACCTACTGCCACAGTTAGAGTATAGCATTTCCCCCTGTACAGAGTAAACGTGCATGACCCAGTGGTTTATAGTGTCTGCCTCAAACAGGTAACTCTGCATCCGCCCTTCGGCAGTCGTGGGTGAGGGTTTAGGGGTGGGTGGTGATCGATCCCACAGAGGTGAAGTTTTCATCAAAGCCTTATCGAAAAGCAGTTCCAACAACAACGACAATAATAGGCATACATCGGGTAAGATATGTTGCGTATGACGTCGCAAAGGACAATTCCGTTCTAAACTAAGAAAATACTGGAATTAGATTGCAATTTCGGAGAAACTACCCCCCCCCTTGTATATGTAAAAGTATGCAAATTATATACTTTATTTTCGTCCATTCTATTTTACACATCTCATTTACTTTCACAGATTTATGATGCGATTCGCCTGAATCTTCAATCTGATTCTCCTATTTTTTCTTACAATCCAATCGTCCCTTGCGACGTCAGCTCGAAGATAATTATCATACCGAAGTGTGGAAGAACAACCCCTGTTTCTCATAGACAGGTATGACCGCAGGTTACAGGAATCGCCATCGATTACGTCTGGCAAAAGAAAACAAACAAACTATTGAGCAACGTGTTTAAAGATTGCACAGCTAGACACATTTCGCATAAATAATGGAGGAACGGTTTCATTTAAAAAGCAAATGAGGCGTGATACGCGTTTCAAGTTCTCTGTCAAATGTCACGCTCAAATGGCCAGCGAGCAAAGGCCATGCTCAAAGGAACCCTGAGCCTTTGTGTCACAAGTCTTTCCGCTGGTATGCCATAAACTACCGTACAGCCACATATGTGCACGCACAACATTTAAAAGATCAATTATCTGAAACTAATATTCACTGTTCTGTTAAACAGGACCACTGTATTATCTTTGATCATTCGTGCACTTAACTATTTTTTTTTTCTTCGGGTGTACAAATAATTGTTCGTAACAAATGTTAAGCTCGTTTTATTGTTCAAAATATACAACGATTTTATAAAGATTTTTTTTAATACAAAAAAGTAATAAAATGATTATAGGATTTATTTAATTTTGTTGTATTACAGCACTGCAACACTTTCTATGGTTTTATCGTGCCGAGGCCATGAGAGTTAAGTGCCTTCCTTGCTCAAGGACATACCACGGCTACCTATTTGGGTTGATCGTATGATGGGATTCGAACATGCGCCCTTCTAGTTATGGGTGCAACGCCTTAATCACTGCATGAGACATAGAGTCTAAAATTGGTTATACTATTTATGGGTTTAAGGCGTATTAAAGAAGAGACGATACCAAATATTACAAAGACTGCGATCTTCTGTGGCAGGACAATAATCCCATGTAGCTCTTATTATATCCTCACTAAATGTGACTAATTTTTTATCGAAGCTTTAAAACTAATAGAGGATACTATCATTATAGAAAATTATTACAAAGATCTGCCACGAGATCGAACAAACTCTGATCTTGAGATTGAGCGTTCACTATCAGCCAATCAGAAACGACCTTTCTAAAATAACATCATTTGTGATTGGTTGAAACAAAATCGCAAGCCCAAGCTTTATGTTGCAGGCCTGGTTGATAGTGATTTTGTCTCGCCTACTTTAGCAGATAGAGAGATATGTATCACCTTTCTGGTGACTGCGGAAGCGACAGCAGTGTTGAGATTTTGTGGTTAAAGTTTTGAAAGTCATGTACAGAGTGACATACTGGTGCATATAGCATCAGGCGAAGCAAAGAGTTCATCGAAATTCGTTGTCAATATATATATATATATTGTTACGACTCTATGGTCTAAGAAAAATGTAACAGAAAGAAAGTGAAACCAACAAATCAAGTAAAAAATCAACAAGCAATTTATTACTAGATAATTAAAATGAAAAATCAAAAAGTCACTTACAGTAATGTGTTTTGAAATCCTAATAATCCAATAAGAATGATTGTTCTAATCACAAGTCCTAAATATAGAATGTTCCGAATTCACGGCTGTGTCCTTGAATGTTATGATGTGCTAATGGTCTCCAAAGTCCTGATGTACTAGTAATCTTTGATGTGCTGATGTCAAAATGAAGTATTCCAAAATATCTGAATAAGTTCACATAAATTCCAAAATCATCAATTAAAAATCCAAAATCCAAAAGTTTATGAGCACTGTTATAATCCAATGAATATTTAAAATAATTCCTCTCTTAGAATTTGGAATGAATTTTCACAACTGTAATAGCTCTTTACAAGACTGATGGTAATGTCAAAACTGAATAAATGTCCACCAAACATGGCATATATAAAGATTGGTCACATGACAGAATGTTCTAGAACATGTGTCATCTTAATGGAATTTTACTTGTAAACAAAAATCAACCTTGACCTTCAAATTGAGAAAACATATTGATCAAAACAACCTAATTCAAGGACACTAGTTAAACATGTTTTTCCTGATAAACATAAAGATTTGAGCAAATATTAAAGTGAAGAAACATTTATAATTTCCTAAAATATTTATAATATTATATAAACATCATACATAACAATATATATATATATATATATATATATATATATATATATATATATATATATATATATATATATATATATATATATATATAATTCTCTAATATGTATGATAATATTATTTATTTGTATTTAAAAATTCTGCTAATGTTATCAAGCATTCTCCTGTACGATCGAGGGATTGTAGCACTTTCCGCTCTGGTGTATATTTGTAATTCTCTCTCTCTCTCTCTCTCTCTCTCTCTCTCTCTCTCTCTCTCTCTCTCTCTCTCTCTCTCTCTATAGTGCTTGCTGTCCATCTATTGGTGGATTTCTTTTGGGAATTTCTTTCTCATTTACTAAATGCAATAAATATATCTCTTCAAAAGGAATTACGGAAATATTTAGATTTGTTTTTCATCATTCAGGTTTAAAGAAAAATAAGTTTATTTCCAATTAAGGATGCCATATACACGATTTTTTTTTTCTCCGCGTGATGCAATTATGGCCAATCGGAACATCCTCGTCTCTTTTAAATGGGAGTAGATTAACTTCTATCCTAAGAATGGTAGTGATACTTTAAATGTGTATTTTAAATGTCTGAAAACCCCAAAAAATAAAAATATAGTACATATCGTTTACAAGGCATTATTAGACACATTTTAACAGTTGTATATTCTCTTTCGAGAAGATATTTAAGATGCTTGGACCTATTGCTATTGTCGGATATTACAATCGACCATTAATTGGATTTTTGCTGGATATTACAATCGACCATTAATTGGATTTTTGTTGGATATTACAATCGACCATTAATTGGATTTTTGCTGGAAATTACAATCGACCATTAATTGGATTTTTGCTGGATATTACAATCGACCATTGAATTGGATTTTTGCTGGATAAACTTGTTTTGGGTTAATATATGCAACGTTTAATGTCTTTTGAAAGTCCGTACTGTATTGTATTTCCTTCTGCATTCAACTGAATTTAGGAGAGAGTGAAAATATCACGTCTTATAAACTTCAAGGAAACATATGTAATAGGAAGTCATTTACAACGAATGTAAATTGCGATGTCGAGGGGAAAATACCGTGCCGACGGAAGAAGAAAAAAGGAGAAAGATAAGAGAAAGTGACTGTTATGGTGTTTCCTGTCTTCTTTGAGTTTGTATTTAAATTGCACAGGAAGCGAAAAATTATTTCGTGACATATGAGAAACGTCAACCGGGTTTGCCCTGTTTAAAAATTTACACATTTTTAAAACAATGCACAATAGGTCTGACCTCGTCTGTTCAATCTGGTTGTGGATTCTTTGTATTTTTCTTTTTTTCAAAATTATATTGTAACGTATTCTTTCATATAAATAACATTGTCATCTAGACAAACTTTTAGATAGTCTTTCAGTTCAAACAAGAATAGAACGGTTTTTGCTTTAGAAGCAGGAAATAGTTTTGAAAAACAATGCACCATGAAGTGAAGTGAATGCATTATAAGTGCTGTGACATATTTTTAGATCATAGCGTATATGCCTTACATTTTAATATCCCCCCCCCCCCCAATCGAATCTAATTTTCTATTGGAATAGCTATTTAACATAAATATGTATGTATGTATGTTCGTAGGTAGGTGGGTATGGATGGATGGATGGGAACGGATAGGTGCATGGATGGATGGATGGATGAATGAATTAATGGAAGGATCGATGGATGGATGTAATTTAAAATATCAAATGTACACAAAAAGTGACTGTAGATCAGGCAATACAGGATTTGCCCTTTTCTGTCTAGTAAAAGGTTGATATGGGAAATTTAACACGGAAATAAAAATAGAGTACTGTATCAACAGAATGATCAAACAAGTCTTCTTTTGGATATAGTATATAGACCATTGGATATAGTATATAGACCATTGGATATAGTATATAGACCATTGGATATAGTATATAGACCAAATTAGCATAAAGAATTAAATAATAAACTTTATTCATACAATAGTCAGAGGTGCTACATATTTTTATTAAGTTAACAGTCAATTAGTTATAGGCAAAATCAGAACAAATACAACAGGATTTGCTACCAGGATATTCTTTGTGAAAATTATCAGTTTTCATCCCTTTCTTTGTTCTTTCGTTCTTTCTATATGTCCGTCTTTCATTCTCTGTTAAGTTTTTAATTTAACTTATGTTTTTGGTTGTTGTTCCGGCAACTCGTACTTCTAAAAGCAACAATAATATTTGATGATGGTTTAACTTCCGTTGTGAAAGGGAAAAAAAAAACTTAATGTGCAGATGCTCTCTGTTAAATTTGGGACAAACTTTATTTGTAAAGTAGTTTACATTATTGGTAGCGAAACCTTTGTATTTTTTTAAGCAGCAGCACTCACATTTGACAGCACATAGGTGATATTTTGTCCGCTTTGAAAAGGACCTTATGTTTGACTGCTTAATCTGAATTTGTAAAAATTGGTAGTATATATATATATATATATATATATATATATATATATATATATATATATATATATATATATATATATAGATATTTAAAAAGTTGTTTAAATCATTAGTATTCATAGACGGATTGGCGTCATTTGCTAAAAGCGAGACTATTCTACAGAGAACTCTATGTCAAATATTTAGTATAATCTGGAGGAATTGTGTTCCAAAAGACTTAGTCAGATATTTTTTGTATAATTTGGAAGAATTGTGTTCCAAAAAAGACTTAGTAAAATATTTAGTATAGTTTGGAGGAATTGTGTTCCAAATGACTTTGTTGAAGAGTTTTGCTAATTTTAGTCACAGCAGACATATTTGATGGCAAATCAACATCATTTGTTGAATAACAAAAAACTTGATGCCAGAATACCTTAAATCTGGTCACAATTGGAGGAGCGGTTTTGCAGCCGTCCAAAAGTGTTGATATTTTAGCAGGGACGTCTGTATTGTATGGCGTCATTGCATTATTTGTGAATATTGTGAAGGTCTTCATTTCACAACCCTCTATTTCAATTTGGCTGAAATCAGTCAAGGTGTTTCTGAGAGGAAGTTAAAGCCTATGTTGACAGACGAAGCACGACAAACGCACAAAAAGCTCACATAACCTTATGGCGTACCTAACTCTATTTAAATGTCTGAACCTTGCATTTAACACATGTTTAAGATACCGAGTGAGTCGGTACAGGGTGCACCATAAAATTATAAAGTTCCACCCGGTCGGTCGGTGGGGAGGTGGGTCAGATGTTAGTTGAGTACATACTGAAGTTGACAAGTTTAGTTTTTTATTAGTTTAACCAGGTGAACTAAAATTGAAATACAAAGATGAAATTAAATTTCCTAAGATACAATTGGGTCAATATGAGATTTCTTCTCCCACGGTTATTTATCATCCAAATTGTGCGTTGATGTTTAAAACATGAAGTCGATTTGACAGTATGTGACTAATTTATTTTTAAACAGTCTACAAAGGGCATTACATGTTCATAATGATCTGGAAATAGCCATCTGGTTTATGTTAACATACATAAATGTATGAATTCATCTTTCACTCCAGTACACTCAGGTTAACATAATATATCAGTTGTCACTTGCATTACAATCAGTGATGCAACGATAATGTAGAGAATGTGCTGCCAAGATAATTTCTTTGATTGGATTATGTATTAGATTATTATTATTATTATTATTATTATTATTATTATTATTATTATTTTATCGCAGTTATTTATGTATCTATATGAACTTGGAAGATGCTCTCTAAAAACTGGGCAGGAAAGAAGCTAACCGGTTTTTGAGGTCTCCTTTCCAGCTTTTGCTATTTTGTTTCTGTTAATTAACGACGTACGTATCTGACGTGGATCGGCATCATTTGCGCGAACCTACAAGATCTTGGTACGAGAATGCTCTTTTTAAAAACTCCTTAAAATTGGTCTTATTTTGTTTGTTTATTTTCTTTAATTTTTTTAAATTCTAACCTCAGAGGTAAACGGCACGTGGGTATAGGAAAGCCCTATTGATTATGGTATCAAAACTTCATTAGATCACGGTATCTGCAGTAAAAATTGTGAGTATGGTTTCAAAAAAGAGTAATAAAGTTTCCTACACACTATTTTCATCAAACTTCATAGATGGAATACAATTGGATAGAGGCTTTCACACTAAAATTTTAGTTTCCTGGTGGGCATTTTCATCAAACTTCTTAGATGGAATACAATTGGATAGAGGCTTTCACACTAAAATTTTAGTTTCCTGGTGGGCATTTTCATCAAACTTCTTAGATGGAATACAATTGGATAGAGGCTTTCACACTAAAATTTTAGTTTCCTGGTGGGCATTTTCATCAAACTTCATAGATGGAATACAATTGGATAGAGGCTTTCACACTAAAATTTTAGTTTCCTGGTGGGCATTTTCATCAAACTTCTTAGATGGAATACAATTGGATAGAGGCTTTCACACTAAAATTTTAGTTTCCTGGTGGGCATTTTCATCCAACTTCTTAGATGGAATACAATTGGATAGAGGCTTTCACACTAAAATTTTAGTTTCCTGGTGGGCATTTTCATCAAACTTCATAGATGGAATACAATTGGATAGAGGCTTTCACACTAAAATTTTTGTTTCCTGGTGGGCATTTTCATCTAACTTCTTAGATGGAATACAATTGGATAGAGGCTTTCACACTAAAATTTTAGTTTCCTGGTGGGCATTTTCATCAAACTTCATAGTTGGAATACAATTGGATAGAGGCTTTCACACTAAAATTTTTGTTTCCTGGTGGGCATTTTCATCAAACTTCATAGATGGAATACAATTGGATAGAGGCTTTCACACTAAAATTTTTGTTTCCTGGTGGGCATTTTCATCTAACTTCTTAGATGGAATACAATTGGATAGAGGCTTTCACACTAAAATTGTTGTTTCCTGGTGGGCATTTTCATCAAACTTCATAGATGGAATACAATTGGATAGAGGCTTTCACACTAAAATTTTAGTTTCCTGGTGGGCATTTTCATCTAACTTCTTAGATGAAATACAATTGGATAGAGGCTTTCACACTAAAATTGTTGTTTCCTGGTGGGCATTTTCATCTAACTTCATAGATGGAATACAATTGGATAGAGGCTTTCACACTAAAATTGTTGTTTCCTGGTGGGCATTTTCATCTAACTTCTTAGATGGAATACAATTGGATAGAGGCTGTCACACTAAAATTGTTGTTTCCTGGTGGGCATTTTCATCCAACTTCTTAGATGGAATACAATTGGATAGAGGCTTTCACACTAAAATTGTTGTTTCCTGGTGGGCATTTTCATCAAACTTCATAGATGGAATACAATTGGATAGAGGCTTTCACACTAAAATTTTAGTTTCCTGGTGGGCATTTTCATCTAACTTCTTAGATGGAATACAATTGGATAGAGGCTTTCACACTAAAATTGTTGTTTCCTGGTGGGCATTTTCATCTAACTTCTTTGGTAAATTGCACTAGAGGAAGTAGCACATTGATCAGGAGTGAAGGGGGAGGGTCAAGAATGTTGAAGGTCAAGATCGCTGGCGTTTGACTTGTAATTTCTATTCTGCACGATTAGATTAGCTTCCTACGGCATCTTTATAAAACTTCTTGGTCTGCACTCGAGTAAAGACAGCAGTCTATTTTTTTCATGGGGGGGGGGGGGCGGGGGCTAAGAGTGAAATGTGGAGGTCGCTGGACTTATTTGTAATTCAAAGTTTTCGCACGATAAATTTAGGTTCTAGTATCCCTTTCCTATCCAGATATTCATAAATATATTACCCTTTGGCATGGACGGGGTCATTTTGTTATGAAAATGTTGAAGGTTAAAAGATAAATGGTCAAGTCACTGGTGTTGGCGGTGATTTTTGGCTTGTGCAAGATAACATGAATTTTATTTCTGTACTACATTTAACTAGGATATCTCCTTGTAAATTTTAATGGTGAGGTAGGTGGAAAGGATCAAGGTCACATAAGTAAAAATTAAAATGTTTGATTCCGCTTGATAACTTTGGTTGCCTACTTAAAACGTCATTGGGATAGGCTCTTACCATTTCAGAACAGGTCAACAGTGATTTAAAAGTCGGAAGGAAAACTGTGTCCCTTTTATTTGGTTTAAAAGATCAAAAGTTAGGTTCATTGCACATGAACTTGTCATTTGGGCTTCGGAACAATTAGTCAAGTTCCTTACAGTCTTTTTTATTTTTTTAATTTTTTTAATGAAACATGTAAGTATGTAATGCACTTGGCTATAGGCAGTCATTATTTATTTGGGATCAAATAATCAAAGGTCAAGGTCACTGGACATTTAATTTTGTGACTTACTCGCTACGCTCGGGGGTGGGGGGCATTCTTATAATTATAAGGATAAGGTCGCTGTTAAACATGTCATTGGCTCGTGTGCTCACAGTTCCTGAAGGCTTTGTAAGCGAAGAATTAAATATCGGATATCAATTGGATTTCCATTAGAAGATTCGGTTCAATATTACATTATCTTCCTCCTACATCCGATTTATGTGTGGCTGGCTTGTTGTTTTAAAGATTCCCGTAATTTACACTAATAGATTTATCTTAAACCATTCAACAAGGAATTTTGCACATTCATGAATAAACTGAGACAAGACATCTGCTTTATAAAACCATCTGTCTTATGTCAGCACATATAGAAATGAATATGCATATCAGTCTGATTAACAAAGGTCAATTTCAGTACATTACTTAACACTTGTATTACTATCACTAGTGTATATGAACGTCTCCTCTAATTGAAATTTGTTTAATTTATCATAATATTCTCGTGTCAATATTCTCTCTCTCTCTCTCATAATTTCCCTTTTATTCAATTATTAAAAGGTAGTCTAGATGAATAACGTTCCAGATATCGCACACTGTATAGTTCAAACATCGATATCGCACACTGTATCGTTCAAACATATAAATTTCATTGATGAAATAACTGTATCGTTCAAACATATACATTTCATTGATGAAATAACTGTATCGATCAAACATATACATTTCATTGATGAAATAACTGTTAATGCAGGAGACAGAAAAGATTTGCCAACAAACTCCAATCTACGAGAGAGAGAGAGAGAGAGAGAGAGAGAGAGAGAGAGAGAGAGAGAGAGAGAGAGAGAGAGAGAACTAATTACCTTGAAACTTAAGGAGGGACTATATTTCAATCATATATGCCTGAGGAATGTTGACTGCAAAGTCGTCATCGAAGTAAAAATCATATAAATTTATTAGAATATAAATTGACGTTACTTTGTTGTCGGACAATCAAGTAAAAGTCCAGAAATTTTGCGTTTGGAGGCGAATTCCTAGGTCCACCGCCAACACCACATGCGGCAGTTTTTTTTTTTCTTTCTTTCTTGAAGCGCTTGACGGCTGCAGAAACAAATTTTTTAAAAATGTCCGCAAAGAGAACAAAACTAAATTCGCCTCTCGTGTGTTGATGATGATGACATCGACGATCGTCTGCTACACTGAGGTGAGCTGTGGTTTTATCACAGATTTTTGCAGCAATGTCTTAACACAAGATGTTCCACTTTCACAGAATAATGGTATATAGCTATTGTTTTCAAAAGTGTGCATACTTGTATGTACGCCTAATTCTATGTACGCCACCACAATAAGTGTACATAATTGTATGAACGCCACCACAATAAGTGAGTAGATGATACAAGCCATTTGAAAAATTTTAAAAAATATTGCATCTATATATATATCTATCTTATTCTTTTCGCGGATGATATGGTTTTATTCTCAGAAAAAAAGTAAGAGGATTGCAATTTAAAATTGAATCGGTTGAACAGCACGGTCTAGAATGGAGACTTAAAGTAAATATATATAAAACGAAAATTTTTGTTTTGAAAATGGGATGGCCTATATTAAACGTTTGAAAAATGGTATTATTGTGGAAAAGTAGCAGAAATTGTTGAAAGCTTTAATTATATTGGTCTTTTTTTTTCTTTTTCTTTCCAGTAATGGTAAATAAAAATGTCAACATTAAATACTACTGTGTCTATAGGGAACTTAGTCTTTTGCATATGAAATTAAGAAGACTTGTAAATATTACAAAATATTGTTTAAAAACAGGAAGTTGTGAGAATGTAATATTAACTCCATTGTATAAAGTATTGTATGAACAGTCACAAAATAATATCTCTAATTGGCTATCATTGTTGAAAAATAATGTTTAGATATGTATGTTTTTTTAGATGTATGGAAATACACTGATTCAGCGGATGTTCAAATCAGAATATTTTCAGACAAGGATATATATATATGTGTGTGTGTGTGTGTGTGTGTGTGTGTGTGTGTCTGTGTGTGTGTCTGTGTGTGTGTCTGTGTCTGTGTGTCACTATGGTTGGAATAAAAATATATTAGATTTATCTAAAGTATCATTTTTTAAAATCCATTTAAACCAATTTGGGATATAAGATTACTTTGGCCTTTTCATGAATGTTAACCAAACAAGATCACTGACAAAACTAAGGGTCTCATATCACTGAAAGTTGAGACCGGTAGACTTCAAAACAAAGGGTCTCATATCACTGAGAGTTGACACCGGTAGACTTCAAAACAAAGGGTCTCATATCACTGAGAGTTGACACCGGTAGACTTCAAAACTAAGGGTCTCATATCACTGAGAGTTGACACCGGTAGACTTCAAAACTAAGGGTCTCATATCACTGAGAGTTGACACCTGTAGACTTCAAAACTAAGGATCTCATATCACTGAGAGTTGACACCGGTAGACTTGGCAATACTCGGATAGACAGAAACCTTAGGATATAGTTATTGTGTGATCAAAACTATGCTGAGGACGTATATAATTTTGTATTGAATTGTAATAAGTATTAATTGTTGAGAAAATCCCTAATTGAAACAATGTTATTGGAAACACCCCACCCCCACCCCCATGATAAAATGTGTAGAGGTGATAAATTGTATTCGTAAGAAAAGTATATGTAATTTAGCAAAATGTGTATTTAGCATTTGAAATGAGAAAGCAAGTTATATCATCTGACCCCATCCTCAACTAGAAGTCATACTAGTAATTTATGTGAATTTATGTTTCATTATTGAATATATATTCATATGTTTTCTCCATATTCATGGTACATTTTGTATTGTACTCAAAACGGATGTAATACTTAAGAAAAAAAATAAATACTGAATTTTAATCAAACAAAACATAGTTATTCCATCACTTCGTTTTGCCTCCAAACTAACCAATCAATTTTCTGGTATAAATATGTAACCAGAATGCATACTCACCATTAATAGCTCTGTCCAAATCTGCTCCAAAGGTGGGTGTCGTGGTAAGAGGACTCTCTCCAGGCCAGTCGGATCTGCAGCAAATGTGTCAGTTTATATGCCAGACTAAGAAAAGAAATACCGATAAAACGTAAATAATTCCCAATTCTGTTGATAACCGATTCTTAATTTACAAAATTTTTGAAAGAATTATTATTGCTGTAAATGTAAATATTTCCATAATGTAAATCGGATCTGTGATATATATATATATATATATATATATATATATATATATATATATATATATATATATATATATATATTCGTCTAACGTGCAAATATTTGCATCAGTTCTTTTAACTATAATACGTTAATGTTAATCAGAAAACTTTACTATTCTGGCAAACAGAAATAAGGCAAATGTGCTCCCTGCTGAGATTTTACCGATTAAATCATTCGATTAAGAGAGTGGTGTCTTCCGATCGACGGGTAATATACTGTAACGTCATAACTAATCCTTCCAAAATTTGATGAATTTAATGATTTTAGTGAGAAAAGAGTTAAAAAAAAACAAAAAAAACAAAACAAACAAAAACAAAACAAAACAAAAGAAGTAAACTAAATCCCAACATGCTCCCACTAAAATTTGGGCGTAATAAGTATAATGTGTGTATATATATATATATATATATATATATATATATATATATATATATATATATATATATATATATATATATATATATATATATATATATATATATATATATATATATGTGTGTGTGTGTGTGTGTGTGTTTTCTATGATCGCAGTAAGGCTGAGTGTATCATTCTATGATACTGTCCCTCTGTCCGTTTGTTTGTTTATTGTTTTTCTTGTTGTTGTTGTTGTTTGTTGTTTCAGTTCGATAACATTAGTTATTGACCACAAACCTTGACCAAACTCGGTGGATGGCTTGCACTTATGTTGAGGATTAAACATCGATTATGGGGTCAAAAGGTAAAGGTCAAAGACACTGTGATTCATATAAGAAAAATTGTTGTAGCAAAAAAACGTTAGTTCGAAAACATATTTTGACCAAATCTGGTGATGTCTTGATCTTCAGATAAGGAACAAACCTACTGGTTTTTTTGTGGGGGTTTTTTTGTGGTTTTTTGTGTGTGTTTTTTTCGGGGGGTGGGGTGGGGGACGGGGTAAAAGAGTCAAAAGTCAAGGTCACTGCCACTGAAGAAGAAAAATAATTTCTGCACAACAGTTATAGTTCTTGACCACGTACCTTGATCAAACTCGGGGATGGCTTGCACTTGTAATAAAAAAAAGAAACCTATCGATTTTGGTCAAAAATTCAAAGGTAAAGGTTACTGTCACTCATATAAAATGGTTTCCGAACAATAACATAAGTTCTAGACCATATACCATGACTGAACTTGGTGGATACTTTCATCTGGATTAAGAAAGAAACCTATCAATTATGGGGTCAAAAGGTAAACGATCATGGTTATTGTGACTCAAAAAGAAACGGTTCCACAGAAAATTTTAGTTCAAGGCTACAAACTTTGTGGATGGCTGCTAGTCTGAAAGATACCTTTTGATTTTGGGGTCGAAAGACCAAAAGGTCATGGTCACAGTGAGTCAAAAAGAAAATAGTAGTTTTAATTAGGTAAGTTTTGTGCTAGACAATGTGTTAAGCACACTTTGTGGATGTCTTGCACGTTGGAAAGAAAGACACCGTTTGATTTGAGTCAACATGTCAACGGTTAAGGTCTCTGTGACACAAAGAAAGGTAAAACTTGACACCACAGAATGGCGTTAGACTTTACGGATGGCTTGCTGATATGGAAAGAAAGCAGCGTTTAGATGTCGTGTTTGACAGCTTAAATGTGAAGTTCAAAGTGACCCTAATAAAGACAATTCATAGTGACCCAAATAAGACAATGTAATCACAGTGACCCAAATAAAGACAATGTGTTTTAAGATGATAACTTGTGGTCTACACCATAGTTATCAAGCAAAGTTCATAAATGGTGTTCTTTCAGGGCAACGAAGGGTTAAAAAGGTCAAGGTCATTGTCACTGTGACTCATCGATCAATATTGTCCATGATCACCCTACGCTGCTTGTGACTACATACAGAACTATGAAATATGGACAGGGGTATAATATACCGTTTACGATACTATTGTTAAGAATTTGCTTGCATTGTGGTCAGTTTTGGTAACTTGGTCATATCTGACGGCAAATCGCTATACGCATCCAAAGTTCAAAGGTTAAATTTGGTATGTATGGTATGAAAGTTTAAGAGAAGCCCTTTAAAATGTTGTCTTTTTTATTTTAAGGCAGCCTATTTGATGGCAGACCAGAATCGTTTGCTATGGTTTCAAAGACCTTGATGCCAGGTTTTTGTTTGGTTAGATGTTTTATGGCACAGCAACACAAGTAGATTATTTACTGCCGAGGCAACTAGAGTAAAAGTGTCTTGCCCAAGGACACACAACGAGTAGCCGACCGGAGTGATTAGATGGTACAATTCGAACACGAACCCTTTCGGTCGCGCATATGTCACTCTAATCCCTGAGTCATACTTCCACTATTAGTCACCTCTTACGACATGCTGGAGGGCGCATCGGGCCTGTTCTGCATCCGCCATTATTGTAAGATAAAGTAAATTTATTTTCAGGTACAGTTGAATTAAAAGCAGACATAACTCGAAATGTAGTGTGGTTAAATGTTTGATTTTATGTCAATATTTTACTCAAGCATCATTCTTAGCCGTAGAGTATAGAGAGGTTCCGCTCTACAGTTTCGCACTTTGCATAGGTTTGTAAAGAAAAAGGATTTCCCAGGTTTTCCTCACTGGTTATCCTGGTTATTAAAAACAGACCTTGTATATCGTCGATATTGTTACAATAACTATTAATTCCGTTTGTTTTGGTGTATGACTGATGGGTGTAATTTGGGTTATAGAGTATACAGCTTGAACTTACTTCAGATGTTCACCACTCAAAAGACTGCTAGAACTGTCTAGTCATATTTCACTTCCTGGACTTCAAGATAAATTGAAGACCCCCCCCCCCCCCCCCAAAAAAAAAAAAAAAAAAAAAAAAAAAAAACAAACAAACAGCCGAAACTGCTCAAGTTAGTGTACTTTGGACTAGTTCAGGCTCATTTTTCGAGCACGTGGGATCAGCTATTTTATAAGCTGTCTGCTTTAAATTTCCCGCGAACAAAATGCACAAACTAAATTATTTCCATAACTATCATTTTTTTTTTCGAACATTTACATTTTCTGTACTTTATGAAGTTTATATCTGTCAAATAAAAGTTTTAAAATATTAATAGACTTTCCCTGTAATATAAGCTCGCTGGACCTTTACACCAAGTTGGCGCGTAAAGAAATTCCTTCTTAATTTGAATACCATTCCTTCCATGATCAGATCTGCTTAATTATCTGTGGTAAGGACATAAAATGACGGTTGGATGTCTGGAGGTGAATTTTGTGTGTATAATAATAGGAACTTAAGTGATTTAGGGTATAATCACGCAAGATGAAACATGCTTTTTCAGCAAGAAATCAATTAACAAAGCTCGTTTGATGTACTGTCGACATTTCGTTTGATCCCGAGTACCAATTACCGTGTCCCTTATTGTTTTATCCACTTCTGAGATAAATCAGAGTCTAAATCATCCACCCACTGTCTTACTATGATTAAAGACTACACTTTCAATTATTGAGGTTCATTTAGTATTTACAGCATGAAAAAAATAAACACGAAGTCAGCAATCGGATAATTATGGGTTTTACCTTGTACTGAGATCGTTCGCACATGCCAAGTAATTGACTAGAAATATGCAACCAAGTTTGCCTGTTTAGGCTTCATTCATCAAACGTGCACTTTGTCACCAACTTATATATTACAGAGATGATTATAGAGAGGTTGCGCAATTTTGAAGTAAGCTTACACAAAATTTGACTTCTGTGGTTTGCCCATTTTACAGTCGAGATAGTTTTTTTTTGCACTAACGTGCTACGCAACAACGAATACACGCAATGCGTCTTTTGAACTTGTGAAGAATCAATAACTTACATAAAGGATAGTTTGTGAGTTAGTAATTAGTCTCCATTAAGTGAAATGTCTGGCACAGGTGCATTGATAGAAGTCTACATTAAAATCAAATCGTACGTTCAAAACGATGCTAGAATAGCTTCTGGAACATGAAATAAAATTAAACGAATAAAAAATTTGCTTCATTTGATAGCAGGTTGTGATTTATGTGAACACTGCAAATCAATATTTGTCGCGCCTGCAACAGCAAAACATATGTATCAATTCAACGTCAGTGTTGTCGGCGTCAGTGTCAAACTGGGTCACAGTTCAGCGCCATGTCTTAAAATATACGTCTAAAGACATTTCTGGATAAAGCACGAGTTAAACATGTATTTCACCAAAGAGTATTGCTTGAGTGTAGACTTTACTTTAAGTCCACAGTCAAGTTTAATTGGTCATGCCCTTTATTAATTCCAAAATTAGTCGACTCAAAATTGCACACTCAAACTCAGTTTGTTCATACTTTTGGTAATCAACAAATGGATTTACATACTAGAAAGTTACACAATTTTACTATATAGAGGGTAATGTTTTAAAAATCACAATAAATATAATGAAATAAAAAAATATAAATAAATGTTGTTTTCAGTTTTAGACTCCGTATTCATCAAACTCATCAACGTGAGTACACACTAAAACTGAGATTTTGATTCTTGATACCCGTTGTGTGTGTGTGTGTGTGTGTGTTTAATGAAACAACTTCCCATATGTAACAACATTTTTCAACTGAATGAATCACAACTTTTAAATCTCTTACGTGTCAATCAGTTCCGTCACTACTGAGAACCTAAATTGGAGTATACACTCGACGAATTGAGCAGTTTGATGCATACGTTGCCTCTGAGTTGAGTAGTTTGATGCATACGTTGCCTCTGAATGTTCACCATAACCAAGATTTTATAGTAAAAGCCTCAATGTTTTCTTTAGTGTGTTTAAAGAGCGATCTCATAACTATTAAATACTTGTTTTTAAATGTGTTCTAGGAAAGTATTTATTTATTTACTTACTGAGTTACTAATTTTCCTTCTCTGAATATCATAACAAGACCAACCCCACGCAGTTTGTCATTAATAACAAGTCATGTAGATCATACCACCAGGGAAGGTAAGTATTTAAGTGTGTGTGTGTGTGCGTGTGTGTGCGCTCGCGCGTGCGTGCATGTGTATGTATGTATGTATGTATGTATGTATGTATGTATGTATGTATGTACGTACGTACGTACGTACGTACGTACGTATGTATGTATGTATGTATGTATGTATGTATGTATGTATGTATGTATGTCGCCTCTAAGAGTTTCCATCTCCCGTGACCTTGACCATTGAGATTTCAATTGTTTTGTCTTCCTAACTCTGTGTTTATCAGAATTATAACCCTTTTCCGATCAATCTTGCATCTTCACATCACCATATTTTTTTTGCACCCAGCATAGTTCGGGGACCTTTTTAAAGGCAGAGTCCACAATATTTGATAGTGAATTATGGCATCTGTACTCAACAGTTCGAGTAATAAATGTTACTACAGATCTGGAACATCTAACTCGAAATGTGTAAATGTTGACTGGTCAGAATATTTTCGTTTGGAGCAAAAATTTTATGATGGAGTGGCCAGGGCTCTTTTTCGCGTGGTCCGCTATCTGATTTGTTGTTTTAGTTCAGTTGTTACATAAAAAAAGACATCGATGTACATGCGTAACTTGAGAAATATCGAGACGATTCGCACGCGGCTTGCAAAGTGATTTGTCAGCGGTACCTTAAATCACGATAAGTATTTATTAATTTAGCATAGTTTATATGTCACTTAGTAAACATTGCCGGACACAACATGATTGAGTAAGTAAAAAAAGGATTTTCATATCTCATTTTATTGGCATAATAACGAAACGACACGTGTTCAGCCAATAATGCTTAAGCAAAATGTAGATCCACCCGCCCACTTTGGGCTACCGGTTGGACGCGAATCTCGGCCTATAAAGGCAGAGGCCACAATCTCGACCGAATTATGGTGTCTGGTCAGTGGCGGCGTGAGGGAGGGGTTGAGAGGGGCAATTGCCCCCGGGCGACATGCGAAGGGGTGGGGGAGAGGCGGGGCAAGCCGTCGGGAGCTATTGTTTTGTTTTGCAGCTGAAATTTGTATAGTATTTCACCTCCCCCTTAGTGTAATGGGGGCAATTCTTCACAAAACGTATATTTAGGAGGTGTGTGTGGTGGGGGGGGGGGGAGAGGAGGGAGGTTGGCAACTGACATAAAAACTGTTCTATGTAGCTAAGTGGGGGCGTGTGTGTGCGTGTGTGTGTGTGTGTTTTATTAATTTTTTTAATTAACGACGTGTGCGGTCATTTTGTTATTTTTTTTTCTCTTCTTCTCTGTATATATTGATAGACAGGTGCAACAATGAACATGGCTGTCCAAGTGATTTACACATGGTTTGCAATATAACTGGTATGCGGCACACACGATCAGCGATAAGCAGTAATTAATCGAGAGTAATTGATATGCCAATTAGCAACATGACGGAGTAATTATCCTTAGTCTTTTCATACCTCATTTCACCGGCATGGTAACGAAACGACACCAGTCAAGTCAGTCATTTTACGGGAAAAAAAGAAAGAAAGAAAGAAACAACAAAATTAGCCGGATTTACAAAAATTCTCCTTTTTTTTTGAATAATTTCGAATCATGTGACCCACTTCCACGTTCACCGTGATAAAGAACAATACTCTAGCAGTCTTCCGTTAGAGATGAATTGTATTTCATCGTTTTATGGCTGTGATTTCATTACAACGCAGTGTATAACGATTTTGTTTTACAGTGCAGATATTATATGAAATATCTCTCGTTACTTCTCGATGATCTCATTATTTACAGTAAAGTAAACTTATACATGAATAATTTACTATACTGCCATGCTCTCAGCGGTATTCCTTGTCACGGCAACCGTCTGGAAGCATCCGGAAAATAAATATCGCAAAAAAGTGGCGGACAGTATGAAAATGTTGTTTCAGCCGGGTCGAATCTACCGGAATGTATGAAATTATACAAATGTGATACGATTTTACAAATATGATACGAATTTAGAATTTACTTGACAAGATCAAGATATTTTAGGTCAGTAAGTCGACGGGAAAAACGGTGGCCGCCATTATGCTTTTGTCATTGAGAATTTATGGCATAACATCACCCATCTGTGACTTTTCAGTCAGTCTTTGTTTGTTTGTCTGTCTTTTTCCTTTGTTTGTCAGTCTGTAATTCTGTTTTAAATTAAATAATTTGGGGCCTATCTATTTTCGAGAAAATCAAAAATGATTCAGAGCATTTACGATTTATTCATTTAATTTGGATGATTTTGATTATTTAAATTCCTATACTGTACATATTTCATCAAACAAATTAAAAGACAGCTTTTTATTGAAATTTCGCTGTGCATCCCTTAAACACTTAAAACTTCATCCAGTGTTGCCTGAATGCAATTAAGGGATAAGAACATTAGGAAATAATTCTGATTTGGTCAAATACAAAGATATAACAAATTCTTATCAACAATGATATTCATCTCGGTCTACAGCCTCCGTGAGTATAGTTTTTTTCTGAGGTCGATAAATCCTCGTAGTAACTTAATTGAAAAGTAATTTTTTTAATTATTGTTAAGAATTTTAAGAAGTACGCTCACTCAGAAAAGCACATGCCTTTGTTCAAATCTCAGTTGCTTTCATTCATAGAGAGAAGTCATCCTTATGTCTCAGTTTATTAGTGGAATGCATGTCTATCCAAGTATCCAGTTGTACATTCTTCAAAGTAAGTGTTGCCGTATTATTCAGTTAGTCAACTGAGATCACTGGTGTTCGATCTCAAGCAATGATGCGATACCATGACAACTTACATTCACTTTACATATATTAATGAAGTCTGAAGAAAAGGTATCAAAGCGTCTTAATGACCTGACTTCATTACTGTGTGACATCGACTTATTGGAACTCGAGCTATAACATGATGGCATGAATTAGTAATCGATAATTGTTAGTATCTTCAAAAATCTATTTTTTTCGACTAAATAAATATTTCGTGACAGAAGTGTAGAAAAGTACTAATTGATTGATTGATTGATTGGTGCACATTAACACATGGAATAATTATTTAGTGGTGAGGCAAAGGGGATGCATGCATACTGTGTTACATAGACACGCCACGGAAGTTTACACGAGCTGGTATGGGAAGATTCGAACCCGCAACCATGTGATTGACACACTAACTATTTAACCACTTTGTCTCCCACTAAAGGCAAGATCAGTAGATTGTGTGTTATGAAAAAAATAGAAAGTTGTGTTAACGCAAAATCAAAGTGGCCACAACGAAAGATAATTTGAGATAGAAAGTTATTACATGGAAATAATGAGTTGACATTAGGCAATCTAACGACTCAATTAAATCTAGGACCTTGGTAACAAGACAGTAAATTAAGACTCAGTTAAATCAAGGACCTTGGTAACAAGACAGTAAATTAAGACTCAATTAAATCTAGGACCTTGGTAACAAGACAGTAAATTAAGACTCAATGAAATCTAGGACCTCGGTAACAAGACAGTAAATTAAGACTCAATTAAATCTAGGACCTCGGTAACAAGACAGTAAATTAAGACTCAATTAAATTTAGGACCTCGGTAACAAGACAGTGAATTAAGACTCAATTAAATCTAGGACCTTGGTAACAAGACAGTAAATTAAGATAACCAAATAATTATTGGAGACAACAAACAGCATGTTTATGTTACTCCCATGGCTATTGTGTATGGATCTTAGCTTTTGATTGAACACTCTGGGCTTTAGAACAGAATGAAGGTTGTAAATAGTGTTGCATACAATATCCTTTTAATCTGGCATATGATTGATAAGATATAGTCTGTAGGCCCAAATTCTAGTACCAAACCATGTATGTTCCGAAAACAAACTTCATTCCACCTTTTGGAATACGAATTCGTCCTCACCTAGAAACAGGAAAAATCACTGCTGGAAATACTGCAAAATTCTATTTCCAAATCACAACCTTGGTTACCCCCCCCCCCCCCCAAAAAAAAAAAAAAAATAAAATAATAAAAAAAATTTGGCCTTTACCAGTTCGAAACGTCGTCAACAAATCCTCTCGTTTTTCCCAAGTAAATTCAATGAAATTTTAGTCTCATATCTTGGCCATACGCCCCTGTATACAGACGGTTCGAAATATAGAGATAAAGTTGGAGCTGCCATTGCAACATCTCACTGCGCATTTCGAGCCGGTTATGCTTAATATTTGTATAATTTTTAGCTCGTATGTATTTCTGATATTGAGTGCAATCTTTAACAAAGCCAGATAAGGGCAATCTGATTAAAATCGAGATCTCGGACATAACTGGACGCCAGTACGAGGTCATGTTCTGTTGACCTTTTGATTCACCTATCAAATTACAATGTTCACATTTATGAACGTGAAAAACGTAAATCGGAACACAATGTTTTCAACCATAATTCGAAATGCAACGCTTTATTTGATAGGTTCAAATAAGTGGACTGGGAATTCCAAGGTCACCACAACACGAACTTTTATCGGTGCCTGTCAGATACACTTATTATAAACAGATCTTGATTTTAAACAGATTGAGATAAGCGTATCTTTATTTCTATTAAATTACAGGTGCTTCGTTAATTTTATCCATTTTAAAATTTGAGAATATTTTCTTTATTCAACCCAGATTTATGCTATCAATTATTTATTTTAATCTAAAAAGGGTGAAAAGTCCACATAGTAACATTAGTTACCAGTATTTCATTCCACGCATGTTCTTTATTTAATGTGTCCAATTTATAATATGAGTATAAATGTAGGTAATCTCAAATTTTGACCCCGATTTTGTATTTCGATTTAAAAGAATTGGAAAAGTCTAATGTTAAATTCCGTAGTTCATCAAAGAATGTATAGGCCTTTAAATCAGCTTAATATATATATATATATATATATATATATATATATATATATATATATATATATATATATATATATATATATATATATATATAACGGTAAGTAAATAAGAAATAATTGGTCTTTTAATATACATTGAATGAGCCAGTCAGTGGCGATCTCACATAAAATTACAAATCAGAAATTAAGCAGTTAGGTATGAAAATTTTATAGCTGCCTTAGCTGCCTTCCATTTTTACTTTTTAGTTTATCCATTTTTCAGTGTGGGAATATTTGTATCAACCTTGATTTTATGACATCGATTTTCGATCAGAAATGGAAATCAAAATCAACATAGTTATATTTCTTATTTTATTAGATAATTTAAATGTCAGGATAGTTGTTTTCATTTATTAATTTTTAATCAAAGACTAATTTTCAGTCAATCTTGACTTGGACACAAATTTTCGATCCTGATGTGATAATGGGAAAGGTTTACATAGCTATATTCCTTACACTAATAAAGTATGTGTAATTTCTGTAATTAATCCACTGTAAATGTTAGAATAAGTTTAAATGTCAACCTGGATTTTTGGCACCAATTTTCAGTCTTGATCTTTGAAAGTAAATATACAAGAATAGGTCCTCTGATATACTGGAAACTTGAACTTCCTTGAAAAGACTGTATACCGTATATGCTCGTTTAGAAGACGGGCCCAACTGCAAACTGCACTGATCCAGATGCGCATGTAGATCTGGGTATATGCAACATGTTATGAGTAATCGACTCAACAAACAACATAGACCCTGATCTGCTGAGAAATGCATCACAGATCATTTTAATGAGCATTGCACAGATACCTGTTTTTAAAATCCAGTGTGAAAAAAAATTGGTGCTGTAAGTAAAAACGTCTGAAGTTTACACAACAGACAACTTACTCCTAAAATTACAAATAAATTCAGCTAAACTGGCTGATAAAACGGGTGAGAAAGGGATTGTGCATATTTTATCCGGGTCCTTTTCCGCTTAGTGTATCTGTTGCTATGGGTCACAGACAACTAATTCAATTCCCATAGACCGTAACGTTAATATTTGTCCAAATTACCATACTTTTGTGGTAAGATCAGCAAATCACGCTTACATCTTATGAATGATCTATTAAATAAGGAAACTTTTAAATCGATGAAAATTATATTCTGCGCGCCTCGTTTTTGACAAAATTTCACTTGTAGGTGTCCACTATAAAAAATCCAGCGCAGCAAGATTCCCCCTTTTATACATCCAGTAGTATCTGTGCCGCGACACCGATAAAATAAAAATGGTGTTAGTTTCAAGCCTACTAATACGCAGGCTTCTTCTGAAAAATTACGTTAATTTTTTTCCGGTAATTATTTTCAGCTAATCAGTGACCATCTTTCTTTTAAATACGATATTTAATATACCACCATACAATAATTAGTTGCCTGTGACCTGAATGTCACCCAAACCATAGCACATGTGTAGACCTATGGACCATCGACCAATACTGTCGCTGGCAAAGGTGTGTAGATCACGTGATTTACAGGTGTACTGATATTCAGGCCTGCCATTATAAATCAAATCGTTATAACATCAACATGCCTCAACCATTTTTTCATGAAATTTTCATTATACATGAAACAATTAACACTAATTCACATGGGATAAGTGTCAACATAAAATACTGTAATTTTATATAATGTGTTACGTTAATAAGTAGGCGTTGTTATCTCTACTCTGGTGATAGGTAAATTAATTTTAATTGCCAAATGAGAATGAAAAGACAACTAGAAACATAATGAAACTTAAATGATGAATTGCTACCGGATGATAATGATAAAATTGTCTTCTCTCTTTTTCCTGGATAAACTAATCAAGCTACAGGATACAAACCATAAAGTTGCGCTAGGAGATGTAAAATTGAATTATTAATAGCAAACTTGCTTCCAGTGTTTCAATTATTATCGAATACATCGGATCAGCTAATAATCTGTATCTGCCTGATACTTCAAACCCGCTTGATAAATTATTACTTGGAGTGCGCAGTCAGAAGGAAGGAAGAAGGATGAAAATATAAGTCATAGCTGGAATTTGAATTGTAATGAGAGTGATAGAAACCTTAAAGTTGTTATCGAGATAAGGGGTGATTAAGTAATATGGAAGAAGATCAATGATGAGTGAAAAAGTAGATCAGTGAATTATATGATAGATGAAGGATCAATGAAATAAATGAATAATGAGTTGGATGATTATAGATTGGATGATTCCAGACCAGCCTTGAAAGGTCAAGGTCTGGTGTATTTACCAGCTCACAAGTGAAGAAAGAGAGTGTTTGTGAAAGTCTGTTTTGGAATATGTTAATACTATACCTATGTCTTTTTGTGATATGAATGTTGGAAGGAAAATCTACTTTGACCAGTTTGCTTTTTATACAACATGCAAAGAGAAGACATGTCGCGTCTGTCCTCGAGTATTGGAAGATTAAGTTTGTCCAGCATTGATGTTATACTGGTGGTGTAGTTGTAGCTGCTAACAATTATATCTGATTGCCCTGTTATGTCGAATCATTTCAATTTGGTTGATATATTTTGTTTTGTGCCAAGGATCCCAAACTGAGGTAGAGTATTCTAAATGAGTTTTCACTATGTTTTCATTTGGGTTTCTTTTATCCATGTTTTGTTTGATTGGATGTTTCTCATTATATATATATAATATGTTATTTGCCTTTTTTGTAATATTATAATGTGTTTTTTCCATGTAAGGTATTTGGAGATAGTTACTCTCAGATAAGTTACCGAGTCTGATGATAACATGTAAAGATCTTGTATTTGTCAGGACTGAAGGAAATTAACCAGTCAGATTCTCATTGGTATACTTTGTATAGATCTGTTTGTAAACGTTTGGTATAATTTGTATAGATCTGTTTGTAAACGTTTGCAATCTGTGTTGTTGAAAATACGTATACAATCGCATCATGAGCAAATGGAAGGACCACATCATTTATGCAGATAAAAAAGAGACATGGACTTTAAAATTAACCTTGTGGGACTGCAGATTGTACAGAACAGTCGACATCACGGACAACTGTTTCAAATCCTTCTGTCAGGAGGCCCTGATCCAGTTGGCGCTTTTAGTATTAATTATTGATGCCCATTAACTGTAGTTTGAACAGTGGTCTATGGCGGTAAATTTTGTCAAAGGCCTTCCTGACGTGCATTACAATGACATCAGTTTACCCCCCCTCCCCCCCCCCCTCCCCCCCGTTACGGTTTAGGTTATCATAAAGTTCTTGAGTGAACTGAATAAACTGAATCCCACAGGTGAGTTTGCTTCTAAAGTCATGCTGGTTTTGGTACAACAGGTTATAATTATAAAGATAAGTCATGATGTTTGACACTAGAATGTGATTTTGCAGGATAAAGAAGTTAGTGAAACTGGTCTGTAATTTTCTGGTTTGGTTTTCAGACCTTTTTTTTTATATACAGTGGTAACTGATTCGTCTTTCTAATCCCCTGGGACAGATAGAGGAGGTAAATATGTCACAAAGGATTCGGGTTATTTCATTTTTGAGTTCTTTACGAATGCGAGGTGTAAGGGTGTCAGGACCGGTTGTTGTAAGGGTGTCAGGACCTGTTGTTGTAAGGGTGTCAGGACATGTTGTTGTAAGGGTGTCAGGACCTGTTGTTGTAAGGGTGTCAGGACCTGTTGTTGTAAGGGTGTCAGGACCTGTTGTTGTAAGGGTGTCAGGACCTGTTGTTGTAAGGGTGTCAGGACCTGTTGTTGTAAGGGTGTCAGGACCTGTTGTTGTAAGGGTGTCAGGACCTGTTGTTGCTGTTGCCTTTGTTTAAACATGAAAGCTGCTTATCCACAACCTCACTGCTGATAACAATATCATCCATTTTGTACAGCTTCTGGGCATTGCAAGTTCTGCCAACTAAGTTTTAAAGTAGCTGGTTTTCTAAAAACTGACTGAAATTGTTCATCAAATATATTTGCATTGTCTGTAGCAGTAGTTTAGACCATAATATTTCAATAATCTAATTTCCCTGCTGTCTGATTTTTTAAATTCTTTATGAATGTCCAAAATCTTGTATTGGGTTTGGGGTCTTTCGAGTTGTTTTTGGAGGGTTCAGATAATATTGATTCCTGGTAGGAATTGTATGACTGACTGATTTTTCTCTGAATTGTGTGTTTGAGGAATTTAGTTTGCATTTGATTTTACTGTTTAATTTGTTACACTTGTATTTAACATAGTCTGTAACGCTTTTTGCATAGTCGTTGCATATAATTAGTTATCTATCAGTAACGTAGCAAGAAATTCTGCCCCCCCAAAAAAAATTGGGGGGGGGGGGATGTTGGGAGGTTGCTACGCCACTGTATCCATGGAAAGCATTATTCTGCTTTGCTAACTTCGTTGGTATATATTTGAGAGCCCATTCGGTTACGCCTTGATGGATTAATTCCTAATTCATGATGGACAATATCATGGTTACCATTACCTAAAGGTGTGAGAGTCTTTATACTATAAACTAGTAAGGGCTCGCTCACTTAGTAGGAAAAGGTCCAGAGTATTTTTATCCCTTGTAGGTTCTTTTACCATCTGTTGAAGACTGAAGTCTTACTTCTGGGAGGAATTTCTGATAGAGACTCACGATGGCCAGCAAAACTCTTCAGATCATTCCTTTACGTTTATTGAAGGAGCAGAAGTATATATTTTTGAAGGAGCAGAAGTATATGATTTTGAAGGAGCAGAAGTATATATTTTTGAAGGAGCAGAAGTATATGATTTTGAAGAAGCAGAAGTATATATTTTTGAAGGAGCAGAAGTATATGATTTTGAAGGAGCAAAAGTATATGATTTTGAAGAAGCAGAAGTATATATTTTTGAAGGAGCAGAAGTATATGATTTTGAAGGAGCAGACGTATATGATTTTGAAGGAGCAGAAGTAAATGATTTTGAAGGAGCAGAAGTATATGATTTTGAAGGAGCAGACGTATATGATTTTGAAGGAGCAGAAGTATATGATTTTGAAGGAGCAGACGTATATGATTTTGAAGGAGCAGAAGTATATGATTTTGAAGGAGCAGAAGTATATGATTTTGAAGGAGCAGAAGTATATAATTTTGAAGGAGCAGACGTATATGATTTTGAAGGAGCAGAAGTATATGATTTTGAAGGAGCAGAAGTATATGATTTTGAAGGAGCAGAAGTAAATGATTTTGAAGGAGCAGAAGTATATGATTTTGAAGGAGCAGAAGTATATGATTTTGAAGGAGCAGAAGTATATGATTTTGAAGGAGCAGAAGTATATGACTTTCAAGGAGCAGAAGTAGATATTTTTGAAGGAGCAGAAGTATATGATTTTGAAGGAGCAGAAGTATATGATTTTGAAGAGCAGAAGTATATATTTTTGAAGGAGCAGAAGTATATGATTTTGAAGGAGCAGAAGTATATATTTTTGAAGGAGCAGAAGTATATGATTTTGAAACCTGGTATGTATATTTTTGAAGGAGCAGAAGTATATGTTTTTGAAGAAGCAGAAGTATATGATTTTGAAGGAGCAGAAGTATATGTTTTTGAAGGAGCAGACGTATATGATTTTGAAGGAGCAGAAGTATATGATTTTGAAACCTGGTATGTATATTTTTGAAGGAGCAGAAGTATATGATTTTGAAACCTGGTATGTATATTTTTGCTGAGACTATATCTATATCAGAGTCAAGGTTAGGCTATTCAGTGTGTTGCATGCTTTGATGAAGTACTAAGAAGACACTTCTTCGGAATTTATGATCTTTCCTTATAAACTGAACATATGTTCGCATCTACAACTTCATTACTGTAATGGTTTTCAAGAAACCATGATTCAGTTCCAACTATAATGCCTCGTCTGATTAGCTGTCTGAGAGATTTGATTGCACTTTTCTTATCCACAACTAAACGACGGTTGATATTGATAATTGTCAATCTTTTTGGTGTAGCTGTTTTATCCGTTTCCTTCACAGATTGTTGACTGTACGGAGTTTGGGGATGAGCTTGCTTGGGGAGGGGCCCGTGTTGTTTAAGGGTTTGGGTGAGATCAAGTGGGAACTATAGAAGAATAGGTCGTGACTTGAATCGTAGTGGCCAAACTTTGTGGTGACAATACAGGTATCAAGGGAATCAAAAAGGCTGCGCGAGTAATTATGAACGTTACATTTCATACAATGCAATATTGCCTTACTTTGTGATAAGGTAGTAAAAGTGGTATTTCCAATACCTTGTCACTCTGCGCGATACCATTGGTCGCAGTTGTCACGTATGAGGGACATTATATTTAATACATTACTTCTTCCCCGCAGAAGCCACAAGGGTATTTGGTATCATTGTTTAATTACAAATGTTTCCCCATGCCACAAGGATATTTGGTATCATTGTTATCACGACCGTGATCAGGTGAGTATAATTACAAATGTTTCCCCATGCCACAAGGGTATTTTGTATCATTGTTATCACGACCGTGATCAGGTGAGTATAATTACAAATGTTTCCCCATGCCACAAGGGTATTTTGTATCATTGCTATCACGACCATGATCAGGTGAGTATAATTACATATGTTTCCCAAATCCACAAGGGTATTTGGTATCATTGTTATCACGACCATGATCAGGTGAGTATAATTACAAATGTGATCAGGTGAGTATAATTACAAATGTTTCCCCAAGCCACAAGGATATTTGGTATTATTGTTATCACGACCATGATCAGGCGAGTATAATTACAAATGTTTCCCCAAGCCACAAGGGTATTTGGTATCATTGTTATCACGACCGTGATCAGGTGAGTATAATTACAAATGTGATCAGGTGAGTATAATTACAAATGATCAGGTGAGTATAATTAAAAATGTTTCCCCTAAGCTTTTACAACTATTTAGAGCAGTTAAAATCACATCATGTGACACAGAAAAAAAAATGATTAGTTTATAACATCAGAAAGGAACTACTTATTTATTCATGCGCCCTTTTCATGTGCTTTGACAATATTGATAAGCAATGGTTACAATAGAGCTCTGATGTGTATTTCTTGAGATTCGTATTTATTTTTTAAACTAATTGCAAATATAAGAATTAAACTTCATAGTTTACAAGATTCATTCAATCACCAAGCTTGAAAATCGATTACACACAGCATGAACGGCCTTCACGCATATTTTACAGGATTCATTAAGTAATGAAGCTTGAAGAAAAAAATCATTACACACTGCACGAACGGCTCGCGAAGGCGGTTCCTGCAGTGTGTAATTGATTTTCAAGCTGTATGACCCAATGCATCCTGTAAAATATGACCTTAAATTCTTAATTGATGAGTTTTACCCAATATCAGGACCCTTGTTTATGGAGATGTAAGATCTAGCAATAAGGTAAGGTCAGTCTATGTTTATTTTATGAAATTTACTTTGGCTGTTTTCTAGTTTGCATATATAAACAGTGAAGATAGAAATCCTGAAAGATGCTATAATTGATTCTAATGGATTGGATATGGTTTGCTTGCATGTAATGTGCCATTGTACACTACGTTTAAGACACTATCGTGTGTAAAATTTCAGGAAACTTGTTCAATTATGTGGCTTTATGTCGTGAGAATGAACAAAATGGTTAGATCATTCGTAACTTCTTGGTCAATCCTTGTTTCGTAAATAGCCAAAGTGGTCCAAATGGGAACTATCGACATCTATTCGAGGTATGATCCGTAGGATTGACCTTGAAGTTGCGAATGAGTTATGGGAATGAATAATCAGAACATCCTCAGCCTTTTCCGTCAAGCTTAGAAAGAAACCTCGGATGTAATTCGCCGCCATTGAGAACTGTATTCTAAACTACTTTTGGTCCATGGCACAATATGGCGGCGGATGGAAACAAAATCGCAATCAGACACATTGTTGAATGTATGTCTTTATTTTTGAGCTTTGTATCTGTTAATTTTTTTCTCTCTCTCCTTGTATGATGTGTTTTGATTACACTATTATCTCTCCCCTTGTATGATCTGTTTTGATTATACTCAATTCTCTCCCCTTGCATATTCTGATTATACGCCATTCTCTCTCATTGTATATGTTCTGATTATACTCTGTTCTCTCTCGCTCATTGTATGATCTGTTCTGATTATACTGTTCTCTCTCCTTGTATGATCTGTTCTGATTATACTCTGTTCTCTCTCTCTCCTTGTATGATCTGTTCTGATTATACTCTATTCCCTCCTTGTATGATCTGTTCTAATTATACTCTATTTCATTGTTTGATCTGTTATGATTACTCTATTCTCTCTCTCCATGTATGATCTGCTCTGATTATACTCTATTCTCTCTCCTTGTATGATCTGTTCTGATTATACTCTATTCTCTATCTCATTGTATGATCTGTTCTGATTATACTCTATTCTCTCTCTCCTTGTATGATCTGTTCTAATTATATTATCTATTTTCTTGCATAATCTGTTCTGATTATACTATATTCTCTCCCCTTGTATGATCTGTTCTGATTATACTCTATTGTCTCTCTTTGTATGATCCGTTCTGATTATATTCTATTCTCTTTCTTTCTATGATACGTTCTGAATATATTCTACGCAGTAGAAAAGGTCTAACATTTGTAAAAATTTGTATCAAAAATGTTTCTTTTGGCTGAATATGAACATCTAAACAAGAGTTCCTCGAAGGCACTAACGCTTTAATGCCAGAAAAGAATTTCCTGGAATTCAAGATAAGACCATTTCTTCTTATAAGCTGCTGAATGTTGAAACCATCTCGGATATCCTTGAGTGATACGATTTCGAATTGTCCGCTGTGGCAGCCATATTTGAAGTAAGAGCGGCACCATTTTCATCTAGGACAAACTAGGCACCATTAGAAGACTTTTCGAGAAAACCTCATGCCCATATTACCATTCATTAGGAGAATTAGAGACAAGATTTTCAATGTGTTCATTGTTGCTGTCATATCGGATGTCCGCGGGGCAACATTTTCATTTAAGAACTAGATATCATAAGAAGTCTTTCGATGAAAACCCTATTTCGATATGACCCTCAATTCTGGAGGAGTAGCGACAAAATGTTTAAGATGGCCGCCGTGTTGGCCATATTGGATGTCAGATCTGCAAAATTTTCGTTCAGGACGACGTAGACACCATAAGAAGTCTTCTGATGAAAACCCCATGTCCATATGACTTTCCTTTTAGGAGCAGTAGCAATAAGATTTTCAAGATGGCTGCCATGGCGACCATATTTGCTGTAAGATCGGCAGCATTTTCACTCACGACCAACAAGATATCATTGTCAGTCTTCTTTTGAAAACTCTATATCGATATGACTTTTCATTTAGGAGGAGCAGGAATGAAAATGTTCAAGATGGCTGCCATGGTGACCATACTGTATGTAAGATCGGCATCTTTTTTTTATTTAGTACCAACCAGGCATCATAAAAAGTTCTCTGGTGAAAACCCAATGTCGATATGATTTTTCATCTAAGAGGAGCAGCGATAAGATTTATAAAATTGCCGCTGTGGCTGCCGTATTGGATATCAGACTGGAACAATTTTTATTTAAGGGCTACTATACAATATAAAAAAGTCTTCCTGTTAAAACCCCATGCTGATATGACTTTCCCTTTAGCAGGAATAGCAATAATAAGATCTTTAAGATGGCTGATGTGGTGGCCATATTGAGTGTCAGATCGGCGCCATTTTCATTTAGGACGAAACTTGGAATGAATGTGTGTAAAGTTTCATGGCAATCCTCAAAGTAGTTCAGGAGGAGTAGCGATAACAAATTTGTGCTAACGGTCGGACGGACGCCAGACGACTAACAACAGGCCATCCCGTACGTTCATCTGGTCTATGACCAGTAGAGCTAAAAACTATCTGATAAATCGATTGTTAAAACTGGTTTTGATCTCTAGTAAACCATATAAATTCCATTTAGCAATTTTTATACGCACAACCAGACAAATATATGATGTGTTAAAAACGTGTCTACACTTTTAAATAAAAGCATGTATCATGAGCCATATAGCTGGATCCTACAGGAGCATCAGCCACTAGAGAATGTCATCCTGCCACTTCTTTTCAAACTACCATGATGTTGGTTCTTCCTATCACTGTTCTTATCAGGAGTAGGGGTCTCTGACATAAGGAACAACTCGTCTTTAAATCTGACTTCTAGAATTTGCAGAGAGAAGCAAAATTTTGAGTTAAAAGTTGAGAAAGCTTTGTGAAAGCCAATCCAGACCTTGGCTATTGGCATTAAAGCATTCTGAGAACGGACAGCATATACCCTGATCTGTTTAATACGTTAGGTGAACGGACAGCGTAGACCCTGATCTGTATAATGCGTAAGGAGAACGGACAGCGTAGACCCTGATCTGTATAATGCGTTAGGGGAACGGACAGCGTAGACACTGATGTGTATTGTGCGCTAGGAGAACGGACAGCGTAGACACTAATGTGTATAGTGCGCTAGGAGAACGGACAGCGTAGACACTGATTTGTATAGTGCGCTGATGTTTTAAGTTGATTCAAATACAAATACAATCGAACTTCTAAAACCAAGAACAATAATAACAAGATTTCCTGACAAAAATGGGTCGTAAAAAATTGTCTGAGAATATTAGGCAAGAATAGTGCAACCAGGAGATGCATGACGTGTTGCTCTTTTTTAGCTTTTTTAATGGACAGTGTAACACGTTCTTGTCGAGTGTGTTGATTCCCACCCGTTGAGGCAAAGTATTTTGACGTGAACTGCATCAAGATGCTGTACGATGATGTTCCACTAGAGAAAATATTGGATTTTTTGAGGGACTGCGGTTTTATACGAAACATTTCGACCGTATGTCTTAAGGATTTTACATATGTAACCTTTACCTTTTATTTTAAATACCGTTTACAGCATTTAACATGTTAACGTTTTATATTTGATCTTAAGATTCCATATACTGGCTAAAACTATTGCATAAATCAGTATGTTCGTCATACTGGGCAAAATATGAGGAATCAAAACTCCACAAACTTAAGAACATCAAACCCATTATAGGTGAGTGGTATCCCTCGTATGGAACAAATCGGAGAGATGAGGTGATGTTGTGCCGATTGCGTATCAGACACACATAGCTGACTCTTGAATGGTTTGGTTTTGTGGGATTTAACGCCATTCTTCAGCACATGATAGGCTACACATGGCGGTCAGTTAATTTGGTGGAGGAAGAACCCTGGAAAACCGCTGAAAGAACCATAGACCCACGGGAAGCTACTGGCAAGTTTTCTCACATATCCACGTTTGTCTAGCCGAGACTCGAACTCACGCGGACACAGGTGATATGAGTGACCTGTAAAGGCGAGCGCCTCAGATCACTCGGACACTCAGACTCATGCATACCTCCTGAAGGGTGAACCTCGACCGGAGTGTGTACCCTGCCAGTGTCCACTGATAATGGAGCATATTCTTGTCGAGTGTGTCGATTTCCACCCTATTAGACACAAGCATTTTGCCATGAACTGCTTGAAGAAACTGTAGGAGGACGTACCACCCGAGAAAATCTTTCAATTTTTAAGGGAATGAGGTTGATTCAAGAAATTTTGATTACGTTTTAAGGATTTTTTCAATGTGTTACCTTCATCTGTTATTTTATATACATTTTACAGAATTTTTACATCTTTACGTTTTATATTTTATCTTGTTGTACTTAGTTATACATTTATTTAGAAGTCCCCCCCCCCCTAATTTTGTGCAATTCATTATTACATTTTTGGAACATAACCTTTTGTTGTCCTACGTAACCACTTTGTGCTGACGTGCCGTAAAGCACTACTACATACGTACATATACACATTACATAGATTTGGAAGGGTTTATCTTCTACATTGTTTGTTCAATTTATTGTTACATTTTTCGAACTTGACCTTAAGTTCGCAAAATATAGCCACTAATGTGCTGAGATGCCGTAAAAAGCTACAACATACATCCATTACAAACCGAACAAAAGCTTTTTTCTTTGTTACTTTTATAACTTCCATTGTCTTCTCTAAGGCAGTTTAGTATTGCAATAGTCTTGGTGTTTTCCTGTATATTTTCTTTTTTATGATTAATTGTGTTCACTGATGATACCAAAGGTTGCAGCAATTTCTTGTATCTACCGTATATTCGGCAGTTGATAGGGATGAAACTTGTGATTATCTTTTGAAACATAACCTATGCCATGAGGAAATCCATATTAGATAATACTGATAATATTATTTTGCGTGTATGAGAGAGACAGAGATGATGATGACAATTTGGACGTTATGCTATTACTTTCAGCAACGGTTATCGTGATCCTGTTGGTTGGTAGGTTGGTTTTAACGGTACTTTTAACATATTACTCACTATATCATGACTAGGAAATGGGAGCTAAGAACCTTTCCTAAGGACATACCGAGGCAGCCGACCCGGATTGGCCTGGGTGAGTATCTAACCAGCGACCCTGGATTTTTAGCCCGATGATGTAGTAACTGAGCTACAGTGGCTACCTTGCTTGACCTGCATCGTTTTATACTGTTGCAGAAAAAAGTAATCATCAACATCGACATAAAACAGACCATTTATTGCTGGTAATCACAGAGATAAGGCAAAGTTCACTATCATCTTTTCTGGTTGGTAATCACAGAGTACAGGCAAAGTTCACTAACGTCACTTTTCATCGTCGCCATCTGAAACAAAAAGGAACAATGATGCACGAAGGAAAAGAAAAGCTACTGGAAAATGTTTGTAAATCAAGAAAGACAAACTAGAGTTGTTAGCAGGCATGAAGTCAAACTATACCCGAGCTTTTATGGCATGGACCATGGTCAGCCAAGATTGTTGTTAGCGGTCATAGTGACATACTCTGGTGCAAGGTACGTTCATTCTAAGATGTGGTCCTATATTAACTTTGGAGACAATAGGTGTATAAGTATTTATTTTAGAGTTCCGACACACAACTTGTAAAGCGATGTTGAATAAACCAAGTAGCAGGTCACAGCAAGCGAGCTTGGGTGCATGGTCTACTTTAATCACAAGATGCACCTTCGCTGCAAGGCTGGTGACAACTGACCTATCGTTAGATCTATCGACAGGTGTACATATATCAGCTTAAGTTAAATTTCGAATTTATATTATTCCTTAAATACTGTACTTGAAGAACTGACTAATTCAGTGGCTGTATGGCATTTAATGGAACATCAACGTATGAACGGATATATCGTGTCAAGATACACTAAGGTCGACCAAGCCCGGTCTGAGCAGGATTCGAACCTGCACCCATCCGGTCGCTGGTTCCCCTTCCCCCGGTAATTGAAGGAAACAGAAAGCAATGAAAGTAAATTCTCTCAGGTCTATCCCATAAATGCAATCACAATATATATTGATCGGCGTTTCGTTGCACTATAGCACAAGTTTTGGATACTGAGCCATTTCTCATCTTCAGAAAAAGACATAACAGTATGCCCGAGCTAAACATTTCTTACAAATAAGTTACAACTAAGTTGCACCTAATTATTTTCCTAGCTGTTTCATCTTTGCACACATCAAAGATTTCTACATCCATTTCTTTTGATATTCGAATCCGAATTAAGGTCCTGAAATCAGGTATTGACTGATTTATTAGTTGGTATTTAACAGTACATCAAAATACGAAATCAGGTATTGACTGATTTATTAGTTGGTATTTAACAGTACATCAAAATACGAAAGGCTATACCGTACTAAGGCAACTGAAGTACTCTTGAAGTACTCTTGACGGCATTAGGTGGATTATCAAGTTAAGGAACTGGATAAAACAAAGACCAACGACCTTGACTGGGCGAACACTCAGCTTCGTAAGCGTAGGAGCATGGGATCCAACCCGAAACGAGTGTTTTATGTATATTGAATTTATAATATGTGTCCATGATTGTAAGATGAACTTTAGTCAGATTATGGTCATTTTGTAAACAACATGTTTACACAGCATTTGAGTTCAAAGCCGGTTTTGTTAGCAACTGGACTGTTTTTTCCATGTCTTGTTGTGACAAAAGTCAGGTACACAAAGTAATTGTTCTATACAAATTACTCATATCCTGATGTAAAAATTGTCAGGTACACCTATTTATATAGATGGGTTTAGTAAGCAAGAGCTCATTCGGGTTCTAAAAGTCTTATTCTAAACATTAGTCTAAAGAAGCTATTTAATAATCAGATGCTACATTTGTGAAAACCAGATATGATTCAGAGAGAATAATTATTTATTTAAAATATTCATTGGAAATACTCATAGATTTCAAGACTTTTTGGGATTTATGTGAATTCATTCAAAACATTCTGGATTACATCATTGTGGTACATCAGAACATTCAAGGCTATTGGAATTCATTCGGAACATTCTACATTTTTGGAGTTGTGATTAGGACACTTAGGATTATTATTGACTTTAATTCACGTAATGTAAGTGTCTTTTGAATTTTCACTTTACTTGTCTAGAAATAAATCGCTTGTTGATTTTACTTGATTTTGTTGGTTTCACTTTCTTTCTGTTACATATTTTTAGGCCATAGAGTCGTAACAAGTGTTATTACCACTGTACTATATAGGCTAATAAGACATCGTCAGACGTCGTTCAAAAAGATGCCTGATGCAGGTACAGTACTAAACAGAGAACGTAAGCCTCTAATGATAGAGCGACTAAACGGTCTCCAGATTGTGTTCTAATTTTTTTGTTCTTCTCTTTTGCTTTCAGTTTGTGGCGTCGATTTATAGCAGACATTCGATCATAAAGCAATTCTCTATAGTGCGTGTGAAGGTGCTGTGATAAAAGACAACAACGAAGGGCATGTTGGGGTCACTTATTCTCTTAATAACATTCGGTTATTCAATACAAGCTTTAATTACATTTTACTTGGAATGGTACATTTATTGACTTAAATGTTAGAGTTCAAAAGTTTTGTTAGACAAAAGTATTTTTGTACACTAATATCATGAAAACTAACACAAATTCGTGAGAATTATTCTGTACGAGCGTACGAGTGCATGTGCGTGTTTAGATGCCTATGTATATATGTGTCAGTGAATTTGGTTTATTTTGGTGTTTCACGGCACAGCAACAAAAGTAGTTTTTAAATGCTGATGCAATCGGAGTAAAGTGCCATGCCAAAATACACACCACGGTAGCCGACTTGGGCTGATCTGATGGTAAGTTTCGAACCCGCACCCTTTCGGTCGCGTGTCTGGGACGCTAACAACCGAACCACCGCGGCTCCTGCCTCCATTAGTCGCCTCTTACGACATACAGGAGCGGACATCGGGCATATTTGATATCCCCCGGACCCGCAGAGTGTGCGTGCGTGTGTGTGTGTGAGAGAGAGAGAGAGAGAGAGAGAAAGAGAGAGTATACGAAAAAGTGAGTTATGCTGACCTTTGTAGAATTATATCTAATAATATTAATTTCAGAATGCTGTATTATGTGAAGAAATTATAAGTGGTGGTAATAAGCCGTTTCAAAAAGAAATCCAGAAATGCTAGATATTAAGGGAGCGTGTTTCTTATCAACTTGTGCACTTATACGAGCGTATGTATGTATGTATGTATGTATGTATGTATGTATGTATGTATGTATGTATGTATGAGAGAGAGAGAGAGAGAGAGAGAGAGCAGAAAAACAGTCAATATCTGGGGAAGGGAAAGAAGGCTTATAGTGTGCTGAATGTGTCACACAACATCAAAGATGACTTCAAAAAGACCAGGTACAAAAAATCTAGTGGCCTGTTTAGAATGGACATCCAACGGAATGTAAATAATTCTTGAAAGATGAACTGACAGAAACATTCACGTTTGGAGACATCTGTCACCGACAGCACAACTGCAGTATTTAACCATATAACGACGCAGCGATATCGCCAATTACAAAGTATGTTCAGGACCACTACCACCAACTTCCCATAAAGATCTCATCTTAACAAGACGTAAACGTATTTAACTGATCTGAGAAGTATTGCACATTTTGACTTTTTCGCCGAAAAACCAAGCCCGTAAATCACGTACAACAATTAAGTCATGTGGAAAAAAATACAAAAAGTTCTCTTCTTTTGAATTACATTGCTCGTAATGAGATTGCACGTAAGAACATTATCCTAACAAAGAAAAGCATAGGGCAAGGCTTTATACGCTGGAATATGACGGTGACGTTTTGTGTTCGTTAACAATTTCTAATGAGTGTGTGGGACCTTGTTAGAGGAATATAGATTTATTCAAAAAATACTACAAAGCACAAACAACTTTTCTTGTCATAGCAATGTTTACAAATTGTTAATTGTGTATTATATATATATATATATATATATATATATATATATATATATATATATATATATATATATATATATATATATATATAACATAAAAGAATTCGGTGGTATGTCGCAGACTATAAAACAAGTTACTATGCTACAAACAAAGACAGGTTAAAATGAAGGAGTTCTCCAGATAGCCACAATGGATGAATAATGACCAAATAATATAGCCATGAAGATGGTGTGAAGGAGAACTATGAATAATTTATTTGAATGTATAAAAAACTACGTTGGAATTGGACATGGTTACGAACTTATGCGAAAATGTCAAATTGTTCAAAACTGTTATCTGATCAGCGACGTACGTTTACGTTGTATAAAATGGGACCTTTCGTAAAGTTGGCGGAAGTTGTCCCAAACAAACCTTGTCACTAATAGATTACAAATAAAACAGTTATCGCCGAAAAAGAAAAACGTGCAAAAATGCATTTGAACAGAGTTTAGATATGTCGCGTTACAACCTACTTTTCAGTGTGGTTTCAAATTTGATATAAAAATTCTACTCACGGCCCTAGTTCGAACATCCATTTCGATGACACCCAGCCTAAATTGGCAAGCCAATATCCTAGGCCAGTAACTAGTAAAATCTCTACCCTCCCCCCATTAACTGGTCAGTGACGTCATTCCCAAGCTCGGAACATCGCTCGGCCATTTTTGTCAAGTCCAGAAATAACCTCGGAAGTGTAGGAATAAAAATCAATTTTATGTGCTTGGTGATTCTACTCTGGCGGAGTACACCACATATGTTACGACAGCAACAATGTTTCCAATTGTGATTTTGTTTCCTTCCGCCACAATATTGTGCCAAGGACCAAAAATAGTTTAGAATACAGTTCTCAATGGCGGCGAATTACATCCGAGGTTTCTTTCTCAACTTGACGGAAAAGGCTGAGGATGTTCCGATTGGTCCTACGGATCATACCTTGAATGGATGTCGATAGTTCCCATTTGGACCACTTTGGCTATTTACGAAACAAGGATTGACCAAAAAGTTACCACTGATCAACTATTTTTTTCATTCGCAACATTTCGGTCAATCCTACAGTCAATCCAATTGCAAAAAATTGACAAGGTAGTCCGAATAGATTTTTTTTGGTGTTTTTTTGTTTTTTTGGCAGAGATATTTTCGGCGAACAAAATGTATGATTTTTCTGTAAATTACTGCGCCGACATACAACAGAAGCATATTTTAGTCTCGCAGAAATAGCCGAGTAGTACCGAATGTCCCATAAAGGCTAGTTTGGAAACTTGCCCTGAACTGCAGCGATTGGTTGTTAGCTTCACATTGGTTTTATTTTTTGGAGTTTAACGCTATTTTTCAGCACTTGATAGTCTATACTTTCGGCCAGTATATTTGGTGGAGGAAGAGCCCGGGAAGAACTACCGACCAATGGGAAACTACTGGCAAGATTTCTCACATACCCACATTGGTCGAGCCGAGACTCGAACCCACGCGGACAGAGGTGAGATATGAATGATTTGTAGAAAGCAAGCGCCTTAAACCACTCGTCGACCTGGGGCTCTTGCTTCACATTGGCGCGGTGAATAATGGGGAAAAAGCACAGAGATTCCGTACTTTCACTAAGATGGAGGGTGACAGTTATCTGCGGTTTCACTAGCACCCGAAGTATGACGCGTTGTCAGCAAAAACATCTAAAAGCTATTGCAAGCAAAGTTGCAGAGTGGATGCATCTTGGGATAATCGTCGAAGACACATCAAAGCTGAGTCACTGTGAACTGTCTTCACTGGTTTATTCACCGCTGCTTTAAAGCACTGAATCATGCCAAAATGAGGATATTATGAGCACCTGTTCACTAGCATCTAAAGCTCAACAGTAGATAAACTTATAGGACCCAGAGGCAACCATGTCTATTCGAAACCCGCAAAACACTGATTGTGGGTTCAGTTCGCAAATGACTGAGCCACGGCGTTCTCCTAGCAACTAAAGTTCAAGCTCTCTTGCTTTTTTTTATTATACCTGAAATAATACGTATAGGAAAGAGATAGACAAGCACTAAGACTGTAATTAAACTCCCAGACAACTATTTTCAATACTCTAAAATTCTTCATTCGGGCGAGAGCGCGCACGCGTGCGTGAGAGACTATGTACAAGATAAGACGTGTAAAAGATGTTCAGAAAATAAAAAAGTATAAAATACAAAGACTATGTACAAGTATAAAATACAAAGACTATGTACAAGTATAAAATACAAAGACTGTGTAGCACTTGCAACCAAGCTAAACAGTGCTGCGATTTCGTCAGGTAAGATACAGCTGCCGTAGTTGAGTGGATCAAAGGAACATCTCTAAATCCGACGATGAAGCCCACACATCAGTGATTTATTTTTGAAAACCATGCCCTTATTGAAGGAGATGAGCCCATCAAAAGGAATGACGCTTTACTGACCGAAAAGAATTTGAGGAATCCACAAGAAGTCCGTTTCTTCCCGCCTTCTATTCTTTTTAATTGCAAAGTATTGAAACATTATGAGATATTCTTGAGAAACTCCAGAACACCAAATTTGGTAAAATAAATATTTCTAATGATGAACAGTAATGATACCATAAATAGTTATATACCTAGCCTGTAAATTATGCCAGCTTTACAGTCGTGTGTGCTGTTGTTTTAATAGTCATATGCCTAGCCTGTAAATTATGCCAGCTTTACAGTCGTGTGTGCTGTTGTTTTAATAGTCATATGCCAAGCCTGTAAATTGTGTCAGCTGCACAGTTGTGTGTGTTGTTGTGTAATAGTCATATAACCTAGCCTGTCAATTGTGCCTGTTGTATAGCTGTGAGTGTTGTTTTTGACAGGCATATGCCCAGGCTATAAACAGTGTCAGCTGTACAGTTGTGTGTTGTTGTTTTAGGTCATATGCCTAGCCCGTAAATTGTGCCAACTGTACAGTTGTGTCTTGTTTTAATGGGCATATGCCAAGCCTGTAAATTGTGTTAGCTACAGTAGTGTGTGCGTGTTGTTTTAAGTCATATGCATAGCCTGTAAATTGTGCTAATTGTACAGTTGTGGGTTTTTGTTGTTTTTCATACCCCAAACCTGTATATTGTCTGTTGTACAGTTGTGGGTGCTGTTTTAATACTTATATGCCTTGCATGTAAATTGTGCGAACTGTAAATTTCTGTGTTGCCTGTAAATTGTGCGAACTGTACATTTCTGTGTTGTTTTAATCGTCATATGCCAAGCCAGTAAATTGTGCTAGCTGTACAGTTGTTTGTTTTGTTATTTTAATAGTCATATGCCCAGCATGTAAACTGTGTCACCTACCTGTACGTGTTGTTTTAATAGTCATATGTCACGCCTGTAAATTGTGCCAACTGTATAGTTGTGTGTTGTTGTTTTCATAGTCATATGCCTAGCCAGTAAATTGTGCCAACTTTAGAGTTTTTTTGTTGTTGTTGTTCTTTTAATAGTCATATGCCAAGCTTGTAAATTGTATAGCTGTACAGCTGTGTATTCGTGTTTGTAAACTAAAGAATATATAAATTTTGAACTGCTATCTATGGAAGCCATTTCGTTGGTAGAAAAACCGTATTCAGTGGGAACAAACTTGGCAAGTCATGTTCCCTAAATACATTTCTAACTCGATTGAGTGAGTTTCACAACCGTTTTGAGGAGTCAGAAGCAGGTTTTCACATGGTTGCTATGGAAGACACACAGAAACAAGTGTATTATTGCACTTGAGATACAAAATCTATTAGTGTAAACTGTGTTTAAAATCTATAAACACTGTTTTGCCCTTTGTTTGTTTCGATAACACACTGGTTTATTTGTAGCTTTTTGAAGGTTGCGGATGTCAAAATTGATTTACCAACCCCATAACGTCAGGGTCAAATATATGCACACAGCAATTAATAGCGAGCATGCGAATGACATAACGTAGTTTTAATAACACGCCTTCTGCCTAACACACACCAATCACCCTTCTTTCACAAGGGAAATGAAACTGAATGTTACCAGATTCCATTCTTGAACCAAGAATATCCTAGAATGTCACTGGAGTTAAAATGGAAACCAAAAACATACTGTTAAGAAACATCCAAATTACCAACTGCTAGCCGCCTCTCAAATTTTGTACCAATTTCAGTTAGATAAAAAAAAAAAAAAAAACCCATCCAGCCTGCAAGTGACATACCAGGTGGAGTTAAGGTGGAGTTAAATAATGGAAGACATCGTGGGCAGATAAAGACAGTTCACCATCTGATCGAGACGATGGGGTGTAATATAATGGACTGAATCCAACATGTTGAAAAATAGCAGTATATCGGCTGTTTCCTAATCTAAAGTTTGTATTAATTTGATATTCTACGAGATTCCTATCTTTTAGAAATTTGTAAATAATGTTAGTTTGTTTCAGATCTATGACGGTATCGATATTAATGCGTCTTTCTTTTCATACTTTAAAACTTATCTTAAACAAGAGGCATACGTGGGCCCGATATCGCTCATCTGTTAAACATCTACCTAACAGCCAAGCGCAAGGACAGAAATCTGGATTATGATGATGTTTTCTCTCTGTTAAAGGTTTTTCTGTTTTCTAGTAATGACAGCTATATTTAATGGCGGATAAACATCATTTGTGCAAACTAGAAAGATCTTACGCCAGGATGCTCTCTGTTAAATTCTGTTGGTCTGTTTTTGAGAAGTAATTTAAAGATATTTTCTATGCTTAGTAACAGCGACCATACTGAATAATGAGAAGCATAGTTTGTGCAAAACTGAGGGATCTTTTTTTGCCAAGATGCTTTCTGTCAAATCTGGTTAAATTCTGTATTGTAGTTTTTGACAATATGTCATTTTTAGTTTTATTTTGTATTTTTAGTAATCTGGCCAAATTTTGACGGCTGATCATCATTTTTATAAAGACTTTCTTGCTAGAATGTTTTGTAAAATCTGGTCTTCTGAGAAGTTGTTTTAAAGGTTTTTCTATCTTTAGTAACAGATGCGATATTTGATAGTGGACCGGCATTATTTGTACAAATTTAAAAGGCCTTCCATGCGAGGATGCTTGCTGTCAAACTTGGTTAAATTCTGAACAGCTTGTTTTTTTATTATAGAAGTAGTTTAAAAGTTTCTCTGCTTTTAGTAATGACAGCCATATTCACTAGCAGATCGACATAATTTTTACAAGATTAAAAAGCCTTCTGGCAATAAACCAAATCTGGTTAAATTCTGAACAGTGGTTTTCAAAAATAAGTCGATATAAGTTCTCCCCCACCCCCATCTATTTGTAGCAACAGCTGCCATATTTGATGGCAAACTGGCCATACAGACTTGAAAGGATTTCGTGCTAGGATGCTTTTTCTAAAATTTGTTCAAATTCTGTTGAGCTGCTTTTGAGAAGAAGTAATTTATTGGTTTTCAATTGTAGTAACGGCGGTCATATTTGATGCCGGATAGGCATCATCTGTAAACATGAATTCCGTGAAGGGACTGACGCTCTACTGGCCAAAAAGAATGTTCAGGTATCCAATATATGACCGTTTCTTTTTTTTTAACTGCCGAGTGTTGAAACCATTTCTGCTATTCTTGAGCAATAAAGGTGGCGCTCGAAAGTTTCGTATTTTGTATAGCGTTAGATTTTTTTTTAAGAAAACGAATTTCTCAGATTTTCCTCACTGGATATCCTGGCTATTTGGAAAAGACCTTGTATATCTTAGGTATTATTAAAAGAACTTTGAATTCCCTTTATTTCGGTGTATGATTGATGAGTGCAATTTGGGTTATCCAACTTTGAATTCCCTTTATTTTGGTGTATGATTGATGGGTGCAATTTAGGTTATACAACTTTTAATTCCCTTGATTTGGGTGTATGATTGATGGGTGCAGTTTGGGTTATGGAGTATACAGCATGGTCTTCAGATGTGCGTCTATAAAGAAACTGCTAGCTCCGCGTGGTCATTTTCACTTCCTGGACTTCAAAGGTTAATTGTAAAAAAGAGCTGATAACTTTGTGTTTTACTTTTTATATATTTTGTAATTCATTCATTGTACGTTCAGAAGCTGGTATTGACTAATCTGGCAAAATTTGTTTTCCCTAATTTAATATCTGCTAAAAATAGTGTACTTTGGACTAATTCAGGCTTTTTGTTCGAGCACATGGGAGCGGATATTTTTGTCAGCTGTGTGCTTAGATCATGTACAATTTCCACAATTACAATATGTAAAGAAATTTCAACCACAGTACATGAAAATAGCATAGAGGTATGCCAACATTCTCTTCATGGTGTATGTTGCAAATTCAAACAACTTCACCTTACATCTGTCACTCTCTCAGAAGTACATACTATCTGTAGAACGCCTCCATAAAGACCACATATGTATTATTATTATTATTATTATTATATGATTTAATTTTAGTTGTATAGTTGAACCATTTAAGTCGTAAGCATCTAAACGGTGCGTTTGAATAATTCTCATGTATTTTTTTCTCCACAGAACAGTATTCATTAATAGCAAAGTCCCTCATAAGACCAGCTCCCCCCCCCCATAGCAACCAATGTTATACTAAAAGACAGGAACATGAAACTTGCCACAATTATTCCAGAGATGTCACTAATAAAATTTACAGTTTGAACAGGCGTGTAACAGATCAGGTTCACAGAGGTCAAAGGGTAAAAAGTTTGCTAATTCTTCTAACACTAGTATATGGAAGAAAGCAAATCTGCTTTATCATCATTTTTTCCTTAATTTTATTACAAATGAATGACAAGAAACATTTTTGCTATATTTTTCTTTCACTGAATGCAACAATTTTCAATTTAAGTTGATTTTACTCCTGTGTTCTAAGACTTTTAATTTCCCCATAATTGAGGTCACTGCACACACAATACAGCCACAAGATATATTGTGTAAGCAAGAGCAAAATAGGCATAATTAGCTTATTTTCATGCATAACATCAATGTTAATATACCATTTTATTGAGAAAATCATACAGGAAAATATGAAACAGAGAAAAGCAATTGAACAAATTTTCATATTTGTTTTAAGGTTGCACTCCACAGTTTCGTATTTTGCGCACTCCACAGTTTCGTATTTTGCATAGAGTTAGATTTGTAAAGAAAAAGAATATCCCGGGTTGTCTTCACTGGTTATCCTGGCTATTTAAAAAAGACCTTGTATATCTTAGGTATTATTAAAAGAACTTTTAATTTTCTTGATTTTGGTGTATGATTGATGGGTGCAATTTGGAATATAGAGTATACAGCTTGGTCTTACTTCAGATGTGCATCTATAAAAAAAAAAAATGCGAGCTCCGCTTGGTCATTTTCACTTGCTGGACTTCAAAGGTTAAAAGTAAAAAAAAAAGTCAATAATTTTTTCAAAACTTGTATATATTTTGTGATTCATTCTTTGTACATTCAGAATCTGGTATTGCCTAATCTGGCAAAATTTGTTTTCCCTAATTTAATAACTGCTAACAAAATAGTGTACTTTGGACTAATTCAGGCTTTTTGTTCGAGCACATGGGAGCGGATATTTTTGTCAGCTGTGTGCTTAGATCATGTACAATTTCCACAAGTACAATATGTAAAGAAATTTCAACCACAGTACGTGAAAATAGCATAGAGGTATGCCAACATTCTCTTCATGGTGCATGTTGCAAATTCAAACAACTTCACCTTACACCTGTCACTCTCTCAGAAGTACATACTATCTGTAAAGCGCCTCCAAAAACATATGGCTGCCGTGGCGGCCATATTGGATGTAAGATCGGCACCATTATCTTTTCAGACGAACTAGACATCATAACAATTCCTCTAGTGAAAACCCCATGTCGATTCGCCATTCATTCAAGAGAAGTAGCGATAACAAGATTTTCAAGATGACCGCCATGGCGGGCAAACTGGTTGTCAGGTCTGCACCATTTTCATTTAGGACCAACTAGACGCCATCAGAAGTCTTCTGGTGAAAAGATCATGTCGATATACCTTCAGTTTAGGAGGAGTAGCGATAATAAAATTTTTTTGCAAGATTGCTGCCAATGCAATCATAGTGAATATCAGATCGGCACCATTTTCATTTAGGGCAAACAACACATCACAAGTTTTTGATGAAAATCACATGTCGATATGACCCTCCATCCGGAAAGAGTAGCGACAAGATTGTTAAAGATGGCCGCCATTGCGGCCATATTGGAGTAAGACCGGGACCACTTTGATTCAGGACCGACTAGACTTCGCAAGACGTCTTCTGGTGAATACCCCATTTCGATATAACTTTCCACTTAGGAGGAATAGCGATAACAAGAATTTCAAGATATCTACAATATGGCTGCCGTGGCGGCCATATTAGATTTTAGATCGGCACCATTTTCATTTAGGACCAACTAGACATCATAAAAAGTCTTGCAGTGAAACTCCATGTAGATATGATCATCTGTTCAGGAGAAGTAGCGATAACAAGTGGCGGCCATATTGGAAATCCGAGCGGCACTATTTTCATTTAGGACCAACAAGACCTTGGGATGAAAGTCTGTGTAAGTTTGATGGCAATCCTTCAAGTAGTTTATTAGGAGTAGCGATAACAAACTTGTGCCAACGGAAGGATGGACGGCGGACAACAGGCCATCCAATAAGCTCTTCTGGTCTATTAGTAAATAAAAACTGTAAGGTGTTCATGCCATGATGCTTTCCGTCAAATTATGTGTTGAGTGGTTTTTGAGAAGAAGCCGATGGAAGTTATATATATATATATATATATATATATATATATATATATATATATATATATATATATATATATATACCGACACAAACATTGATAACGGCGCAAATTCAAAACGGTTTCCCAACGTTTCGAGCTAAACAAGCTCTTCGTCGGGGGAAAAAAACAGCTTACATATACAAAACAAACACGAATCACAAAATCTAAGAAAAATTTTGGACTCCTAATAAACGAGCGGGTTATTGTTTCTATCACATAGAAAATCAACATGTTTTGACCTAATTCCAGGTTATGAACAAAGGACGGAAACACAGCATGACGAAAAATCAACGCCATTTACAAGATTTGCTAAAGAAATTATATCCCGGTAGAGTTATGCATGGAGGTTCTAAAGGAAAGATGTCAAGAGAATTGTGTAACGGGATGTATGGACAAGAAAGATAATAATAATAATAATAATAATAATAATAATAATAATAATAATAATAATAATAATAATGACAATACAATCATTAAAAATAATACATGTAAATACTTGGGTAATTATTATCGCAAACATTATGTACGTGTGAAAAACTGATGACTGGCGGTAATTTTTATAAGACTGTAACGGCGGCCATATTTGATGGCGAATATGCATCATTTTTTGGAGATTTGAAAGGTTTTCATGCCAGGATGCTTAGGGTCAAATTTTGCTTCATTCTGTTCAGCTGCATTTTAGAAGGAACTATTTAACGGTTTTTCTAATTGAAGTACCTGCTCTATTTTATGTCCAATCTGTATCATTTGTATACATTTGAAAGTATGCCACGACGTTTTCTGTCATATTGGGTCAAATTCTCATGATCGATTTTTGAGAAGACGCAATTTAAACGATTTTCTATTTGTAGTAAACGATGGCCATATTTGATGGCCACCGTTTAGTTTCATTTATAAAAATACACAAGTTTTCATGCAAGGATGCTTTCTTTCAAACTTGGTCAACTTCTGTTCAGTGGATTTGAGAAGTTGTTTAAACATTTTCTATTGAGCAGCCATGTTTGATGGCAGATTGTAAAAACTGAAAAAGGTCTATATGCGATGATGCTTTCCGTAAAATTTGGTATTTTGATCGGTTTTCAAAAAAGTCGTGTAAAGGTTTCTCTGCTTTAAGTAACTGCGGCCATATTCGATGGCGGATCGGCAACATTTGAAAAATTAGAAAGTTTTAATGCCAGGATGCTTTCTGCCGCATTTGGTTAAATTCTGTTGAGAGTTTTTTTCAGAAATAGTCTGAAGGGTTTTTCTATTTCTAGTAATGGCGGATATATTGGAATTGTAATTGAATTACATAATTGTATAATTGTATAATTGTATAATTGCTGAATTGTATAATTGTATAATTGCTGAATTGTATAATTGCTGAATTGTATAATTGTATAATTGTATAATTGCTGAATTGTATAATTGTATAAATGCTGAATTGTATAATTTGTACGCAAAATTCAAAGGTCTTTATGCTAGGATTCTTTCTGTCAAATTTTGTCAAATTCTGTTGAGTGGTTTCTAAGATGCAATCGTTTAAAGCTTTTTCTATTTTTAGTAACGTCGGCCATATTGTCTGGCTGATCGGTATCCTTTGTACAAATGTGAAAGGTCTTCATGCGAGAATGCTTTCTGGCGAATTTGGTGAAATTCTAATTAAAGCTTGTAGAGAAGGAATAGTTTAAAGTTTTTTTGTTTTTAGTAACGACGGCCATATTTTGTGGCGTATCGGCATAATTTGTATAAACTTGAAATGCCTTCATACCAGGATGTTCCCTGCCAAGTTTTGTTTAAATAGGTCAATTGGATTTTGAGAAGTTGAATATAGCAGGGCCATACCATAAGTTCACATTGCTTCACGACCAAATGAACTAAAATCAAGAAAAATGCGGAGAAAAAGGGTTTAAAAACAGAAAGAAATACAGAAAGACAATTCTTTTCTGGACTCAGGTGACTAATTAAAGGGGAAAATGGGAACCAATCTAGAAATGGGTGAACATAAAATTGAGTATATATGGCTTTGGAGGGCCACGGCTGGTTGACAATTAAAAGTAACATTTTAGTAAAAAGAATCTTTTGAGAAATTATCCTATTTGTAACTGAAAAAAAAAACAACACACAGAGACAATGTTTCATTGATAGAATTTCAGTACTTTTACAGACTTGACCTTGGAACACTCAGTACAGCAATTAGCACCTGATTCATTAGGTGCGGAATTGAAAACACGTTTCAAACACATGTATATATAAAAAAAAAAGGCCGCTGCTCATATGGTTTTCTCTACACAGAAGCTTGCATCAAGGATGGGTCTGTACTGAGAAATATAGGTTTGATCATGAGCATTTATCCATTTAAAGTTACTGAATTTTTAATATGATGGCGCTTCCACAGGTTTATTATGGAGTTGAGTTAGTACCGTGAGTTCTATAGAAAAAACAGCCTTACAGTGGTTCCACATATGCATCTAAAATTAAGTTACTATAGATACAAAATTCTGGTTCTGTTTGTGGATAACAAGCAAATTGAATACCTTCTGACTATCTCTGACTTTCCGATATGTCAATTGTTGCCATGAAAGGGTGGGGTGGTGTGGTAGTGTGTAGATTTGACTATGTTGGTTGGGGTGTTTTGCACATTAGTTAAAAACTATGTAACCAAATATAAAAATGTTGGCCAGTTTACCATTTATAGAGTAATTATAGTCACAAATGTGATATTTCCTAGCTGTGTTTGAAACAGTATATTTCAGATTTGATCACTTAGATCTCTACCACCATACTTATACTGATGACCCCTCATGATTTTCTGTCCCACCAATTTCATACAGTGAATGTTTTGGAACTTCATATTTTGTATTTTAATCGGCTTATGTCCACCTTACCTTAGTTTTAAATTGTATGTGTTCATGAGGAATTTTAAGTAATTATGTCACTTAAATCTCCTGTATATATAGATGGTCACATTGGCCTTTTACTCATTTATATCATAATATGACTGATAATATATTTCAATCTTAACTTGAAGAGAGATAAATGGTGATAGCAAACAAGGTAACTCTTTATCAGATTTATTTATTGTAATTTGTTTTCTTCTGATTATCTGAAATGAAGCTAAAATATTTAAATGTCTGAAACGCACCATTGCTGATGTTGGTATACATGGATTTCCAATATGATTTAATATTCACCATTGTAATCTTAGACAAGCAGAACGATGCGCACTGTTTACTTATAAATTCTACACCTATACCAAGGTCTGTCAAGTAAATCAAGGGTGAATATAGGGCTCAGTGTACTAAATATATGAAAAGATGGGAACCAGTCTAGAAATGGGTGAACATAAAATGATTGGTTGATAATTTTAGTAAAAATAACCTTTTGAGAGCTTATCCTATTTGTAAATGAAAAAAGTGACCATGTTTTACTGATTGAATTTCAGTCCTTTTACAGACTTGACCCTGGAACATTCATTACTGAAATCAGCACCCGATTCTTTAGGCGCGGAATTGAAGAAACATGTTTCAAACACATGTAGATAAAAATAATGCCGCGACTCGTATGGTTTTCTCCACACAGAAGCTTGCATCAAGGATGGGTCTATATTGAGAAATATAGATTTGATTATGAACATTTAGAAATGTTATTGATTTTTTAATATGATGTTTCAATAGGTTTACAATGGGAGTTGAATTAGTACCGTGAGTCCTTCTGGGGCTTTCTTTTTAATACTAACAAGTTAGGAAATGCACAGCAAGTCTGCCTCAAACGGAAGAAAAAAGTGAGTAGTACGGTGTACATCATGCAAGCAATGAACCGCTTTCTTTAATTATGACCTTTTACGTACAGCGTATGGAAAAGTTCACAGGCAACGGCCATTATGTGTTATGTATGATGTTTATATAATATTATAAATATTTTAGGAAATTATAAATGTTTCTTCACTTTAATATTTGCTTAAATCTTTATGTTTATCAGGAAAAACATGTTTAACTAGTGTCCTTGAATTAGGTTGTTTTGATCAATATGTTTTCTCAATTTGAAGGTCAAGGTTGAATTTTTGTTTACAAGTAAAATTCCATTAAGATGACACACATTCTAGAACATTCTATCATGTGACCAATCTTTATATATACCATGTTTGGTGGACATTTATTCAGTTTTGACATTACCATCAGTCTTGTAAAGCGCTATTACAGTTGTGAAAATTCATTCCAAATTCTAAGAGAGGAATTATTTTAAATATTCATTGGATTATAACAGTGCTCATAAACTTTTGGATTTTGGATTTTTAATTGATGATTTTGGAATTTATGTGAACTTATTCAGATATTTTGGAATACTTCATTTTGACATCAGCACATCAAAGATTACTAGTACATCAGGACTTTGGAGACCATTAGCACATCATAACATTCAAGGACACAGCCGTGAATTCGGAACATTCTATATTTAGGACTTGTGATTAGAACAATCATTCTTATTGGATTATTAGGATTTCAAAACACATTAGTGTAGGTAACTTTTTTGATTTTTCATTTTAATTATCTAGTAATAAATTGCTTGTTGATTTTTACTTGATTTGTTGGTTTCACTTTCTTTCTGTTACATTTTTCTTAGACCATAGAGTCGTAACAGAAATTGGGGGCTCGTCGTTCCGGGATTGAATTTCTTTAAAGCATATTAGAGATATTAAATTTATCTTTGAAATTCATATTGATTTTGTCTTGGAATTTTTTTTTGTCTTTGGCAAAGATTTTTAAATAGAGAATTTTTTTTGTGTGAAACCAACAAGCATTTACAATGGCATCTAATGTTCAGAATTTCATTTCAAAACCTACCCAGGAGGGGTTAGAGTGCATGAGAAAGGATGAGTTGCTCGAGCTTGCCAGAAAATACAGTCTATCTGAGGCAAAATTATCATTGACAAAACAGGAGATAAAGATTATTTTGATTCAGTATTTAGTAGGAAAGGGAATTTTTGAAAATAGTGCTTTAAGTTTGAAGAGAAAGCCTGTATCTGGTTCTGACAGGAAATTAAGGGAATTAGAGTTAAAGAACCAGATGGATTTAGAGTTAGCAAAGCTTCAGATTCAGAGAGAGAGAGAAAAAGAAGAGAGGCAGATACAGATGGAGAGAGAGAAAGAAGAGAGGCAGATACAAATGCAGAAAGAAGAGAGGCAAATGCAGATGGAGAGGGAGAGAGAGAGAAAGAGGAGAGACAGATGCAGATGCAAAGAGAAGAAAGGGAAATGCAATTTAAATTAAGAGAATTAGAACTGGCAAAGAGAGCACACTCCACTCCTTTAAACACAAGTTCAGGTTTTGATGTTACTAGATATATTAGGTTAGTACCCCCTTTTCAGGAAAAAGAAGTAGATAAATACTTTCTTCATTTCGAGAAAATAGCTGAAAACTTGAAATGGCCCAGAGAGCATTAGACTTTGTTATTACAAAGTGTACTTATTGGCAAAGCTCGTGAAGTCTACATTTCACTGTCAGTACAACAAAGCACTGATTATGATGTGGTTAAGGAGTACATCTTGAAAGCTTATGAGTTGGTACCAGAGGCATATCGACAAAGGTTTAGGAATTGTAGAAAAGAAACTGGACAAACTCATGTCGAATTTGCAAGGGATAAAGAACAACTATTTGATAGGTGGTGCTCAGCCAAGAAAGTTGATCAAGCTTATGATAACCTCAGACAGCTCGTATTAATTGAAGAGTTCAAGAGGTGCATCCATAGTGATGTTAAAACCTATCTTGACGAGCGGAATGTGGAAACTTTGGAAAATGCTGCTCGTATGGCTGATGATTATTCCTTGACTCACAAAATTTCATTTGGTAATAAATCGTCCTCTCAGCAGTTTTCTGGTAAAAAACCATTTCAATCTCATTCGAGTACTTCCAAATTTCACAACAGCACAACTGTTAGGAATCAAACATCTGATAAGACTGATCAGAAATCCTTATCTCTTCCTACGTGCACTTATTGTAAAAAGAAAGGGCACGTTATTTCTGATTGCTTCAAGTTGAAAAATAAGCAACAGAGAAAAGACAGAGCTTTTCCAAATGCTCTTATTTCTACGAGGTCAAGGTCACGGTCTTGTATTGAAAGCAATACATTTGTTGGGTCAAACAAACCCCAGTCTGATTCTATTTTGGAGGCTTATGAACCATTCATGTCAGAAGGTTCTATATCACTTATTGGTGATTCTGCCAAACCTATCCCAATTAAAATATTAAGGGACACTGGAGCTTCTCAGAGTCTTTTATTATCAGGTACTTTGCCTTTGTCTGAGGAGTCTTCTTCAAGTGAAAGTGTTCTTGTTCAGGGAGTAGAGTGCGGCTTTGTAAATGTTCCTCTTCACTGTGTAAATTTGGCATCAGACTTAGTTTCTGGACCTGTGACTGTTGGGGCAGTGACTTCTTTACCCATAGAGGGTGTTCATTTATTACTAGGCAATGACCTAGCTGGAGATAAGGTTGTGGTTAATCCACTTGTAACTGACAAGCCTTGTTTGGATCAGAAAGTTGATCCTGTCGAAACTGAAATCCCTGATTTGTACCCTGCTTGTGCAGTTACTAGAGCTATGGCAAAGAGAGCTCTTGAGATTGATGTTGATCAGGATATTATTCCTTTAGCTGACACATGTATTGGTCAGTCTTTTGATGAGGTCACTTTTTCCTCAGGTATTGATCAATCAAATGGTATTGATCACAGTGATCCTCTTTTGGCAACTCATTCTCTTTGTTCTAATCAGGATGACAAACGACAATCCCTTGTCGTTGAACAGGAGCAAGATCCCGAGATATCTTGTTTGTTTCAGAGGGCTATTAGTGAAACTGAAGCCACACAAGTTCCAGTGTGTTACTTTGTGAAAAATGGGGTCCTTATGAGGAAATGGAGATGTACCCGCTGGTGACGAGTGGTCAGTGAGCTATCAAATTGTTGTTCCTAAGTCATATAGACAGCAAATTCTTAATTTAGCCATTGAAACTCCTTTGGCTGGTCATTTAGGAGTCCGTAAGACTTATCACAAGATCTTGAATCATTTTTATTGGCCGAAACTCAAAAGTGATGTTTCTAAATACTGCAGATCTTGTCATACTTGTCAAATGGTAGGAAAACCCAATCAGAAGATACCTAAGGCTCATCTGCAACCTATTCCTGCATTTGATGAACCATTTAGTAGAATAATGGTAGACTGTGTTGGTCCTTTACCTAAAACCAAGTCAGGCAACCAATACTTGTTGACCATCATGTGTGCATCTACAAGATTTCCAGAGGCAATTCCTCTGAGAAATATAAAAACTAAAACTATTGTGAAAGCTTTGGTGAAGCTTTTTACACTTGTTGGCCTTCCCAAATCTCTCCAGTCGGATCAAGGGTCAAATTTTATGTTTTGAATTTTCCAACAAGTTATGCATGAATTAGGCATCCAACAGTTTAAATCTTCTGCCTATCACCCTGAAACTCAAGGTGCTTTGGAAAGATTTCATCAAACTTTGAAGAATATGATTCGATCATATTGCTTTGATACAGAAAAGGATTGGGATGAGGGTGTTCATTTGTTGTTGTTTGCTGTTAGGGAATCAGTTCAAGAGTCGTTGGGTTTTAGTCCCTTTGAACTAGTTTTTGGTCATACTGTCCGTGGACCATTGAAATTATTGAAAGAGAAACTTCTTTCAAATGAAGATTCAGAGATTAATCTTCTTGATTATGTTTCTGATTTCAAATACAAGTTGTCAAAGGCCTGTGAAGTAGCAAGAACTAATCTTCACACTACTCAGTCAAAAATGAAATTAAGGTATGACAGAAATTCACAGGAAAGGAGTTTTAAACCTGGTGACAAAGTTCTGGCTCTCTTTCCCATACCTCAGAATCCTCTTCAGGCTAAATTTTATGGTCCTTATACCGTTGAAAAGAAAGTAAATGACTTAATTTATATCATTAACACTCCTGGGAGACGGAAACAGAAACAACTTTGTCATATAAATATGTTAAAGGAATATTTTGACAGAGATAGCCCAGCTAATTATTCAGTTAATTTAGTTGTACCTGTCCCACACAGTGAAGATATCAACGATGGAATACAATCAGACTATAGTGACTCTGGTATAACCAATCTTCGGAATTCAGAAATATTGAAAAACCTAGACCAGAAACTTTCACATCTACAACAACAGGAAAGAAATGAACTAAAACAGCTATTACATGACTATGAGCACTTGTTTCCTGATGTTCCAACACGAACAAGTAAAATTTATCATAACGTTGACATTGTAGATTCTGCGCCTGTGAAACAGCATCCTTATAGGATGAATCCTCTCAAACAGAACTATCTGAAGAAAGAAATTCAGTATTTACTGGAGAATGATTTCATAGAACCAAGTAAAAGTAACTGGAGTTCACCATGTATTCTTGTTCCCAAGCCAGATAATACATTCCGTATGTGTACTGACTATAGAAAAGTCAACAGTGTCACCAAAACTGATTCATTTCCAATCCCAAGAATGGACGATTGCATTGATAAAATTGGAAATGCGGAATATGTCACCAAGTTTGACCTTTTAAAAGGATTCTGGCAAATTCCACTGACGGAAAGGGCAAAAGAAATTTCAGCATTTGCAACTCCAGATGGACTTTATCAATATAAAGTCATGCCGTTTGGAATGAAAAATTCGCCTGAAACGTTTCAACGTCTGATGAACATGATAACATTTGGTCTTGATAATTGTGACGCTTATATCGATGACGTCATTATCTACAACAACACCTGGGAAGATCATTTGGAAACCATTCGAAAATTCTTCGATCGACTCAGCGATGCGAATCTGACAATTAATTTGAGCAAAAGTGAGTTTTGCCATGCTTGTGTCACATTTTTAGGACATATTGTGGGACAAGGTCAAGTTAAACCTATAGAAGCTAAGGTCAAAGCTATCTCTGAATTTCAAGTTCCAATTTGTAAAAAGCAACTGATGCGATTTCTAGGTATGGCTGGATATTATCGGAAATTTTGTTCCAATTTTTCCAAAATTGCTGAACCTTTGACAAGTTTATTGAGTAAGAAAACCAAATTTCATTGGTCTGACAAGTGTCAGGAATCTTTTGACAAGTTAAAGGCCATGCTTAAGAATGCACCAGTTCTTTCTGCACCAAATTTTAGCCAATCATTTAAATTATCTGTTGATGCAAGTGATGTAGGGGTTGGTGGAGTATTGATTCAGGAAGACAAAAGTGGTGTGGATCACCCTGTGTGTTATTTTTCTAAAAAACTAAACAAGCACCAGAAAAAATTTTCCACAATTGAGAAGGAATGTTTGGCTTTGATACTGGCTTTACAGCATTTTGAAGTGTATGTCACCTCAGCTCTTTCTCCAATTATTGTGTACAGTGATCACAATCCCCTTACTTTCATCAACAAAATGAAAGATAAAAATCGGAGATTGTTGAGATGGAGTTTGATATTGCAGGAATATAACATTGACATCAAACACATCAGGGGAAAAGACAATGTGATTGCAGATGCACTCTCACGTGCCTAGAAATCTAATATTGCTTGATGTAATTAAGTCCAGTATCATAAAACATGTTCTTATGTAATTTTGGTTATTGTAGTATTAGATGTATATTCAAAAGAAAGCTTTATTACATAAATCTTTCTTTTTCTTTATGAGGGGAGGTGTTATGTATGATGTTTATATAATATTATAAATATTTTAGGAAATTATAAATGTTTCTTCACTTTAATATTTGCTTAAATCCTTATGTTTATCAGGAAAAACATGTTTAACTAGTGTCCTTGAATTAGGTTGTTTTGATCAATATGTTTTCTCAATTTGAAGGTCAAGGTTGAATTTTTGTTTACAAGTAAAATTCCATTAAGATGACACACATTCTAGAACATTCTGTCATGTGACCAATCTTTATATATACCATGTTTGGTGGACATTTATTCAGTTTTGACATTACCATCAGTCTTGTAAAGCGCTATTACAGTTGTGAAAATTCATTCCAAATTCTAAGAGAGGAATTATTTTAAATATTCATTGGATTATAACAGTGCTCATAAACTTTTGGATTTTGGATTTTTAATTGATGATTTTGGAATTTATGTGAACTTATTCAGATATTTTGGAATACTTCATTTTGACATCAGCACATCAAAGATTACTAGTACATCAGGACTTTGGAGACCATTAGCACATCATAACATTCAAGGACACAGCCGTGAATTCGGAACATTCTATATTTAGGACTTGTGATTAGAACAATCATTCTTATTGGATTATTAGGATTTCAAAACACATTACTGTAAGTGACTTTTTTGATTTTTGATTTTAATTATCTAGTAATAAATTGCTTGTTGATTTTCACTTGATTTGTTGGTTTCACTTTCTTTCTGTTACATTTTTCTTAGACCATAGAGTCGTAACATATGCAATTTACATTTAAAACTGGGCCCTAGACATGTACATGTACATGTAAGCTGTTCAAAGATGCGGTATTCGTAGCCAATAAAGTAGTTTCTCATTCTGTGACTTATTTCAAAGGCTCTACAATCTGATGCTGCAGCCAGACCTTCCATTCGAGTTCAACATCTTTCAGTCCCGTTCGATTTCAATCCCATTTGATTACAATCCCATTCGATTTCAACCCCATTCGAGTTCAATCCAATTCGATTTAAATCCCACTGACCTAATAGTTTCGCTCAATCAAAAAATAGTCTTCCTCCTCAGTTCTGGATTGTCTTCATGGTAAAGCGTCGCCTCAAATTAGGCCAAAAACCAAACTACACGACTTCGTTGAATAAAAATCTATTCATACTTGTTTATGTTATCATTCGCACAAGCTATTACTAATTAAACACCTGAGTCACGATGTGTGATCTTAAAATAATGAAAGAGTACTGACTATCAATTTGTTTGTTAAAATGGTACTAAATTTAAAGTTTGGTTAAAACCCGTCTGTAAGTGTACAAGGCACTGTGTTCATAAACTTACTCAAGTAAAAAAAATCTAAGAAGTGACTACTGACCTTCATACCAAGGTCTAGTAAGGCAGGTTATCAAACTTACACAAAGCTGTGTCGAGATATACAAAAATAATAATAAAATGTATTGATGTTAAAGTTATGATATTTACATACACAAATATTTGAGATTAATTAGGACCAGCTACCTAAAAGGTCATTCAGTAGCATGAGCATCCATTCAGGAGTATGGGTGAACATATTTGTTTTAACATGGCCTGTTGCAATCATGTTGGTCGTTAGGCCGGCATCATCTTCATTTAGGATTGACTACACAGCGTCAAAATTGCTTCAATGATAATCTCGTATCAATAGAACCATCTCTCAATAGGAGTAGCGATAAAAAATTGTTCCATATGGTCACTGTGGCACTATTGTTGGAGGTCAGATCCTTGTTATTTTCATTTACGCCCAACTGCATTTTGTTGGAAGTTCTTCCGTAACAATTCCATGACGATATGACAAAGCTGTTTACAATGAGTAGCAATAGGCAATAGCAAGATTTTCAAGATGGTCACAATGGCGACCAAGTTTAAGGTCAGATCTGCACCAGTTTCATCTAGGACCATCAACATATTACAAGAAGTGTTTTTGTGAATACTCAAAGTCAATACAACCCATGCCGTTCAAGAGAAGTTGCGATAAAAAGATGTGCAAGATGGTCGCCATAGCGGTCATGTTGGAGGTCAGATCAACTTCATGTTGAAATGGCCGACTAGTCGCACTCTAGAGTATAGCTCAACATTCACAACAGTCTGACAAATGTACACCATATAACCGAAAGCTATAAAATATCTTGAAACAAACCTTGACACTGCAGACAGTTTCTGACAGAGCATACAATCAAGTATTTATCTGTACAAATTGTACACTGTAAAGTGTGATAAGCTGTACCTGTCTCCTTATGTACGTTTATATCCTGAATCGCATGTCAAAATATGAGGACCCCACTCATTTTCAAACAATCTGAATGAAAATAAGAATTTTGCCAGCTACATGGGTAGATATAAAAAGAGATCACATCCTAAATTGTAAGTATGTATGTATGTATGTATGTATGTATGTATGTATGTATGTATGTATGTATGTATGTATGTTATGTATGTATGTACTATTATGTATATATAATCTATAATGAGTGCCCAAACATTTGGTCTATGACTGTACTTTAAAATACAGTCAAATAGTAAGTCGCACTTTTAGTTTGGTTAAGATGTCAACAAGGTATTTACTGACCTTTTAGTTCAAGGTCAGAGTTGTTGACAATTATTCACGACTATATACAACAATGTTGGGGATTTTCCACTCGAATGACACATTTTGTATTGCATTTTAGATCATTAGATGACACATGTCCTGTTGTAAAATAGGCCATTTGCAAAGAGTATATAACAACTTGATGAACGCATTATAATCATTCCAATTTTAAATCCTGTGTTAAAAACATTCCTGTTTTTTATGATCATTCTGTTTGGAATCATCAAACTGTTTGGAATCATTTTATGATTAGACTTTTAGTTGTGCTGTAATGCTGTAATGCTGCAGACATAATTCCAAAGGAATTATTTATTTAACATTCCTTGGAATTACCTTTGGATTTAAATATAAGACTTTTGGATATTTGTGGGCATTCTCAAAGATATTCTGGATTGTATCGTTGTGGTACATATATGACATTCAAGAATAGTGTCGTGGTACATCATGACATTCAATTGTTGTGGTACATCATGACATTCAAGACTATTGTTGTGGTACATCAAGACATTCAAGAATACCTATTAATTCATTAATTCGGAACATTCTATAATTTCTGACTTGTGTTTGGGACATTTAGGATTATTTGGAATTTAATTCACAAATTGTAAGTGTCTTTTGAATTTTCATTTTAATTACAGAGAAATAAATTGTTTGCTGATTTAACATACATTGTTGGTTTCTCTTTCTTTCTGTTACATTATTGTAAGACATAGAGTCGTAACAGTATGTATGTAGTAATAACGTTTTACGGCATCTCAGTGTCGTAACAGTATGTATGTAGTAATAACGTTTTACCGCATCTCAGTGTCGTAACAGTATGTATGTAGTAATAACGTTTTACGGCATCTCAGCACAAAAGTGGCTATGTAGTGGGAACTAAAGGCAAAGTTAAAAAAATGTAAAATTGAACTGCACAACAATTTAGGAAGATCAATCCTTCCAAATAAATGTAAACAATAAGAACAATGATAAATATAAAACGTAACCATGTTAACATTCTGTAAAATGTATATAAAACAACAGATATAAAACTGTAAGAAAACGACCATTTCAACATATATTTGCCGGTATTTAATGAGATAACGAGATCAGTATTTACTGAACAATAAGTACAGCTAGCCTCTCTGACGTAGCCACGTATGACCATTTGTACTTTTAAAGTTCTAGCTTTCAAACACATTCATGTATGCCAACCTGCCTTGTCTCGCACTGTATTTATGTGTCGTGCAATTTCATAAAATCCACATTTAGTATGTCTGTATTTATGTGCCGAGCAATTTCATAAAATCCACATTTATTACGTCTGTATTTATGTGCCGTGCAATTTCATAAAATCCACATTTAGTACGTCTGTATTTATGTGCCGTGCAATTTCATAAAATCCCCATTTAGTATGTCTGTATTTATGTGCCGTGCAATTTCATAAAATCCACATTTATTATGTCTTTATTTAATATGCTTCCCCTATATGGCATGAGTTCTCAACTATTGCATATTCTAAAACTTTTGACCATGGACAATCATACGAAACTGTGAAGTGTCCCCTTTGTTCTGGCGGAATAGCAATAACAAAATTTGCAAGAGGGCCGCCGTTGCAGCCATATTGGAAATCTTCGATACACCATTTTCTTCTAGGACCAACTAGACCTCAGGATGAAGCTGTTTGCCAAGTTTTAAGACTATACTCCGAGTAGTTGAAGAGGAACAGCGATAACAAACAATTGCTAACGGACGCCAGCGACAGACTACCGACGACAGTCATAGGGCATCGCATAAGCTCCTCTGGTCTCCGACCAGTAGGGCAAAAAGTCGAGTTCGAGGATCCATAACTGCAAGAAGAACTAACAACCCGAGTTCTCTAAGACATCGTATCATGCTTCATTTGCTCTTAAAAACTCTTTGTAAAGAAAGACGACAAAAATGCGCGTCCATATATGTGAGGTAGGGTAGTGAACGGAGTAAAATTAATGTCTGTACTGCGGGTTGACTACAAAGTTGACTCGAACCTTTGATTCTCTATTGAGGACATAACGTAACTTCGATTATACCTGGGATGGGAAATGTAAGATATTGAAATTTAATACTACAATTATAGGCTCTTGAAGTATTTTTCTTTCTCAAAATCAAACATAATCTCTTTTGAATTAATCTCGTCCCCTCCTCCTCATAACAATAAATAACCCCTTTTATAGGGTTTATAAAGAGTAATTCACAGTTTATAGGCCCTGAAGGTCAACAATTAGCCCTTAAATCGAGATTAAAAGTCTGCTTATCGAAACTTATTGCGGTTGAGTAAGTGCCAATCACAGAAAAGACGAGACATTCAATATTTGCTGAAGTATCAGCTATGATTGTTTTTCGGGGGGGGGGGGGGGGGAGAGTGGCAGTTGCCATTCAGCGTGTCATATTGCCCTTGAAAAATCAAATTGAGACTTTTAAATATAACTGATTCTTGTAAAACGTAAAGTACTCTTAAACTTTCGAATTAAAAAATTATCCAAAGTTTCCATACTGTCATGTTTTTCGGATTGCGGATATATATATATATATATATATATATATATATATAGATATATATATATATATATATATATATATATATATATAGCGTCATTACGATGGAGAAATCTTATAAATTCGGGTTCAATGACCACGTGTTTTCAGTGATATCAACATTGATTTTTAAAGTGTTAATACATGAACTCTTAAAAACACTCATGCAGTTTCAAAGCCTAAATGTGATTTGCAGACTTCAGCTATTATACCATTTTGTTCATATATCATATTATGAATGTCTTTTCTCACGATTATAAAATTAGAACTTCCTTTTCACAAGGTGCTTATCACTATAGCCAAACAATTTATCTGCCACATGAAAGCCATAACACGCATTGAGAAAGTTGATTGTGATGCAAAATTAGATAACAATCCCAATAAATCACACTTTACAGGAGCAGGAAAAACAAATTTGTAAAAATTGTCTTTACATTTTTTGAGGGAAATGTAATGCATCAGGACTTATCTACTACCGCAGTTTGGCAGACTATGCCCTCATCTGACTTGAAGGAAGCTACTGCTAGACTGGTTCTATAAATCAAGGCTTGATTAATGGACCAGTCCACGCTCCTTAACTTCAAATGAAACTTCAAAGATAAACTTAAGCTGAAGATTCATACAGAGTAGGGAAACTACAGGATTGGCTTGCGAACTAAAACAAATAGTCTACCATCCCTTTTTTAGGTGATAGTTATGTCACCGAGACATGGACTTGGGGTGTTTGGTGTTTTACGGCATGGCAACAAAAGTTATTTAGTGCTGAGATAACTGGAGAAAAGAGTCTTGCCACACCACGGTAACATATCCTGGCTGTTCCGATGGTAGGATTCGAACCCGTACCTTTTCTGTCGCGATTCCGGCATGCTAACAACTGAGACACTATAATTTATATCGCCATTAGTCTCCTCTTCCAACATGCAGGAGGGAGCATCGGGCTTTCTAAATCCCTAAGCCCGCTGGGGTTAGTACTCGTCAGGACAATCTCGCGACTTGATCACAAGAGCCTGAAGTATTGTCAGTACAAAAGATTGGGTTTGATGGTGATGGTGATGAAGCTGATCATAGCGATAATAATAATAATAATAATAATAATAATAATAATAATAATAATAATTTCTTTTAAGAGGATAACTCAATATAGTTTGACTGAATATTTCTACGAATTACCCAACATAAAAAAATGTATCCATTTAAAAAATCTTATATTGATAAATTTGGCGCCTCGTCTTACCGTCTTTTGTCTTCTATTTGATTGATTTAACTTTAAGCTTCTTGCATGATCAAATGTAGGACTGGTGATATCAGGGTAGCAGTTTTCAGAATTCACGTCAGAAACAATGATTTTATTGACCTTTGTAGAGTAAACAGTAACATGCACAAAATGCGGTCATAGGACAAACATGTATATAATGAATTCATAGCCAAAAAGGGTCATGTCTCCTTTTTTTCCTCCTTCAATAATGTGTTGGGTTCCTTATGGAGCATATTCGCACAATTGTGATCATTTATACGTACGGGGATCCCGTATATACAGGTTAAAATCAGGATAAAACACCTCCTGACTGGAGCTACTATACTGCTGTATCAACTCCAGCCTTGAAGGCATTAGGCATTATGGAATTGGGCATCAACTAGACCGCAGGGCGGAAAGTTCCACAAGTGGATTCCAGATGGAAGGAAGAAGTTTTTGTTAGTGTTCACACTGCTGAAAGGAACCCGAAACTTTGTAGCATGACCTCAGGTGTGTACACCAGCTGGATGTAAGTATACACAGGCTGGTATGTCAGTATACACCTGATGGATGTAAGTATACACAGGCTGGTATGTCAGTATACACCAGCTGGAAGTAAGTATACACAGGCTGGTATGTCAGTATACACAGGCTGGTATGTCCACTAGTTGTTTAACCACTCTCTATATCAATATGGCCTTGGATTGCTGTCTACGGGTCTGCAGATCTTTCCATCCAAAATCTTGAAGCATGCTGGTAACGTTGCTTGTCCGGCGGTAGTCTCCTGTAGTAATGTGAACTGTCCTTCTCTGTAACGCTTCCAGCTTGGAGATGTTAGACTTGGTTCGGGGATCTCATACCATTGACCCATATTCCAACTGCCGATGAACCAGGGACTTGTATCATATGGTGTTAACATCCTTAGGGCCGATGGGAAGGTTTCTGCGCAGAAAGGCAGTGGTACAAACGGCCTTATTTGTTATGGAATCAATATCAAGGGTGCGTCGGTGGCCAAGTGGTTATAAGCGACGAATCTTGAACTCATTGAAGCGTGAACTACGTTAGGCCGCTGACCAATGTCTCTGGTTCGAGCCCAGCAAACGGCACAGAGGTGATATGTTTGAAGGGTCCGACTTCCCTCCGATCGTACGGTGGTTTCCTCCGGGTACTCCGGTTTCCTCCACTCACAAAGGCGGCCTCCCATCGCTCCCCTACTTAGTGTAGGGATTGGTGGTGGGTTGTAAGTATAGAAACCCCTACACACCTTGAATGCATGATCAAGGTCGGGGAGTGTCGGGTTGATCACTCTACCTCAAAGTTGAGGGTGCTCCGATAAAGTACAAGACATACATACATACATACATACATACATACATACATACATACATACATACATACATACATACATACATACATACATACATACATATGGCTAATCCAGAACAGCGCACTGTATCTCTTGTTACCCTTAGATACTTGGCCTTTGTTGCCATCCGTAGTACTTGACCATGAACATTACAGCTGGCTGTTACGACTCTTCTCTTACTGATGATGTGGATAACTTCCCATTTATCAGGATTACAGTTTATATGCCAGTCATTCTCCCACTTTTGTAGTCGATTTACTACTCGATATCACACAGTCATCAGCAAACAGTCGCACTGTTGAGCTAACTCTCAAGGGCTGGTCACTGATGTAAACAAGAAACAACAGCGGACCCATAACGGTGCCTTGTGTGACTCGTATAGTTGCCTGGGCAGATGAAAAGGTCTAATCACCAAGAACCTACTCTTGTTTGTTTTCCAGCTAAAAGGATTTTGATCCATTCTAACTCCACGGACACCATAATAATGTAGTCTGACTGCAAGATGTTTATGTGGGACTTTCTCGAAAGCTTGCTGAAAAATTCAAGCAGAATGGCGTTTATCTGTTGTAAGTTGTTCAGCCCTGATGCTAAGTCCTGGGTGGTGATCATCAGTTAACTCTCAAAGGACCTGTTATTTTTAAACCCATGCTTCCTGTCAGAAAGACTTTTTTCCCTTTGATGAACTTCACTAGGTGACTATGAACAATATGTTCCATGATTTTACAGCAAATTGATGTAACATATTCAGGCAAGTGTGCAAATTAATAAATTTACTAAAATTGTGAATTTTTGTTTTATTGCGTGCTAAGAACTCTAAATATTCCTCTAAAGGGCGTAATAACTCTATTAAAGATCCCGGATTTTCATTATATCAGCCCTACATGAATATGGAAATAAGAGTATAGTTTCATTCATATATCTAGATACATACTATATTAATATTAATGAATTAATATATTTTAATATTAATACATTAATATATTAATAGTTTCATTCATATATCTAGATACATACTATATTAATATTAATGAATTAATATATTTTAATATTAATACATTAATATATTAATAGTTTCATTCATATATCTAGATACATACTATATTAATATTAATGAATTAATATATTTTAATATTAATACATTAATATATTAATAGTTTCATTCATATATCTAGATACATACTATATTAATATTAATGAATTAATATATTAATAGTTTCATTCATATATCTAGATACATACTATATTAATATTAATGAATTAATATATTAATAGTTTCATTCATATATCTAGATACATACTATATTAATATTAATGAATATTAATATTTTAATATTAATACATTAATATATTAATAGTTTCATTCATATATCTAGATACATACTATATTAATATTAATGAATTAATATATTAATAGTTTCATTCATATATCTAGATACATACTATATTAATATTAATGAATATTAATATTTTAATATTAATACATTAATATATTAATAGTTTCATTCATATATCTAGATACATACTATATTAATATTAATGAATTAATATATTAATAGTTTCATTCATATATCTAGATACATACTATATTAATATTAATGAATTAATATATTAATAGTTTCATTCATATATCTAGATACATACTATATTAATATTAATGAATTAATATATTAATAGTTTCATTCATATATCTAGATACATACTATATTAATATTAATGAATTAATATATTAATAGTTTCATTCATATATCTAGATACATACTATATTAATATTAATGAATATTAATATTTTAATATTAATACATTAATATATTAATAGTTTCATTCATATATCTAGATACATACTATATTAATATTAATGAATTAATATATTAATAGTTTCATTCATATATCTAGATACATACTATATTAATATTAATGAATTAATATATTAATAGTTTCATTCATATATCTAGATACATACTATATTAATATTAATGAATTAATATATTAATAGTTTCATTCATATATCTAGAGTATCTTTTTTGTGCGATAGTTCTTGAAGAATTTTAGGATGGACGGATGGATGGACGAAAGGACGGATGGATGGACGAAAGGACGGATGGATGGACGAAAGGACGGATGGATGGACGAAAGGACGGATGGATGGACGAAAGGACGGATGGATGGACGAAAGGACGGATGGATGGACGAAAGGACGGAGTAACCGACGCGACGAGTGCAAGATGTTCCTCTTAGTATTGCAGGGTGGCTGGGTTAAAAACAAACAAATTAAAAGCAAGGAAAACACAGCGTGGGTGCACGGGGGTTTACTTAAATGCCTTACAGGAAGGGAATGAACTTTGGTCTTGAAATACGACAAAACGTATTTCATCTTGCGGACGGAAATTAAACCTTCAAAGCCTCTGTCTTGATCCCAAGCCAGGTCCAGTGCATTGTAATATATCTTTCGTTTTAAGTACGGGACAAATAGAATAGCTGCACTAAACATACTCATAAGAGAAAAAAAGTTATTTGATATCACATGTCTAAAAGCCTTGACTCATCTGCTCTCCATGCGTTAGATATTGACTTGAAAGAACCATGTATACCCGATGAAAACCACTGACGACAAACAGGAAACATGAATCTTTGTACAGAACATTACAGGAAGTCCCAATTAAAACATTCTCGTCTTTCTTATGACAGATGAATACATCTAACATGATACGTAGAAGACCGTATCAAACCCGGAACTCAGGAAGTTTGAAGCGTGCACTTTACCACGACCCCAAGAACTACATTTATCCTGAACTAGCTGTCAAGAGTCTAAATAAAACAAAATAAATAATAAATATAGAAATAAAAGTAATCAGATGGGATACAATTCCAAGTTAACTGACTTAATATCATTTTATTTAAATTAATCCGATTGTTTCGTTAAGTCCCCGAAGTTGATGTTAAACTTAAGATGATTATTGGGTAAGCTTTTCGAAACCTAGACCCAGGCTACCTCCGCATGACTTCCCAGCTGGAAGGAATCAATGCCAATCTCCAGTCAGATAATTTCCCGAACACAGCACGAAACCAAATTTACCCGTACGTATAAAGACAGCTTGACAAGATTTCCTCAGATGAATTTGTAAATGCTTTGTAACTTACGAAACTTATCATGGTGTGTGACCTTAGGTATTAATCCATATTTACAATAGACCGCATGGTCTGTGACCTTAGCTATTAATCCATATTTACAATAGACCGCAATTACAATTGTGCCAAATGAAACAACTTTATGTTCCGGATCCTGGAGAAAGACCGATTATAGACAAAGGTTCGGTGGAAATACTGTTTCTCCCCAGCAAACAGTGCCAGGATGCATGTTTATGTGACTTTTAAAATCTTAAACATTAAATCTTAGCTTTGTTGACTACGACGTTCTCGCTGCGGGCTGAGAGATCTACTAACGCAGGCGGGTCAACAGCAATAACAGCACCAGCAACAAGAAGAACAATAATAATAATAATAATAATAATAATAATAATAATAATAATAATATTGTTTTCTACTGGGAGTAGTTTACTCGAGTTTCGTTGGATTAGGGTCCATTAAGAGTCCTTTAGTACATCAAACGATTCTGATTGGTTAACCAAAGGAAATTATTTTAGGACTGAACGCAATTATCCTTGACTTCGGGATACTATAACTGGCTACGGTCATTGCACATGTTCCAGTGGGCACTAATGCCTTGTGCCGAGGCTTATGACGTCATATATGGTCATATGAAATACTTTTTCCGAGGGAACTGTTCTCTTATAGTGTTGTCTGGTCGGATATAGTGTTGTCTGGTCGGATATAGTGTTGTCTGATCGGATATAGTGCCCAAACCGATGGCGAGAGCACTATACACACCAGACAATACTGAAGGCAAACAGTTCCCCCCAGGAGAAGGCAACAATAGGCTAACAGTTGTGGTCCAACAACAATTTAAGCACCCACATTTGCACTGAAGCTAAGATTTTCACTTATACTTTACGAATCGAGAAAAGACGTCGTGCACTTTATCACATAATAACGATAAGCAGTGTGATTTCTGCGAGTTCATACGACGCCAACAGACTTGTTCACCTAACCGAATTCCTTATAACTGATCTGACCTTAGTTGCAATGCAACTGACAGAAACCGTTGATAAACTTAACTCTATGGAACCTATGGAAATTGCAAACCGTATGTCGGCATCGTACGTTATTAATGAATCTGTTAGATAGAAGATTCATTACTCATTAAAGTTGCACTGGTTTTTGCATTCTTTGAGTATGAAGATTTGGTGCATGACCTCCCCCATCCCCAATCACAGTGTAGAACTGTACAAAGTTTCTTTGCGTGTTCTACGGAGTTTGTGGATGCTGGATTAAAGCATACATAAATGCTGCCGTAGTGTTGTCGGAAAAGAAGCGGTCCAAGTGCGCCTGATATCGCTCGCCTGGCTTATATAACTTCACAATATACCATTTCACAAAGCAGGTTAATGTAGTTTTGTAAGAAAACATCGTATGTAAACTATCTCCCAAACTTTCTATCATGTTGCTTTTACCTATTTTAATATATCCTGATAACAATTCTTTCAGAAGATGAAGGAATAATTAATATGCACAGTCTCTTGCTCATAATCGTAGTCCTCCAGACTTTTATGACAATAAACTCATCAAATAAAATTTTAAAAAATAAAAATAAAAATAAGACAGCCCATCAGATGCAAGATCACCTCATTAATATGCACGGATACCGCTTACGTTCGAAACTGCCCAAGATCTTGATGATATAAGCCCATATTCCAATTTTGATCAAAATCGGATAAGAATTGTGGCTTCCGGAGAAGTAACAAGTTCAGCCAATCAGATCCAAGATTACATAATTAGAATGCGTGAATCTCACTCATTATCAAACCCATGATGATACAACCCCATATTTCAAGTTTGGTAAAAATGGGATTAGAAATTTAGTTTCCACAGTGGCAACAAACTCAGTCAAAAAGTCACTCAGATGCATGATCAGCTCATTGACATGCTCTTGCTCATTATCGAACCTGTATAAGATATTGCTGATATATACATGTATTCCAAGTTTGATCAAAATCGGATCAGAAATCTGGCCCCCAGAGTGGTAACAAGGTCAGCCAATCAGGTGCAATATCACCTCATTATTATGCGTATATCTCGCTCATTGTCGTACCCATAAAAGATCTTGAGGATATAAACCCATATTTAACGTTTTATCAAAATCAGATCCGAAACATGGTTTTCAGAGGCGTAACAAGCTCAGCTAGTCAGATGGAAGATAATCTAATTAGTATGTATGGATCTCGCTCATTATCCAACTCGTCAGAAATCTTAATGTTATAGGCATATATTCCAAGTGTCATCAAAATCGGATCAGAAAAGTGCCTTCCAGACTGGTAACGAGCTCAGAAAATCAGATGCACGATCACTTCATTAGTATTCGTGAATCTCACTTATTATCGAAGTCTTTCGAGACCTTAATGATATAAGCATATATTCCAAGTTTGATCAAAATCGGACCAGAAATATGGCCTCCAGAGTGGTAACAAGCTCAGCCAATCAGATGCAAGATCACCTCATTAATATGAATGAATCTCGCTCATTATCGAACTCATCAGAGATTTTTATGATATCAACCCAATTTACAATTTTGGATGATATCGGACCGGAAATATGGACTCCTGAGTGGCAACAAGCAAACTGTTAACGGACGGACGCACGATTAATGACGCACGACAGAAGACGAACGATGGACACATGACCATACCACAAGTTCCCTTGGCCTTACGGCTAGGTGAGCTAAAAATGGACCAGAATCATGAATATAATCATCTTATATTTGATGTTTTTAATGCAACAATTTTCCAAGATAATACTGATAAGAAGAGGCCTAAGTGGGCCTGATATCGCTCATCTTTGCAACTGACGACTGTAAGCTTGTGAAAGTAAATTCATAGATGTTGTCAAATTGCGGAGTGGACAGAATGTTTGGAGCACTTCGTTGCAACATTATCTATTAGGCCTAACAAAATACGAGTGTTTCCGGTTTTGTGCTAAAGGTTTAAGGGACAGACGCTCTACTGTCCGAAAAGGATTTCCAGGAATTCAAGATAAGACCTTTTCTTCTTTTTTTCTGCGGAGTGTTGAAGCCGACTCTGATAATCTTAAGCGATAAGATTTTCAAATCAGCCACTATGGACGCCACACTGTATGTAAGATCGGCACCATTTTAATTTAGGACAAACCAGACACCATTAGAAGACTCTTGGTGAAAACCCCTTGTTGACATGACCATCAAATTCAGGAGAATTAGTGACAAGATTTTCAATATGTTTATTGTGACAGCCACACTGGAGGTCAGATCAGCACCATTTTCATTCAGGAGCAACTAAGTATCATAATTAGTCCTCGGGTGAAAACCCCATGTCGATATAACTTTCCAATTAGGAGGAGTAGCAACAACAAGATTTTCAAGATGGATGCCATGGCTGCCATACTGTATGTCAAATCAGTACGATTTACATCTGGTACCAACTAGACATCTTAAGAAGTATTCTGGTGAAAACTCCATGTCGATATGATCTTCCATTTCGGAGAAGTAGCGATAACAAGATTATCAAGATGGCTGGCGTGGCGGCCATATTGGACATGAGATCGACACCATTTTCATTTGCGACCAACTTGACATCATAAAAAGCCTTTTAGTGAAAAAAACTCATGCTGACATAACCATCCATTTTGGAGGAGTAGCGATAACAATATGGCTCCTGTGGTGGCCATATTGGATGTCTGAGCAACACCATTTTCATTCAGGACCACTTAGACTTTTTGATGAATGTGTGTGTAAAGTTTCATGCCAAGCCTTCAAGTATTTTAGGAGGAACAGCGATAACAAACTTGTGCTAACGTACGGACGGACGACAGATGACAGACAACAGGTCATCCCATAAGCTCTTATTGCATACGACCAGAAGAGCTAAAAATTGTATTGGTTGGTCGGAATAAGACGTTTTAAAAATCATTTTTCCACTAGATTTCCCGAAAGTGAACCACGGCTGCATGACCTAATTGTATTCCATTGAAAAAAGACCTTGTCAGTATTATTCAACAACACGATGTTTTACGATAGTTAGACATACACAATCTATATAATTATTTAAATAATTTGCGTTTGTCTGACATAACTTGCTGTAAATATAAAACGGCCACAATTAGCAAACAGCATGCAAAGGAAGCCATGACTGAATCATGGTCTGGTGGTCTGGTCAAAACATTCAGAAAATATTTAATTTTTTAATATTTAATTTTTTTTATATTATTATTCTGTTTTATGGTCAGAAAATGTATAAGGTAGGCGTTTGGAAATAGGAGAGTCCGTATATTTAGGTTAAAGACGGTAATTGCGCCTGCGAGTGGTTCGGGAGAGCATATTGGGTTATTGCTGTTTCATTTTATTTAAAAACCAAAAATACCAAATAAAAATCTAAAATTATGAATGACTAATAGCATGTAATATATGAAATGCCATAAAATAATGCATATACGTGTGATAACAGAAAAAAGACAAATATTTTTGGCATGTGAATATAGCAATACCACTTTAAAGTATTGACTGGTGTTAAGTTTTGTTGGGAAATAAGGTTACTGTTGTGCATCAGAGACACGCGGTCAATACCTGGTTTGATTGGGCGATAAGGTTACTGTTGTGCATCAGAGACACGCGTTCAATACCTGGTTTGATTGGATAATATATTTTTATTACTTTATGACCTCTGTAAAATAGTCTAATAGGTGTCGTTTTGCAGAGTGCACATATACGGCAATTTCAATGTGACCCAGTACTTTGGGCCAGGGAATATTAGTATTGTCGGTTGAAGCATGAGTCATGTCACGTGATCAGCGCGTGAGTTTGTACCCTTGACCTGACCTAGATTTCGCAATCCGAGGATCATTCATTTTTGTTGACCAGAAGTTAGAATAAGTTCGTAATAGTAAGATGTTGATTTGAGACGGAACAAGAAATGTGTTTTGCTTGTTTCAATGACGCAGTAAAGAAAGCTATATAATAAGATGTGATCGCAGCGTTCGTCATTCTTTCATAGTTCGTTCAGCCTGAGAGGTCATAAACGAGATTGGTTCATTTTGTGTGATATTCTGCTTAATATTATTATACAGTACATTTTGGATTTAGTACAGCTACTTAAACTTTAAGAATTATTCAGCTCCGTTGGAATTATCGGAAACATTTCTAGAACTTGTGTGATATTCCATATTCACAAGGATTACTTGGAATTAATAATATTTGGATATAACTGATTCTTGTTAGCATATCAGCACAGTGGTGTTTTCATTCGGAATATTCTTCATTCGGAATAAATTGGATTAACTTCCGGATCAGTGAACTTTAGAACAATTTAGGACTTTTAAGGATATTCTATACCGTAAGTTATTTTTGATTCTTTCACTTTGATTGTTTGTTGAAATATTTTAATGTTTTAGGAAATTAAATATTTGTGTTTTAAATCTTGAAAGCTTGTTTGCGTTTTTTCTTTTGTTACATTATCCCTAGTCGTAAAAATATTCCCTTTTTTAAGCAGATGCCGAAAAAGACAAATGTTAGGATTTAAAGGTGAATGAGAGGCCTTATACATGTCAAAGTGAGGCAAGTACACAAGTGAACTATGGTATATACAAGAGACGAGATACTAGAAGGAGTGAAACTTGCTTTTAATTGAGGAATAGGGGTTGAAGGAGAATTTCATATTGGGGAAAGTTGTTAAACTAGACAAAGATAAATATATTAGCTTGATAGGCAAGTGTCATAGCTCAATTCAAATGGAGTACACATGACACACGTAGGTCTAAGAAACAACGTTCACATCAAACTGTATCAGAATATGTTCAATAGTTCTTCAGCTATGCTGATTTCAAGCAATTAAACAAGAACAAGTACAAATATGAAGTTGATTGAAAAAGGCCGTAACTCTGTTCATAATGCTGCCGACAAGACAAAACCCATGCAACGAAGATCCAGGTCTAAGAGACAATACCGACGAGACAAAACCCATACAACGAAGATCTAGGTCTAAGAGACAATGCCGACGAGACAAAAAACATCTAGGTCTAAGAGACAATGTTCAGATCAAATTCGATCAGAATATGTTGTTGAATGGTTCTTTAGCTATGCTGACTGCAAAAAACATTCCAAGTTTCCATGTGAAGATAAGAACATGTTCGACAAGGACCATAACTCTGTACAAAATGGTGTAGACAAGGCTAAAGCCATAAAAGGTACATTTAAGTCTATGAGACATTGTTAATGAAAAATTACATCAAAATATGTTGAAAAGTTCTTGAACAATGCCGGCTATAATCAACATTCCACGTGAAGATACGAAGTTAACTGTCAATAGCCATAACTCTCCAAAAAAGGCGTGGATGGGATAAAACACATTAACGCACAACTAGATCAACGAGACAATGCAGACATTAGATTGCATCAGAATATGTTGAATGGTGTGATGGTTACAAGTATCTGCTGTAAGGGAGATGTAAGACTGATGGAAAAAATGCAAAAACTCCGTCAAAATTATACATAAAAATACGAAACCTTTCAAATGCACATCTACATGTCATAGGCAATTCACCCATCAAAACAGCATCCAATTATATGCAAAGGTTACAGAGCTTTGGTGGTTAAAAGAAGTGTGGATAGACGAAAAAGGTGACTGCTATAGGGCCCCAGCATCTAGATGCAGGACAATAATAATAATAATAATAATAATAATAATAATAATATTAATAATAATAATAATAATAGACGGAATATATTAGTTTTAAGTATCCGCGCAGCATAATCTTCTAACTTTGCCGATGTAAACAAACGGTTGTAGGAGTACTCAGTTTCTGGGGTCAAAGGACACGTGCTAGTTTTAAAAATGTCTGAAAACTTGGAATGCAGCTAATATATCTGACTAAAAATGGCGATTTTGCGAAACATTCACGCTGGATTGGACCAACAGCCGTCTGAAGGTGATGATGGATGATAAGGCTACCTACGTATTTTGTCGGAAGCCACTTTTCCATAGGCACTCTGCACAATCACTGGGAAACGAATACATTATGCAAGTAACTATAGACCAGTTTCTCTTATATGTGTGTGGTGTAAACTACAGGTGCATAACATCTGAAAACGTACTGAAACATTACATAAAGTATAAGATGTTGACACGACTCCAACATGGCTTTAGATCTTAACATTCTTGCCAGTCCCAACTACTGGTAGTAGTCAACAACCTTGCTAAATTTTAAAACGATAAAGTGCAGGTAGATGTGGCAATATTGGATTTTAACAAGACTTTCGATAGAAGCCCACACAAACGATTACAATCCAAATTGGATGACTATGGAATCAATGGGAGCATACACATCTGGATTAGTTCTTTCCTCCAAAACAGATCCCAAAATATTGTCGTCGACGGAGAAGCCTCCCCATTTGTACAAGTTGAACCAGGTGTTCCACAAGGAACCGTGCTGGGTGCTTTATTATTCCTAAAGTGCATGCATGAGCTAATTCAACTCCAATATGATCTAACTTCTCTCGAACAATGGGCTGAAAAGTGGGGAATGGAATTTATTACAACTAAATGTTATATCTTTAGGCAGATCAAGACAACCAAATTCATTTAATTATACTGTATGTGATCAACTCTTGGAACGGGTAGAAGAAAATCCATACCTTGGCATTATCATCAATAACACCCTGAAATGGACACCATACATCAATAAGAATGTAAACAAAGCCAACAGCATACTGTGTTTCCTTAGGAGAAACTTTGAATCCTGCCCACTTTACCTCAAAGTCACTGCATACAAATCCCGAGTACAGTCAGTCCTGGAAAATAGCTCTACCATTTGGGACTCTTATCTGAAGAGTGACACTACTGGTAACGTTTTAGCGCCGAGCTGCAAGATTCGTGTGCAGTGTCTACAGCAGGGAGGAGTAGTGTGATAAACACGATAAAGACACTGGGATGGGACACCCTCAAATGCTAAAGAGAAACAAAACTTATCCTTATGTGCAAAATAGTCTAAAAAAGTCTGACAGCAGTGCCCGCCCATGAATACATTTCGTATAATCACACCTGTACGCGTCACAACAGCACTCGGAAACTAAATACTCGTCACTGCAACATTGATGTTTATTGACATTCACTTTACCTAAGAACCATGAATGATTGGAACAATTTGCCAGAAAATTGTGTTTTAGCCCTCCTCCTCGACGGACGCGATACTCGATTTCGAGATATTTCCAGTATTTTACAGATACAGATATTTCATTTTATTGTTTTCCGCAAAGGATGTGTGTACATCACACTATCTGGTTACGGACCGACCATTTAATTTTCGTGTGTGTGTTTATAATGAATATAATAGGTTCTATTTTTCTGTAGATCAGAGCAAGAATATTTCTTAAAGCTATTTAAAGGCCAGAATTAAAAAAAAAAAAATCCCCGCCCCCCCCCCCCCCCCTTCCCTCGAACATTACATGGTTGGTCTCTTCATATTTCATATTTTGATTTAAGTGCGTATGAAGATGATCTGATTGGATTTCTATAGTGGTAGCAATTTTTACAACATGGTGTGTGTGTGTCAGTGGCGTGCTAGCATAGACAAATCGACAGGTCTTGCTTTCAGAGGTGCAGAATTTGGTTCATTTTTGCTTTTATTCGAGGATTTACGGTATAATTACGTTACTCCAGGCTGTTTTAAAGCGATAAATTATCTTCCCTACCCCACTTTTCAGTAACGCAGCATTTCTTACAGCTTTCCTTTAACAATTCACGCGAATCTTCAGTAGAGAGACCCTAAAGGAACTGCACACAATATTTCTACACATAACGGTACAATGAAAATAATGGGGCCGCAGTAGCTCAGTTGGTTGTGCGTCTAACTCGTAATCCAAAGGTCGCGGATTCAATATCCGCACAGGCCAGCTCAGGCCGGGTGCCTCGGTGTGTTCTTGGGAAAAACACTTAACTTCCATTTCCTCGGCACGATATAGCCAATAATGTGCTCAAAGTGCCGTTACCCCCCCCCCCCCCAAGAAAAAAAGACATACCCCCAAAAACCCAATTAAATAAACAGTACAAGTGGTGAAAATCTGGGCTATGTATCTGACCCAATATAACGATTTTGCTTAAATACCTATCACATTTGAATTTATTAAACTACAGAAGGAATCAAGCAGATACAAATGGGGTTTCATTTAACCACTGATTCTGCTGTTTTGACCATGCTTCCTCATGTATTTAGCGTATACTTGGACGATTAAAGCCTGGGTACAGCAGACAGCAAGCCTACTACGGTAATAGCGTGTACATTGATTCATCGAACGTGTATCGAAAATCTGGACTTTTGAGTTGTGTTTTGTTACACTGATCTCTGACTGGACTTAATCCTCTGCAAGTGGGATGTAATATGACAGATGTTTGCTGAAGTAACAAGAACCAGCAATTTAACGGGACTATCCTCTTTAGATTGTGGAAATGTGGATGATTGTTATAAGAGAAGAGCACTTGACCTTGAGCACTTGACCTTGAGTAAAGAAACTTCTCTTGATGAATATTTAGTCGTCTTTGATCTTCTTTCTAAAGAGACTTGAAAAGGCATACCAAGGAAACACTTTGATCGCGGCCCAAAAGGTGTTTTCACGAGCGAGTTGCACTTACTGGTAAACAAAATAACCTGCAGCGATAGGTACCATATCTCATCACACGTGGGTACACCTAATTTCAATATTGAAAACTTTAAATTCAATGCAAAACTACTTGGATACTACGCCTTTAAGACCAGGATTGATCAGCAAGGAATCCAGCCAGGTCCGCTCTGACTGGCTAGCTCAAGTACTGGGTTACAGGCAGTTTAAGTCTATTGGTGCCGTTATGCGGGGATATAAACAAAGAATAAAGGACGTGTGAAGGAATAACTAATTATCATCAGTTTATCTTTCGAAATATGCATAGAAAATCTGCAATTACATAGGCCTAAGATTCAAAGATCTGTTTCAATTTGGCAGAGCATCGGATTCGTAATCCAAGGGTTTCGGTTTCGATACCCATCCAGGAGAGCACGTGGCGGCTGTCCTGGTGTGTCCTTGATAAAGGCACCTAGGTCCCATTTGTTGGGCATGATAATAGCCAATAATATGTTCAAAGTGCCGTTAAACCAACAAAAAAAGGTTGTAACGTAACTCTTGTAGTGTAAATTAATAACATCAAACATCGGAACGTTGGCATGTGATCATTTGGCAATCTCTCCCCCCCCCCCCCTTTAGAATAGGCAAGATAACTGTGTAGTCATCGTAGAAAACAGAGCCCCCCCCCCCTTTAGAATAGGCAAGATAACTGTGTAGTCATCGTAGAAAACAGAGCGTGGGAAAAGAACAACATGTCAAACAAAGCTCTTCAAAGCGTGAAATAAAGGGCGGTCACCTACTTAAAAAATTAAGTAAAGCACTGCCTTTTCTTCTTCTTCGAATTATATAGTACACGTGACTGCAAATATACACATAGTTGACGACACGGACTAATACACTCTGCGATCAAAACTTTTTACTGAGCAATGTCAATCATCAGGGTTCGTTCATATGCACGTTCACGTTAAATTGTCGAGGAAAATAAGATTGTCTTATAAGGAGTATTCTAGCACACGAAGTGCTTTGTACTCCTGATTGCCTTGTAATGAGTATTCCTGCACATGACGTGCTTTGTACTCCTGATTGCCTTGTAATGAGTATTCCAGCACATGATGTGCTTTGTACTCCTGATTGCCTTGTAATGAGTATTCCAGCACATGATGTGCTTTGTACTCCTGATTGCCTTGTAATGAGTATTCCAGCACATGATGTGCTTTGTACTCCTGATTGCCTTATAAGGAGTATTCCAGCACATGAAGTGTTTTGTACTCCTGATTGCCTTATAATGAGTATTCAAGCACATGACGTGCTTATTTTAGCGAGTATAAAACACTTCATGTGCTTGAATACTCCTTGTAAGGCAATCAGGAGTACAAAACACTATTTTGTTAACGTGAGATACGGTGAGACTACAGTGCAGTATATTAATCAACCTACAATATTTTGTTAATGTGAGATACGGTGAGACTACAGTACAGTATTTTAATCAACCTATACTATTTTATTCATGTGAGATACGGTGAGACTACAGTGCAGTATTTTAATCAACCTATAATATTTTGTTCATGTGAGACAGGGTGAGCCTGCAGTGTAGTATATTGATCAACCAATAAATGCGTTGTTAACGTGAGACATAGTGAGACATCATTACAGTATTAGTAATCAAACAAAAATACTTTCTTAATGTGATACAGGGCGTGACTACATTGCAGTATTATTTCGACTGAATGCAGAACCAGTTATCGAAGTGCGATTTAGTATCATTCTTTCTTTCCTTCACGAGTCAAATTACTGTAAACCAACCTGTCTTAAATAGAAACAATATTAATCTGACACGTTCATATTGATAATACTGCTAAATACACGAAACACTTACTAATTGTGTGCGTCTGGCAAAGCTGAACTTCATTATTGTAAAGCAGTGTCAGGGTAAATTAAGCATACACAATATTTGTTATTGTGTACAAAGTTAACCTGCTAGTGTGATCATAAGCTTCAACATTTCTGACAGAATCTGCATTTTTCCCCATATGTCCTACATTCTTTACCTTCATCGTCAGAAATATTATTTTAAATTATATTCTTTTAATTTGCTGATACTATTGTGGATAATGAAGTGCAACAATCAGTCAAACAGTTTTAAATGTTCAAGGGAAGGTATTTTCCTTACCTAAAAGTACCTGTTATCATCACTTATTGAATGCCGTGCGACTCAAAATATGACAACCCTTACTTTAGGTGCGCATACATTTTATCAAAGGCACATTTTTATTTACACTGTCTGTAGTATGGTCGAGCCCGCAGCCAAGAAAATCGCGTATTTTAAAATAATTTACGGGCAAAACCAACTTTCATAAAAAAGAAATGTTTTAAAATGGATTTTTCTGCAGTATGCAACCTCAAATAAAAATTCTTTGGATTTAATATCAAAATATTTTCCTTGAATGATCCAAAATGATAAACCACTGCCATTTCGTCTATCATAGTTTTCGTCCGCTGCTTTATCCAAGTAGTTTACCATAGATTTTAGTGTGCTCTAAAATAACTGCATTCACCGTAGATGAACGTCACACACACACAAACACACACACAATAATTGGTAAGAATGCAGTGATTACAGCAATATTACCGGTTTTATAAAAAAAAAAAACATTCGGTAATCAGTTCCGTTCGTAACTGGTTTCGAGGGGGGGGGGGGTAGTTCTTTAACCGGGCTATGTCTGGTGGATAGATCACTTTTAAGTACAGCTGAGTACCATGCTTTCTTGGTATAAGTTTGACGGTTAAGGATGGATGCACCTGCTGAAGTAGAGCAGAAAGTATATGTAACTAAGCGTATTGAAGTGTAGTGGAAAACAATTAGTACCGTGATACCTATACAGTGAAAACGCATTACAGATGGATTGTTGTTTTTTTTTTGTTGTTGTTCTGGGTTTAACGCCATTTTTCAGCACATGATCGGCCATACATGGAGAAGAACCTGGAAAAACCGCCGACCCATGGGAAGCTACTGGCAAGCTTTCTCACATACCCACGTTGGCCAAGCCCGAGACTCGAACCCTCAAAGACAGAAGTGAGATGTCAGTGAAAGACGAGCGCCTTAGACCACTCGGCCACCCGGATGGGAACGGAGACAAATGAGATGGTGGCTCGCTGTCACAATGTAATGTCAATATTCGTGTATAGCCTCCACATGGTAGTGGTTTATGATGATATATTTTTACAAAGGCTCCGAGGTAAAACCTTCTTGTATGCCAAATAAATCAACCACAACAACGAAGCCAATTATACAAGCGAAGTAAAGGAACATCTTCAAACACTACTACTGCTTGAAGACGCAATCTTTTGTAACAAGGACTGAATTTGTTCGCTATTTTCTGAATAGTCTGACACAAAACCAGAGTAGACCCCAACACCAAACTTTTTGACAAAGTAAAGTGACTAGCATAATCGTTTTTGAAAAGACAAGAAAGAAAAAAAAAACTACCTTGTCAATAACGAAGCAACATCAAGCATTAAACCCCCTGAAGCGCCAATAATCAAAGATATTTGTAGTATCAATTGCGTTGTTATAAGCTCTTTCCTTTGCCCTTGTAGTCTCTTCAGAAGTGTCTAATAATAATACAAATGAAAAAAATTCAATATGATTTCAAAGCTGAAGTTAACGCTTTCATCACAACAACAACTTCCGTTAAGACTGTTGTCTTGGCACGTTAATAAGCACGTAAATTGAAATAGTATCACCCGAAGGTGATAATAATACTGCTGCCCTGCTTTTTCTTTAACCACCAATCTTCTTGAAACGTTTGACAGGCTCAAAATTATCTATTTTCTACTGGGCACATTAGATCTTAATCAGAACTGCAATAAAATTAAATTTGCTATCCAGGCCAAACGTACTTTGAAATACATCACGAAGTCTACATAGACCCCAACCAAGAAATGAATAGGAAGTTTGCCAGTCCGGATGGTGTATATTATTGATGCGCAGAGGTATACCATTATTTCTTTAGATTCAAATGTGGACACACACACACACACACGGCGTTCAATCAGAACATCCTCGGCTATTTCTGTGACACAACAATATCCGCAAAAAAAGAACTCAGATCTATTCGGACTACCTCGGTAATTTGTACAATTGGATTTTTTGTAGGATTGACCGAGAAGTTACGAATGAAGAAATAGTTCCATGCATTCGTAACTTCTCGGTCAATCCTTGTTTCTTAAATAGCCGAGGTACTCCGAATGCAGCTATCGGCATACATTCGAGGTATGATCCGTAGGATTGACCTCGAAGTTGCGAATGACATGGCGTTGAGATAGAAGGACTGCCAGATTGCAGGTCAAGGTAAATCTCACCCAGTAGTACTACTATCTTTTGGGCTGGATGGTTGTTATATACACAGAAGCGGTACATCAAGACACAGTTAGGAGACTGTGATCACATAAGAATGTGCTTGATACTGGGACGATTTCTGTTTTGATACATACTGTATTTTAATCACAGTTTTACCAGACTAAATTAGGACTTACTGTGAGCAGAAGAGGTTCTCGAAAGATGTCATTGCTCCACAGGATTGATACACACTCTCTCACCATTTGATGTAATGCCAAAAGAAAAAACAGGTCTCAGTAGCCCCGTTTTAGTGTACAAAATACAATCAGCCCAAGATTGCAGTTTGGTGCCCTCATCAGATACTTTGTTAAAATAAAAGGTATTAATTACTTTAAACATATTTCAACTGAACCCCCCAAAAAGTCGATAAATTGCTACCAAATGTTTGATGTGCAACACATGTGCCGTTACATTCTAATACGTACATACCGCACCATATTGCCAGTATTATGCAGAGATGCCGTTAAACCCTATACATGCATACATACATATACATACATACATACATACATACCGCGAGTGGAACACGTTTTTGTAGAGGGTATCGATTTCCACCGTGTGACATATTTTTTTTTACAAAAATGTGAACTGAACTAAGAAGTTTTAATGCTGTACCTTGACTTTTTAAAATCATGCAGTTTATATAAAAAATTTTGACTATATCCTTTAAAATAATTTTGTAATTTTTTTTTAACCTTTCTATTTAATTTTATATAACTTTTAAATAATTTTAATATCTTTTTCTTTCATATTTTTAAGGGCTACATGTTTACTAGGGTTGAAACGATATGTCTATGTCACATATTGATACATATTGCGATACACAACCTATGATACGATACATATCGATACGCGTAAAGTAAAAGGAGGCAAACGACTAAATATTATTCATGGCTATTGAAGATTAAAAGTAATTTTTATGAGCTATATATCGTCTGGAATCGATTCTCCGCCTCTAGTATCGATTGGTATATCCAAACGGCAAAATTATTGATGCATCGATATATCGGTGAATCGTTTCACTCCTAATGTTTACGTTTATTTGGACGGGTTTATCTTCCTAAAGTTCTGCAATTTTATCTTCACATTTTTGGAACTTATCCTTTAATAGACACTATACAACCATGCGTGTGCTGATGTGCCATTAAATTCTATACACCTACTTTCATTTAGATATGCATTTGAACTGCTAGCGTGGTGGTAACAGGTCCAAATATTGAAAATGAACTGGGGACATAACTAATGAGTAATACTGAGTAAATATACTATGTCACAGTGTGCCAAGTTTAATGTGCCACATACCTTCAATCTAAGAGGCACCCGCATCACAAATTTAGTGCAGGTTAATAATACAAAAACTATAGCCCGGAAAAGATTTGCAAGCAACGTTGATTAAATGGGTCATGGTGGCCAAGTTTTGATATTCCCCTAACATCAAGCCCGTCTGTGGAGAGTTAAAACACTGACAACTTTCGAGATTCCACTAAGGGAAAAAAAATAAAGGAACTCAAGTTGATTCACCTTCACAATAATTCTAAATCCTGTCCTGAACAATCCTGGAGGCCTTAATTGCCTGTAGATAGAGCGATGACTGGCTGAACAATCGAGGAGGCCTCAATTACCTGTAGAGAGAGCGATGACTGGCTGAACAATCGAGCAGGCCTCAATTACCTGTAGAGAGAGCGCGATGACTGACCATCATGAAATCACCCAAATTAAAGTATATAAATTGATCGGTGGTTTTATGGCCATATTATATACCAATATCCGCGGTTTTAAAGACCCTTAAAAGGGTATAAGTATAGCCTGGAGTTGGAAATGGTTTTGGAAATCAAACACTTCCAAGGAATCATTAAGACCCCACTTAAACATACGTTGCCAGACTCCTTTATACATTTTAAATGCTCTAGGGTAAGTCATCTTCGATACCAGCGGTTGTAAACTGCCAGGTGGACATTTAAATTGCAAATACCGTAATTAATAGAAACACTTTCTTCACGTGACAGTATATACATATCAAAAAAGACAACAATTCTCTACGTAACTTATTCACAATGTATGCAGGTATTTGTGAACTAGTTCGTGAAAACACGGGGAGTTACTATAATTTGTTTTATACTACTCTGTACTACCCTGCAGTATAAAAAATAAACTAATGAAATTAGCCACGAATGTCTCGATTACGAAAATACAGTCAAACCTGTCTTAGCGATAACCTGGATATAAAGACCACTGTCTATAAAGACCTATTTCCAAAGGTCACAGTTATACATCAATCAATACAAATTTACCTGTGTATAAAGACCAGGTTTTAAAGGTCCCATTAATACAAAAATGAATATAAATTTACCTGGATACAAAGACCACCTGCTCGTCAAGACCATTGTGTATGCTTCTCTTAAGCGTTCGTTATACACAGGTTAGAATTAAATTTTCCCAATGAAAGTAAACAATATTCCAAAACAAAAATAGTTTATTACATCAGAATTTTAATTTTCCGAAACTAGATAACCAGCCATTTTTTAATCGTTGGAAATATTCTGGCACCATGAAATACGGTACATGTCTATGGCACACTGACGTCAAATAGGGTATTTTTTAATCTGAAGCACTTATTATACTTTTTGTTGGAATACATTTATCCCTTCTGGTCGTTTATATTTCAATAATCTCTAAACATAAAGCTACTTCATGATACGTGTAACATTATTTCAAGATTCTCATGATACATATAACATTATTCCAAGATTCTCATGATACGTGTAACACTATTCCATGATTCTCACGATACATGTAACATTATTCCAAGATTCTCATGATACATGTAACATTATTCCAAGATTCTCATGATACATGTAACATTATTTCAAGATTCTTACGATACATGTAACATTATTCCAAGATTCTCATGACACATGTAACATTATTTCAAGATTCTCATGATACATGTAACATTATTCCAAGATTCTCATGATACATGGAACATTTTAAGATTCTAATGATACATGTAACATTAATACAAGATTCTCACGATACATGTAACATTATTCCAAGATTCTCACGATACATGTAACATTATTCCAAGACTCTCATGATACATGTAACATTATTTCAAGATATCAGTGTAAAAATTTATAAACTCAGAAGATTTTCTTCCTTTTGTTTACTATTCCTACCTCTGACAAATGTCAAATATTTTCAAAATTATCTTAAACAAGATAATTCAAAATCTCCATTCGACGAGAAAGTTTGATAAATTTATAAAACCAGGGCCCGGACACCGCTTATCTGAACTGTTTACTCATCTGGAGTAATGGAATGTATTCCATGATGGCATTCACCTTTTGCATCTATATTATCTACTATCATCTATATCATGTACTACCATCTATATTACCTATCATCTATACCATCTACTATCATCTATATCATATACTATCATCTATATTATCCACTATCATCTATATCATGTACTATCATCTATATTATCTATTATCTATATCATGTACTATCATCTATATTATCTATCATCTATATCATGTACTATCATCTATATTATCTATAAATTTATACCATCTACTATCATATATATCATGTACTATCATCTATATTATATACTATCATCTATATCATGTACTATCATCTATATTCTCTATCATCTATACCATCTGCTATCATCTATATATGTACTATCATCTATATCATCGACTGCCATATCTATTATCTACTATAATATATGTCATCTATTTTATCTACTATCATCCATAATATCTACTAAGGCATTAGATTGTCTGTACAAATTCATCGTTTCATTGCAAGTCAGGGTAAGTATTCTCAAAGCTTTTTTAACAAGAAACTCGCGATCAAGTTCAAAACCTCAAAATCAGATACGATACTTATGGTTTACCTACGTCATGGAAATTTGACAGTCTCTTAGAGGGACCGAAGTTAAGAAAAACCTCAAAGTTCTGTGATTTTAGCTTTATTCTAATTAAAGTTATAGACCGACAACACATTATGGACCATGAGCTAGAGTCTGACGTTGAATTTCTTGCTCATAAAATTTCCAGAATTTGGGGCCTGGTCACTTTTAACAGGAACGACGTCGGCCATATGCTTCTGGGTACAACAAGACATTGCTTTCTAGAAAGAAATAATCACGATTAACCTTTGCACCCGAAACTTAACTCGGAACCTCAGCTGGGACAAGCAGGTGTTTTGTAGGCCCCAGCGTCTATTAGAAAACCATTTGATCAACGTGAGAAGACCATGAAAGTCAGAAAATAATAATTTAGACAGATGGGAGATGGGAGAGGCAAGGTGGAGTTAAGAATCCATTGTGCTGGATTTAAAACTGACAGCTTAAATTTATCAAATGGTGTCAAATGACCACTAGTCACTCGAGAGCTGCTACCAAGGAATAATATAAATCCCATACAATAAAGATTCTTTTATTTCCTGGTGACAGTGTCATAAAATGGATGGTTTCCTTAATGTTCTCACTGACCACGGTATGCATAATGATCACTTACTCATGCCCAGCTGAAAAATGGACTCTGGTCAAACACAATGAATAGTCATAGAAACGCTATTAGCTTGGAAAATTGCTGATTACATAAAAGTTTTTGGACCTTGAAAACAAATGGCGAAAATTTCTCTCTCATTGTTTCCTTCAAGGATTGGTAATATTACTCAGCAGGATGAAATGTGTCACAATTGAAATGGTCATTTCTTAGAATCAATATTAACTATTCCAATCAGTCAATGTTGACACCATTGTCTACAATTCTGTTTAAAATCTTTGGAAAAGAAGAGATTTAAGACACTTGGTGTTCTTTTCTTTGCTCCTCTCGCTCTTTTTGAAGATGTCGAAAATATTATGATACCCTTTGTCTGTCAGTTTGTCCTTCACCCGTCCAACCGCCGTTGTGTTCGTTACTTTATTCTCCCCTGTTCGGTGGAAATTCAAATAAACTATAAGTTTTTTTGCTCATATGGTGGTACTACGCATGTGCAAGAGGGACATTATGTTTTGCTCCCTTTGATGGCGTCCTTGGGAGGGGGCCATGAAATAAAATTTGAAATAAAGTAACATTCTCAAATATTTGTTGTTGTTGTTGTTGACTAGAGTTCATATATAGAAAGATTTCAAACACGTCCATCCCACACCAGCACTGCTAGAAGGAAGGCACATATCATATGCAACGGCTTTCGGGTTACAGCCCCATGCATCATGTAAAGGTGGTGGTGGGTAGGTGGGGGAGACTAAACAATATACTATATCAAATTAGGAAATATGCAGAACGCGTAGGATTTGTGACGATAAGCCACTGAAGTTATTCAAGATCTTGATTATGTTTTACTGTGAATACATCATATATACTACACATATCAAAATTTATATAAAGTGGATTTACAAACCAATTCCATCCTTACCATCGGCTAAACAAGAGTATCACGAATGGCACATTATAAGCCCGCCCCAAGTTTATTAGTCCTCTATGTAGATAACTGAAATTTTTGTGCTGAAACCATTTTTCTTCTTTCAATCAGAGTGACCTTTGCCATTTTGACCCCGAAATAGATAGGCTCTTCCTTAGCACAAGTGCAAGCCACAAACTTTGGGCAAGATCTGTGATGTAGACTGATGTCATTGTGCAGAAACCATACTTCTTTCAGTCAGGGACCTTGACCTTTGACCCCAAAATCAATAGCCTTCTTCCTTACCCCAAGTGCAAGCCATCCACCAAGTTTGGTCTAGGTATGTCATGTAGAACTAATGTGATTATGCGGAAACCATTTGTATTCTTTCAATGACCTTTACCTTTGACCTTTTGATTCTAAAATCAATAGGTTTCTTCCTCACACCACGTGTAAGGCGTCCATAAAGTTTGGTAACCGTAGATGATGAAGAACTGCAGTTATTGTGCAGACACCATTATTCTTCTTTTAGTCAGAGTGCCTTTGACCTTTTAAACCTGAATTTGATAGGCTTCTTCCTCACCCAAGGTGCAAGCTACCTACAGAGATTGGTAACTCCAGAAAGTTTTGTAACTGTTGATGGTGGAGAGCTCGAGTTATTGTGCAGAATCCATTTTTTTTCTTTCAGTTACAATGACCTTGATCTTTGACGTGTTGACCCAAGAATCGACAGGATTCTTCTTTACGCAATGTGCAAGCTATCCACAAGTTTGGTAACTCCACAAAGTTTAGTAACTGTAGATGGTGCAGTTATAATGGGAAACCATTTTTCTTCTTTCAGTCACAATGACCTTGACCTCTGAGCTGTTGAGCCTGAAATCAATAGAGTTCTTCCTTACCCCCAAGTACATGCCATCCACAGAATTTAGTAATTGTAGATGGTGGACAAGTAAAGATACTGTGTGGAAGCCAAATTTGCAACAGATGGATGGACAACAACATAACATCATATGCTCTGCATTATGGTCAGTGTATACAAACTTTAATGCTGTAGACAAGTCTGCTAAAATTTGACACTCAAATAATTTAAAATGCCCCTACTAGCAAATACTGATCTTACATCTATGCTATTTAGAAAAAAAGGGACTGATATTGCTTACCTGTGTAACTGACATAAGTAAGCTTGTGAATGCAAATACATGCATGTATTGAAAATGTGGAGTGAAATGAAATGTTTGGAGCACTGCTACATTGTCTATTAATGTTGATATGGTTTATCTTCTTTTTTAGACCATATCTATAGGAGATTAAACATGACAGATTATTTTGCTTAATGTTTGAAGTCGAGTTTTTTTAATATGATTGCACTTTCTTGTATACTGAAATCATATAGACAAAATACAAGGTAAGTAATGAGTTTCATTCATTCATGTACATGCAAAGTGTGATGACTTAATGGATGGCCTAATATCATATGTGAAGGTTTGTTTGCCAGAACTTGGATATTTTGCTTGTTTGTTTGTTTTTGGACACTCAATGAAATATGTTTGCATGTTTTCAGAAGAAAAAAGTAATTATTTTTAATGTAAAAAACCCATCAGAAAATACAATATACACGTGGCATGTAAAGGCCATCATTTATGAACCAGCATTGGTCTCTGAGTCTCTGCCTGAAACCAGCATTGGTCTCTGAGTCTCTGCCTGAAACCAGCATTGATCTCTGAGTCTCTGCCTGACCATTGGGAACTAGCCCCTAGTTTACAATTTTGAAACTGTTCATAGCCACAACCTTAAAGTCTCTAAACATTTACTTGGCACCACAAGGAGAGCCTCATCCAGGGATGCCTTTGTGGCTCCATGGTTAAGGCATTGGACCTATGAGAAGAAGGGTGTGGGTTCAATTCCCACCATTGGACCAGCCTGGATATATTACCAGTGTTCTCTGGATTTTTTTAAGGCCATGGGTTTCTTTGCTCTTTGCAATTAGATTGGGAAGTATTTCAGGAAAAAAGCATATTGTTTCATTTACTTTCTTTAAAAACTAAAAACTAAAAATGCAAAATATAAATATAAATATAAATAAACTTGTGACTACTGGCACTGAATATATGAAACGCCATAAAATGCATATACATGTGACAACATTAAAAACAACAATTCTTTCTGGCAATTTAATACCACAATACCATTTTAAAGTGTTTAGGGGCTTTGGGTAGCTTTTTGTTTGGTAATGACTGGAATTAAACTGGCAGATTTATTTTAAAAAAATTCAAAATTCAAAGGCCCACCCCACCCAGTGGGAGTCTGAGGTGACAGTGCAACCCTATTGGGATGGGAGGTGGAAGGCCAGTTCCCCTGTCCAAAAATTACCATCTGTACTCGTGTATAAGCCAGGTCCAAATGCAAACAACATAGACCCTGGTCTGCCATCGCATAATGTGCCAGTAGATCAGGGTCTATGTTGTTTGTTCTACTGATTAGTCCACACAAACTGCATAGACCCAGATCTGCCGGCGCATTACGCGACAGCAAATCTGGGTCTATGCAGTTTGCAGTTGGTATTGGATTATACGCGAGTATATACGGTATTTTCAGGATATAAAAGCCATCTAAACCAGCTCTCCTTGCTTTAACAGGAAAGCTGGCATGTACAGCATGCCGCATTTAAGTTTTAAGTGCAACATAGAAGTTGCCAAACTATATCAAGGGAGGTAACCGCTCTAATAATTTCCTCCCAGGATTATGATTGGAGTTATTCCCTTTACATATTTTAACTGGCTTTTTAAGGTCTTATTATTCAAAACACACGCTGTTCTCATAACAGACAGTAGACGCCATGCTACAGGCTTTGAACGATGAAATCTCTCCAAAACTATCATTCCTAATTTTTCAGCAATGTTGCATTCCAGATTCTTAGACCCGATTTACCTTTTAGTATGACCTTACAAAACAGGAAGTGCCATCAACAGTACTGCAGGACTAACTGTACTAATTCAACTCCAATAGTAAACCTCTGCAAACATCATGATATTAAAATGTAAATAATTAAATTTCTGAATGCTCATGATAAAAGCTATATTTATCAGTATAGACATATCCTTGATGCAAGCTTCTGTGCAGAGAAAGCCATATGAGCCACATCATTGTTTTTTTAACTACATGTGTTTGAAACATGTGTTTTCAATTCTGCACCAAAGAGTCAGGTGCTAATCTCAGTAATGAGTTTTCCAAACTCAAGTCTGTAAAAGGACTGAAATTCCATCAATAAAAGAGGGTCTCTAATTTTTTCAGTTACAACTAGGATAAACTCCCAAAAGATTATTTTTACTAAAAGTTTACTTTCATTATCAACCAATCCTGGCCAGCCAAACCCTTATATACATTCTATTTTATGTTCACCCATTTCTAGACTGGTTCCCATTCTGCATTATCATTAGTATTGTGAGTCCTATATCCACCTTTGATTTACTTGACAAAACTATGTATGATAGTAGAATGCATACGTAAATTGTGCGCAGAGTTCTACTTGTCAAAGATTACATTAGTGAATATTAAATTATATTGCAAGGTCATGCATTCCAACAATAGCAATGATGCATTTCAGGCAACATTTAAGTATTTGAGCTTCAATTCAGAAAATTAGAAATTTTTAAAAATAAATCTGTCTAATCAAGAGTTAACCTTCTTTGCTACCACCTTTATCTCTCTTTGATTTAAGATTGGAATATATTATGAGCCTTGTCATATTATGTAATAAATAAGTAAAAGGTGATTTAAATGACAGAAATTACTTAAAATTCCTCCAGAACACATATAATCTAAAATTAAAGTAAAATAGGCATAAGCCAATGTAAATACAAAATATGAAGTTCTAAAACATTCACTGAATGAAATTGGTTTAAAAGAAAATCATGAGGAGTCATCAGCATTAAGCATGGTGGTAGAGACCTAAGTGATCATATCTGAAGCATGTTTCAAAACACAACTAGGAAATATCACAATGCTGACCATAATTACTCTGTAAATGGTAAATTGTCTAAACTTTATATATTTGATTGCATAAATATTAACCAAAGTGCAAAACACCCCACCTTGCATAGTCAATGGCAACAGTTGCCATATCTGAAAGTGTGTTTAATATCCCACTGAAAATTATTCTGGGGTAGACACAAAGTATTAATTTTGCTTGGTATCTGCAAATATACCCAGAATTTTGCATTTATAGTAAAATTAACTGAACATGCATACAAGGAACCGCTGTAAGGCTATTGTTCTTTATAGGACTCATGGTACTAATTCAGCTCCCATAGTCAACCCATGGAAACATCATGATATTAAAAATTAAATAACTTAAAATTTCTGAATGCTCATGATCAAACCTATATTTATCAATATACACATATCCTTGATGCAAGCTTCTGTGCAGAAAAAGCCATATGAGTCGCAGCATTTTTTTTTATTTACATGTGTTTGAAATGTGTGTTTTCAATTCCGCACCAAAGAGTCAGGTGCTAATCTCAGTAACGAGTTTTCCAAACTCAAGTCTGTAAAAGGACTGAAATTCCATCAATAAAACAGTGTCTCTAATTTTTTCAGTTACAACTAGGATAAACTCCCAAAAGATTATTTTTACTAAAAGTTTACTTTCATTATCAACCAATCCTGGCCAGCCAAACCCTTATATACATTCTATTTTATGTTCACCCATTTCTAGACTGGTTCCCATTCTGCATTATCATTAGTATTGTGAGTCCTATATCCACCTTTGATTTACTTGACAAAACTATGTATGATAGTAGAATGCATACGTAAATTGTGCGCAGAGTTCTACTTGTCAAAGATTACATTAGTGAATATTAAATTATATTGCAAGGTCATGCATTCCAACAATAGCAATGATGCATTTCAGGCAACATTTAAGTATTTGAGCTTCAATTCAGAAAATTAGAAATTTTAAAAAATAAATCTGTCTAATCAAGAGTTAACCTTCTTTGCTACCACCTTTATCTCTCTTTGATTTAAGATTGGAATATATTATAAGCCTTGTCATATTATGTAATAAATAAGTAAAAGGTGATTTAAATGACAGAAATTACTTAAAATTCCTCCAGAACACATATAATCTAAAATTAAAGTAAAATAGGCATAAGCCAATGTAAATACAAAATATGAAGTTCCAAAACATTCACTGAATGAAATTGGTTTTAAAGAAAATCATGAGGAGTCATCAGCATTAAGCATGGTGGTAGAGACCTAAGTGATCATATCTGAAGCATGTTTCAAAACACAACTAGGAAATATCACAATGCTGACCATAATTACTCTGTAAATGGTAAATTGTCTAAACTTTATATATTTGATTGCATAAATATTAACCAAAGTGCAAAACACCCCACCTTGCATAGTCAATGGCAACAGTTGCCATATCTGAAAGTGTGTTTAATATCCCACTGAAAATTATTCTGGGGTAGACACAAAGTATTAATTTTGCTTGGTATCTGCAAATATACCCAGAATTTTGCATTTATAGTAAAATTAACTGAACATGCATACAAGGAACCGCTGTAAGGCTATTGTTCTTTATAGGACTCGCGGTACTAATTCAGCTCCCATAGTCAACCCATGGAAACATCATGATATTAAAAATTAAATAACTTAAAATTTCTGAATGCTCATGATCAAACCTATATTTATCAATATACACATATCCTTGATGCAAGCTTCTGTGCAGAAAAAGCCATATGAGCCACAGCATTTATTTTTATGTACATGTGTTTGAAATGTGTGTTTTCAATTCCGCACCAAAGAGTCAGGTGCTAATCTCAGTAACGAGTTTTCCAAACTCAAGTCTGTAAAAGGACTGAAATTCCATCAATAAAACAGTGTCTCTAATTTTTTCAGTTACAACTAGGATAAACTCTCAAAAGATTATTTTTACTAAAATTTTACTTTTATAACAACCAATCCTGGCCAGCCAAACCCATACACATTCTATTTTATGTTCACCCATTTCTAGACTGGTTCCCATTCTTTCATATCATTAGTAACATGAGTCCTGCAGGCACACTATTCACAGTTTATACTCTTTCAAAATATATTGCTGCCATAAGCTCTTTTGACCTCTGGGTCATCCAAATCTTAGTACATGAATACATTTACTGGGTCCAGCCATATATGTCCTATCACAGATTGAAATCCAATCAAAAAAAGGGTAAAAGAGCCAGTCTGTGCATGGCGGCTCAGATGTGCTTTATTGTTATATCATCAGTATACTGTTACATATACCATGTGCTACATTGTAACATCATCAACTGCATGGTCCATTGCCGCAAGGAAAGACTTCCATACTTTTTCCTCGTACTTATTTGGCAAAATTTTCCCATTTTGTACTTGAGCCGTTGTAGAGAAAAGATTGCAGCAAATGAAGTCTAAATTGAGTGTGATGCATTTATTAAAACATACTGTTTTCTTCAGGTGGCATGCTACCACTAAATTTACAGTGTTGTGGCAGTGGTATTCTCCTCCCCATGTGAGGCAAACCACTGTGAAGAATATGCAGTTTAGAAATGGGTGAATATAAAACAGAGGATATATGGATTTGGGAGGCCATGACTGGTTGATAATGAGAAGTAAAAATTATCTTTTCAAAGCCTATCATTAATTGAAATGAGATGGAGGAAAGGTTCTACTCATGCAATGTCATTTCTTTTACTAGTGTGGTTTAAGAACCCCATAATGAAGTAGCAGTTTATTCCTAAGTTGTGGAATAAGTGATGCAAGTTTCAAGCAGATGTAGTTGTAAAAAATGCCATGGCTTATATTGTTTTTTCAACACATAAGCATACCTAAAGGATGTTTCTATTCTGTGAGATAAAAGTTTTGGTCCTGAGTATTTAAAAACTGAAAGATACTGAATTTTCAATATTATGGTGTTTTAATAGGTTTATTATAGAAATTGAATTACCATTTATACTTGCTTAGAAGTTGAATCTAACTGCAAAATGCACAGATCTGCCATAAATGTGCCGGCAGATCTGGGTCTATGCAGTCTGTTAGGAGTAATCAGTAGAACAAACAACATAGACCCTGATCTGTGGGTGCATTATGCAACAGCAGATCAGAGTCTATGTTGTTTGCAGTTGTACTCAACTTATAAGCAAGTATATACAGTAGTACTGTGTCCTGTAGCAGCACTGCAATGTTAGCTTTGGACAAAATATTCTTTATGATAACTAATTCTATAATTCAATATCAGCAATGAAGTGAAACAAAATAAAGAAAATGTTCCCTAAAATTTGGAAATTCATATAAAAGGAACTAGCATGGGAGTGCAGACATAATGTACATATATGGCATAGCAGCCATTTAAGAAAATTTACCAGTGGACTGAATCTACTCTTCACTGAAAATTAATCCATTTATCTGCAGGTCGGTTAAGCATTACAGACCTTGTCACTTGTTATTAAACACATCCAACACTTGTCTCTTGAGTTGTGACTTACATTTTTTGGAACATATCACTATCCATTTATCATAATCATGCAAAATTGACACTTGTGTTTAAAATCGGAAATTCAATTTTCTGTAAGAAATCAATCTCACAGCATAAGACCGTGAAACTACATGAAATTCGGTGAGACTTTTTCTGACAGCATGAGATATAACAGGTATGTGGAACACATATGCCCCACCATTGTGCCTGAAAACTGACCTAAATACAAAACCTAAATAAGATGAGAAGGTTGGATGGAGGATTACACTATAAGCCTTGACAACTGTTATGATGGGGCATATAAATTTACTCACATAGCATATTTTTCAAATAGTATATTAAATGAAAATGTTCTCAAAAGTGCACTGGTAACATACTCACTAGAAAATTCTGCAGACTGGGTTTGATCTTCTGATTATGATGTATGCAAGAGTAGAGTTCAATCACTGAACGTCGGTAGTTTTAGTTAGTTAAATTTTATGTCCCCATTTTGCTGGACAAAAATACTTTTGCTTTTCCCTTTTCTGACCATATTTCCCCTGTTATTTTGCTGACAAAAATATCTGTCTTGAATAATTAGGAAGAAAAAAAAAATTTCAAGATTAAAGGAAATTGAAGCCAACTCCCCCCTCTCCCCGACCCATCTTTTTGGTGCCTAAACATGGTTTGTACAGCCCCAGAGATTTGATTTTCATGGACTTTTCAAGGAGTTTATAAGGACTTCCAAAAGTTTTCATGGAGTATTTTTGAACTTTTTCTATGTGTTACTTTGTTTGTCACTCATAAATAGGTTCGAAAGTAAAAGAAAAGAAAATACACAACTAGCATGCACAACAGCAAAGGGACAATACTCCAACTGGTAACTATATATGTTGAGTGTTATCTGATCCACCCAAATTTATTCCATTCTATTTATTTATTTATTCATTATTTTTGGAAAATACGTAAATAAAAAAAATCTAAATTTCAAAAGTTATATATTTTATTCAGTTTTACTGTATTTTTTTTATTCCATTAGATAATTCTAAGGAGTCAGGGGAAAAATTCAAGGAGTTTTTTTTAACATATTCACCAATTTTTTCAAAATTTAAGAAATTTTTAAGGCAACCCCTCCAATTCAAGGATTTTCCAAAGTTGTATGAACTACATGTATGCTAAAGGCCTAAAGAAGGCTTGTAAAAAGATGTTAGAACTTGTTGTACAGCTAAGGTAAGACAAGTTGTACAGCTAAGTTAAGACAAGTTGTACAGCTAAGGTAAGACAAGTTGTACAGCTAATGTAAGACAAGTTGTACAGCTAAGGTAAGACAAGTTGTACAGCTAATGTAAGACAAGCTGTACAGCTAAGGTAAGACAAGTTGTACAGCTAAGGTAAGACAAGTTGTACAGCTAATGTAAGACAAGTTGTACAGCTAATGTAAGACAAGTTGTACAGCTAAGGTAAGACAAGTTGTACAGCTAAGGTAAGACAAGTTGTACAGCTAAGGTAAGACAAGTTGTACAGCTAATGTAAGACAAGCTGTTTTTTCAAACTTCAAATTAAAAAAAAAATACGAACTCACATTTTGAGAAGTTTGTCCTTTCCTCCACTGGCAACCCTCTGTCCATCTGGACTCCAGTCAACTGCATACACCTGTAACACATATACACAAGGGTAGTAGACGAGTGAAATTAAAGATAAAATAAAGTTGACAAAACTTGCTGCAAATTGTACAATTCTCATGCTTGCAGTGGAAACAACATTTTTTTGGTAGACTTTCAAGAAAATAAGGACATAATTGACAAAATACAACCTAATTTTTAAAATAAATTCACTATTTTTGCAACCACAACATATGAATCAGCTATTGCTACAATTGATTTTTTACAGTATGATAAAATAATATGAATCTTTAATTTTTGTTTTTCTTCTATCCCCCACAGACTTAAGGAATAAGCCCAATGTGCTCCCCTACATGTTGTAAGAGTGGAATAGGCCCAATGTGCTCCCCTACATGTTGTAAGAGTGGAATAGGCCCAATGTGCTCCCCTACATGTTGTAAGAGTGGAATAGGCCTAATGCACTCCCCTACATGTTGTAAGAGTGGAATAGACCCAATGCACTCCCCTACATGTTGTAAGAGTGGAATAGACCCAATGCACTCCCCTACATGTTGCAAGAGTGGAACAGACCCAATGCACTCCCCTACATGTTGTAAGAGTGGAATAGACCCAATGCACTCCCCTACATGTTGTAAGAGTGGAATAGGCCTAATGCACTCCCCTACATGTTGTAAGAGGTGACTAATGGAGGCAAGAGCTGTGGTGTAATTAGCATGCCAGACTTGTGACTATAAGGGTAATTAGCATGCCAGACTTGTGACTGTGGTGTAATTAGCATGCCAGACTTGTGACTGTGGTGTAATTAGCATGCCAGACTTGTGACTGTGGTGTAATTAGCATGCCAGAATTGTGACTGTGGTGTAATTAGCATGCCAGACTTGTGACTGTGGTGTAATTAGCATGCCAGACTTGTGACTGTGGTGTAATTAGCATGCCAGAATTGTGACTGTGGTGTAATTAGCATGCCAGACTTGTGACTGTGGTGTAATTAGCATGCCAGACTTGTGACTGTAAGGGTACAGGTTTGCATCCTACAATCAGATCAGCTGTGGTCAGCCACCATGGTGTGCCTTGGGCAAGGCACTTTACTCCAATTGCCTTGGCACTAAATAACCTATTTAAAAACTATGTTGCTGTACCTTAAAACACCAAACAAAACCAAACCAAAACCAATCTTTTGCTTCTTTTCCTTCTTGCCAGACAGGTTTAAATTTAGTCTAAGGGAAATAATTGAACTTTACACTCATGGTGTGAGTTATGCACTATTTGTCTCCCTTATTCTTTGCAAGATGTCATTTCTAGTGTTGCCCAGTATACTAAATTAATATCCACCACAAGTATTACATTATAAAAAATCTTGAAGGCTGTGTTATATCCAATTCATTGCTTTGTTTGTAATAAAAAAAAACTTTCTTTTTTTAAATTTAAGTGGCAAGGGGGAGAAGTAGGTCAAGCAATACATTTTTATGCAGGAATATTCTTTTCATGTTGAATAGGCGTGAACTAACTTTAAGGTGGGATTTTTCTATATATTTATTTATTTATTTTGTCTTATAATTGATGAACATAAGTGGATTTTAAGTGCTAAGAAAACGCCAAGGATTGGATTACCTCTCAAATAGAAAACCCCAAGGATTGGATTACCTCTCAAACAGAAAACCCCAAGGATTGGATTACCTCTCCAATAGAAAACCCCAAGGATTGGATTACCTCTCAAACAGAAAACCCCAAGGATTGGATTACCTCTCCAATAGAAAACCCCAAGGATTGGATTACCTCTCAAAATAGAAACCCCCAAGGATTGGATTACCTCTCAAACAGAAAACCCCAAGGATTTGATTACCTCTCCAACAGAAAACCCCAAGGATTGGATTACCTCTCAAACAGAAAACCCCAAAGATTGGATTACCTCTCAAACAGAAACCCCAAGGATTGGATTACCTCTCAAATGGAAAATCCCAAGGATTTGATTACCTCTCCAATAGAAAACCCCAAGGATTGGATTACCTCTCCAATAGAAAACCCCAAGGATTTGATTACCTCTCAAATAGAACCCCCCAAGGATTGGATTACCTCTCCAATAGCAAACCCCAAGGATTGGATTGCCTCTCAAACAGAAAACCCCAAGGATTGGATTACCTCTCAAATAGAAAACCAGAAGGATTGGATTACCTCTCCAATAGAAAACCCCAAGGATTGGATTACCTCTCCAATAGAAAACCCCAAGGATTGGATTACCTCTCAACTAGAAAACCCCAAGGATTGGATTACATCTCAAATAGAAAACCCCAAGGATAGGATTACCTCTCAAATAGAAAACCCCAAGGATTGGATTTCCTCTCAAATAGAAAACCCCAAGGATTGGATTACCTCTCAAATAGAAAACCCCAAGGATTGGATTACCTCTCAAATAGAAAATTGTGCAGAAGTACATGTAGTCTAATTCTCCAATGCATTTTTGGTATGACACAACTAATGCAATGTGGTTTCCTGGTGGCTGTCAAAAACATGGATTACAGAAAATAATATCAAATTTGTTTTACTATTGAGTGCCACAAAGCTTAAAATGAAACTAAGTCACAAAGCTTAAAATAAAACTAAGTGCTCTTAGATTATGTTCATGCATTAGCAGATATTTATATTACTTTTTTGCAGCACCTGAAGGCCATTACACTATTGAATGTGGATTATTTCAAAATGAGGTGTAAAAAGGTACTTTTATATTATTAAATTAGCTCAGCATTGCGAATGATATCGCCATCTGTAGCTCATTAAATTTTCATGTGAGAGTCTCGAAATCTAGCTAAAATTATCAAATTTGTTTCAGGCACAAATGATTTCCACACCATTTGTATCGACATACAGAGCAACACCACTTATTTGATACATGCTGATAAGTGGTCTGTGTACATGCAATCTGTGATGTTGGTCCTGGAGTAATGAAAAAGTCCATTTTTGATACAGGATTGAGTGGTTATGGGAGCCATCATGTGCCACAGGTGAACAAACATTGTCTACTCATTAGACAAATCTTATCAAAAATAGATATTAATCAGAAATTAAAAACAGTTTAATGAAAACTAGATGATGCAGATGATGTCTGTTTACCTGCAATAAATGCCTACTCCCTATCTGAAATTTAATTGACTTCTAATAACTGTCTGGGTGGTTATGGAACAAAATACATTATACATGCTATTAGCAGTTATAGTAATAATATTGCCAGAGAAAGGCTGTGATGCATGTCATATTTAATTTAGGGAAGATAATCAAGTACAGAAGATCTGGGTCTATGCAGTTTTTTAGGAGTAATCAGTAGAACTAACAACATAGACCCTGATCTGCCGGCGCATTATAATCAGTAGAACAAACAACATAGACCCTGATCTGCTGGCTCATTATAATCAGTAGAACAAATAACATAGACCCTGATCTGCCAGCACATTATAATCAGTAGAACAAACAACATAGACCCTGATCTGCCAGCGCATTATAATCAGTAGAACAAACAACATAGACCCTGATCTGCCAGTGCATTATAAGCAGTAGAACAAACAACATAGACCCTGATCTGCCAGCGCATTATAATCAGTAGAACAAACAACATAGATTCTAATATTTATTATTACCTTACATTTGCTTGTGCTATTTTGACATGTACAATATTTTGGTTACCATATATACTCTTGTATAACCTGGGTACAAATGCAAACAACATAGACCCTAATCTGCCATTGCATAATGCACCAGCACATCAGGGTCTATGTTGTTTGTTTTACTGATGGGTCCTTATAAACTGCATAGACCCAGATCTGCCAGCACATTATGTGACGGCAGATCTGGGTCTATGCAGTTGGTATGGGATTATTCGTGAGTATATACGGTAATTAAGCTTCCATGCCAAATTTGCACACATTTGCCATTTACAACGATGTTCTGATGAAGAATATCAAAAGACAGCAGAGAATGAAATTAAAATGGCACATCATACCAATTAAACTAATGCAAATCATAACATTTTTACAAGCATGGAGTTCTTGCTTACTCTGTGAGAAAATGAAATTCCCCGAAATATTATTCATGTTAAACAGAAACATAGCTATACAATAAATGTATTACCTATGAGTAAATTGGAAAAACTACTGGCATGTAGCAAAAAAGAAGCCCAATTGGGCCCAAGATCACTCACTTTGATGACATCTGTCTAATAGTCAAATGTATAAACAGCTGTGGAAGAAATCTGGGGTGGAAGGATGCCTACTGAAAAAGTTCTGTCTAATTCTGTTGAATTTGTTTCTCCCTTGTTTTTGCTTCTTTATTCACATCTGACAATAGATCAGCATCATGTGTACAAAACTGAAAGGCCTGTATGCTATGATGCTTTGTGTCAAAGTTAGTCAAATTCTGTTAAGCAATTTCTGGAAAAAAAGTAATGTATGTTTGTTTACTACTGCAAGTAATGGTGTCTATATTTGATGGCAGATCAGCATCATTTGGTATACAATAGAGAAGAAGTCGTTTAAATGTTTTTCTAATTTTAGTCGTGGCAGCTATTTGATGGCAGATTGGTATAATTTTTTTATAGATTTGAAAGCCTTCATACCAGAATACTTTCATACAAATTCGGTCAAATTATCTTGAGCTGCTTTTGGTCTTTGAGAAGTCATTTAAATGTTTTTCTATTTTTAGTAATGGTGACCATATTTGATGACAGATTGGCATTATTTGTATGAATTTTAAAGCTTTCATACCAGAAAGCTTTCTGACAAAATTTGGTCAAATTCTCTTGAGTTGTTTTTCAGAAGAAGTTGTTAAAAGTTTTTTCTTCTTCTTCTATTGTTAGTAATGGCAGCCATATTTGGTAGCAGGTGAGCATCATTTGTATAAATTTGAAAGGCTTTAAAACACACTGATGCTGGCAGTGCATGTGTAGGATGGGGTGGGGAGTCAGGAAAATTACACGGTGATATAAATCTTACTCGTAACACCTGAGCATATGTACCGTTTATTTTCTTCTATGTGTTCATTTTTTTTTCCTTCCAAGTATCCCATGCAATAAAAAATCTTCATATGAACCATCCTGGATGTTTATTGGCATTATTCTGTTGATATTGTCATAAGTTAATCTGTTTCTGGTTGCAGTAAAATATTGTTCTGGCCAGAGAAACTATCTGCATTGCTGGCACCATCACCTCTGAAATCTGGACTTTGGGGGTTTGTCACATAAAGTCTGAGACCTAGCCAACTCCAAATTGGCATCAAATGCTGAGAAACTTCAATTGTTCCTGTTTGATCAGAGGTCTCTGGAGATGTGTCTCAAGTATTAACAGTCTGCAAGTTACCAATGACATGTTTATTATCCTGAATCCAAGTCATAGATCCCAGCAGAGTGAACTTTAAAGTAATCCCTTATCAACTTACCATATATACTCACGTATAATCCTATACCAACTGCAAACTGCAGAGACCCAGATCTGCAGTTGCATTATGCGCCAGCAGCTCTGTGTCTATGCAGTTTGTAAGGACTAATCAGTAGAACAAACAACATAGACCCTGATCTGCCGGCACATTATGCGATGGCAAATCAGGATCTATGTTGTTTGCATTTGGACCCCGACTATACGCGAGTATATATGGTACGACCTGCCACTGTCTTGAGAATGATAGCAAGCTTGAATGGATTTCTGGTCATGCATTGTCTGGCAGTGTGAAAGATGCATGGAAAATGCCATCAGACACACAAAAAACACCTTGGTGAACCAGACAATCTTACATGAAGCAAGACAAGACCAGATTTTATTTCGATTATTCATACATCGTAGAATTTTATTTGCAGGAGTGCAGGTTTCATTGCAAGAGTTCTTGCAGAGATAATTTCAAAATCACATGACAGGTGGTCAATTTTGCATCATTAGCACAATCACAAGTCCTGACAGCATCACAGAAACATGTAGGGGTTTTTTGGTGGGGGGAGGTGGGGTAAAACTAATTTAAATTATGTACAACTGACCTGCTACTATTGCATTGCTTTCCTTTTCTGGGATACTAAGCCCCCAGTCAAAGCTAATATTCCCTCTTCCAATTAGCAATTAGTAATTGGAGGCCCAGAATTGAAAAGATCCTGTGTCATAGCCAATATTCAAAATATATTCCTCTTCTGACTTGGACCAAGACTACAGGACACCAGACCAGGGTCTAATCTTTGCAATAGTAGCAGGTAAGTATTACATAATTAAAATTAGTTGTATCCCCACAAAAAACTACATTTTAATAGCAGTAATATATTACCTACTACTACTGCATTACTGAATTGACCAATATGGAGGGAGGCCAATGGCCTCAACATAAACTGGTAAAAGAAATAAATGCACTCACCCAAACAGTAGGAGTGTTGACTACTGAGAGCTGGTTGAGGGCTTCTTTGCCACATGTTGTGCTGTCACAATAGGACCCAACACATATATGCACCAAAGAGCAATGGTAAAAGATGAAAAGGTAGTGTGAGAGCTCCAGAAGTCTGCTCTCATAGCGTCATTCAATGAAGAGTGATTTAAGTAGGCCCAAGATGCACTAATAGCCCTAACCTCTTGGGCTTAATTCTCATGAATGAAAGGTCCCTCTCTGTGAAGGACTGATAAACTATCTTGATAGTGAGGACAATCCATCTAAAAATGGTGGCTACCGAAATATCAGAGGAACCCTTGAGAGGGAGAAAGAGACAATTTCACCCCTTCCTTCTCCCTTTAGAGGAAGCCAAATAAACCTTAAGGCCATAACTGGGCAAAGAAGACTACCTTGGTCATCCCCAGCACAGATACAAATGAGACTGGGAATCTTGATAGGAATAGGAACTACCAAAGGTAGTTGATTTTCCACCAGAAAACCAGGATGAAACTGAATCATAGTTTCCATTGAACTTGAACAACCCTTTTCTTCCAAAGGGCATGAATCTCACTCCTTCTCCTTTCTGACACTAAGGACAGCAGGAAGACTGTCTTATGGGTAAGGTTCTCGAAGAAAACTTCAATCAAATGAACATAAGGGGGTTTCGATAATGCCCAAAGAACACTCGAAAGGTTCCATCTCGACATTAATTAGCAAGACATCGGTCTCTGAAGCTCAAAATACCTAATGAGAAAGGTGAGGATCCGACCCAATGGTGAGGTCCCTAGAAAAGTTTACAGTATTTGAAAGGGATGCCCTATACTCTATAGCACTTAATGGTTGAAACGGAACATTCACTTTTCTTGAAAAGGAAGAGAAGAAAGTCTGCTGCTGCAATTAAAGGGAGACAGCTAGGATCAACCCATTCCTACTGCACAAATTGCAGAAGATTCTCTACTTGGCACTGCAAACTTTGGAAGATGATTGCCTCCTAGCTTTAATGATGCAGCTGGCAACCCTGCTTGAAACTTGACCTTGGCAGATCAATCATTTGAGATGAGTCAATCATTAAAGGTGAAGAATCTTGGGTTCTTGTGTAGTTGAGACCCCATGTGCTGCAACTATAGGTCCCTCCTCTGTGGTAATCCCCTGGGCTCATCTACCAATAGGTCAAGTAGATCACTAAACCATGATCATTGTGGCTGCAGAGGAGCTAAGAGGATAAGGGGGGGAGGGGGGGCCAGAATGACGTTTTTTTGCGGGGTTGGGGTCCCAGAATTTCTTGTTATGCCACTGAAGATGGGAGGCATAAGCATACAAACAATCCCATTTCAGACTGAAAACATCCACCACCTAAACTCTCTGACTGGCATTGGAGAGACATAAAGAGGGAGCTTGTTGCTCAGTCTCGAAGCAAACAAATCCACTATTTGCCTCCCCCACAGTTGAAAATGTGCCTCTGTGACCAAATGGCACAAGGACCATTCTGTCAGGATCACCTGGCCCCATCTGGACAGGCTGTCTGCCAGGATATTCCTTTTGTCCAGAAGCTGGAGGACTCTGAGAGAGATCTCCTAAATAACCCATTGGAGAATGTTTTAGGCTTCCTTGCATTTCTAGGTTGCTTGTATGAAGGTCACCTCTTCCTGAGTCCACGACCCCTGAAGGACTACTCCCTCTTTCTGCACCCCATCCTGAATCTGCTGCATCTGTCTACAGAAAGGTTTGGGGTTCAGTAGTGTGAATCAGGACTCCAGTCATAAACCGGTCCTGATCTGATAATGGGTCCCTGTGCGATCTCCAGTTTGCTAAAAGCAAGAACTGGAGATGGCGAGCGGCAGAGATGGGCCAACAACAAAGTCTTGCCCATAAGAATCTGCATGATCCTGTCCAGTGGAACATGAACCATCCCTTGATTAGTGAGAAAATGCAACTCCATATACACAAAGTCCTGAGAAGGGATCATATCCAACTTCTCTAGGTTGGGGATTAGACCAAGATGAGTCACCACTGACCAACATAGGGAAAGGTCCTTAGGAAGAGAATCTCTAAGGACATTGTGCATCAATCAGTCGTTGAAATACTGGAGATGGGGATCCCTGAAGACCTCAAATGCGCTGTTATGACACCCCATCACCCTGGTAAAGGTTCTGGGGGCTGAGGCAAGGCAGAATGGTAGAGCTTGGAATTGAAATACCTCTCAGCGACAAAACTGGAGGCATTTCCTATGAGGTGGGTCGATGTGGATGTGAAGACACACATCCTGGAGATCTATAGAGACTGCATAGTCATAGGGACTTATGGTATTTCTGACTGAGGCTGTTATCTTCATTCTGAAGCATTGTTCCCACAGAAATTTGTTTAAGGCAGAAAGATTGATTACGAGTCTAAACTACCCGCCTTTTTTGGAGATCAAAAAGATCCGGGAGTAGAAACCCATGGTTTGGTTTTTTACCACCCTTTTGACTGCACCCTTCCAAAGAAGAGTATGTATTTCTGTTCTTAGGTGAACCAGTTAAGACTGGTGAAACAGAATGGGGATCTATGACTGAGTAGGATGTTCACAGCATTGAAGCCGGTAACCCTGCCTTAATGTAGAATGGACCCACATATTGACTGTAATGCCCAACCAAGCTTCTGAAAAAAGGGCTAGTTGGGCACCCACTGTTGGGTTGGGAAGAGGAAGTAGCTATCTGACAGGGTGCAACTCCCGGGGACCAGTTACTTCCCCCTTAGGGAAGGGGGAGGAACCTGAAGACTTTCTCCCCTGATTTTACAACCCACTCATCTAGTAAAAGATGGGCGGGAGGGAGTTTAGAACTTGGCCTGCTTGGCAGCCTGTTGAGGCTGACCATGCTTAAAAAAATTTGAGAGAAGGTCACATATTTTGATCAGGATGGCAGTGCTTCTTGACCAGTTTTGATGGGTCTGGAGCAATGGCCAGGGACTGGTGTTGCTGGTCACTCAAATCTTGCAATGCTATAGTGTGGATGGGACTACCGAAGAGTGTTTCCACCTCAAGAGGTGTGGCCCTCACCAGGTTCTTGCTGTGGTTCAGCAAAACCTTCAATGTCTCCAATGTTGCATTTCGATGGAGGTGTAGGGAGAGAGTGATACTGACATGGAGAGCAATGTCTGGATGTCTTAGCTGTGACTTCCAGCAAGTGCTGAAGCACCACTGGAGACAATGACTCCTCCTTCAAGATTCTGAAGAAGTGGCTGAAAAAGATCAGTGTGAGAAGCTATCATCACAAGAGTATAAACCTTAAGCTCCAAGGCTTCTAAGGTTTTTACTGGGCCATGAGCCCAGGTTGCAACTGATATCCCCACTTGGGACACACCCAAGTCCAAAGGGGTATGCCTGAGGGGCCAAGATCGGAAATGCACCTGATAACTGGAGGCAGAGACCAATGGACCAAGCACAGATGGAATGCTCGACCACTACTTCTGCTACCTGGGGGACTCTTGGCCATGGGAAAATTTCTCCACAAGCTCCTGAACCATAGCTGAGCATGTGAGCAGCAGAAGATCTGAACATGGGTGATCCCCAGAAAATCTCTCCAGACTGGAGAGAATCCTAGTGTACTCAGGCTCACAAAGCTTTAAACACAGATTATCAAATGTCCAAGTTTCCTCCTCCTGACCCGCAGGTGGAAAAGGGCATGGGACCCTAAAGGAAGGGAAGGACCAGCTGTAGCTGGCTCCTCTGGGAGCTCATTTGAGTCCACTAAGATGGAAAGGACATCATCACAATGAGCCTTCTCCCAAGGTGAGACAGGACTATCCTTTTCAGTATTCATCACTGGGGACAGAGATGGTGAATGGGGTTTTTTGTCATCCCGTAACCACTCATGGGGAGGGGTATGAGACTAACCCTACTAGATGTCCTCTGATGTGAATGAGATCACTGATCCCTGGTGCTTGGTGACTGGTCTTGTGATGGAGATCTAACAGACAAACCCACCTCAGATCGATCTGAACGAGATCGCTGCTCTTCCCTGTCGGGAAGGCGTGCCTCGCTTGTATTGGTCACCAAAGCCTTGAGAGGGGGCTGCTCCTCTCAGCTGGCAAGGCATGACTTGCTCTCATTGAGAGACTTCTGCTGGGAACCTGTTGGGAAGGTGCTCTTACTCTTAGGTCTTTTGGGGCCCAGGATCAATCCCTCATTGTCAATGACAGCATCAGAATGATCATCAGGGATCTTTGGCTTGTAGGCAATCTCTGTACCATGGATATCACTCTAGGTGATTGACCCACAGAAGAAGTAGACTTCCCAAGGAAAGTGATCCAGACCCTGCTTGCAAATAGATGGGGGTCATTCTGAGAAAAGGAAGAGGAAGAGCAGCCTTTCTAGCTTCCCCAATAACTGCAGTGACTTCCCAACAAGTCCCACACATCGTCAGAGCAAAGGCAACATATCAGACATCCGTCCATTTTTGCCTAACCAGTGCACGAAAGGTAGGTAAGGTCAGTATTCCATGAGGCCTTCTTATGCCCACACTCACCCATGCCATGAGATATAAGCTGCTGAAAAAGAATAAACACATAAATAAAACAACTGGAACCTAGAAAATGGTAGAAGATACTTACCCTGGCACCAATGCAATGAAGGGGAACAAATTAAGAGAAGCAATGCTTCACTTAGCAAGCACAAAAACCCTTCAAAATTACACTAAAATCACAAGAAAACTCTCCAATAATGCAAAGACTGGAGAGAAAATAACTCAATCAGTACAAAAAGTGCAATGATGGACCAAAAATACTTCAAACAACAACGACGAAGGTTAAATTTGTTGGAACATCCTGACATGTGAATTCACATAGTACAGTCCAAGGAAAAAGAGCAATATATTCCCATTTTGGCAGCTGCAGAAGTCAGACTGGGATCATCTTCTTTTCAATTCAGGGCCTCCAATTACTAATATTAACTTGGACTGGGGACTTTACATCCCAGAAAAGAAAAGTAATGCAATAGTAGCAAGCAATGAATTACTGCTATTAAAAGGATGCTTTCGGTGAAATATGGTCAAATTCTGTTGAGTAGCTTCTGAAAAGTTGTTTAAAGGTTTTTCTATTTTTAGTAAGGGTTGCCATAGTTGATGGCAGAGAAACACCGTTTTCTACAAAATGTAAAGTACTTCAAATCACAATACTTCTCATTAAATTTTGTTGAGCAGTTTTTAAGAAGTTGTTTAAAGCTTTTTCTGTTTTTAGTAATGGTAGCCATATTTGATGTTGGATCCATATAATTTATAGAAATCTGAAAGGCATTCATATCAGGATTCTTTCAGTGAAACTTGGTCAAATTCTCTTATGCAGTTTTTGAGAAGTCATTTACAGGTTGTTGTTTTTTCTTTTTAGTAATGGTGGGCATATCTGATGGCAGATCAGCATCATTTGAACAAAATTGAAAGGCCTTCATGCAAGATAATCTGTAAAATTTACCCCAATTCTGTTGAGCAGGTTTTGAGAAAAATACATTTAAATTCTCTTCTAAATATTTGAGTTCAGATTGGCATCATCTGTTCAAACTTGAAAGCCATTCATGGCAGGATACTTTCTGTTAAATTTGGTCAGATTCTTTTGAGTAGTTTTTGAGAAGACATTGTTTGACTTTTTTCTGTATTTAGTAATGGCAGCTATATTTAATTGTACATTGGTGTAATTTCCTCAAATTCAAATGGGTTTCATTCCAGAATGCTCTTTGCCAAACTTGGCTGAAACTGGTCTGGTGGCTTTGAGAAGCTGAAAATAGCGAATGCTGATGGATGCTGTACTCAGGATGCAGGACCATACCATACGGTCACTTGACTATATCCCCAGTGAACTAAATATACTGATCTGCCATCGCATAATGCGCCAGCAGATCTGGGTATATGCAGTTTGTAAGGACTAATCAGTAGAACAAACAACATAGATAATGATCTTTCTGCGCATTATGCCACGGCAGATCAGGGTCTATGTTGTTTGCATTTGGACCCATCTTATACACGAGTATATATGGTACTGGTACAAACATATTATAATTGTTATCAGTTTCACACTAACCTCATCTGCATGCCCTGGCAGGTCAAAGAGAAGTTTCTTTGTTTTGATGTCCCACACTTTCAGCGTTGAGTCTGCACTGCCACTGCATATCAAACGACTGTCTGCTGACCAGGAGACTTGGTATACTCGCTGGACATGGCCTCTCAAGGTGCCCAAAAATCTGGATTAAAGGAAAACAATAATGTTTACCATGTAAGATTCGTATTTGTCAGTTTTATTTGTGTCATATTATAATTTGAGGATATCCCAACAAAGTCCATTTCATATTAAATTTATGATGTCAATAGTTTGTTATCTTCCAAGACTTGACAAGCAACTAGTTTATAATCTACCAAGCCTTGGCAAGCAACTAGTTTATTATCTACCAAGCCTTGGCAAGCAACAAGTTTATTATCTACCAAGCCTTGGCAAGCAACTAGTTTATTATCTACCGAGCCTTGGCAAGCAACTAGTTTGTTATCTACCAAGCCTTGGCAAGCAACTAGTTTGTTATCTACCAAGCCTTGGCAAGCAACTAGTTTGTTATCTACCAAACCTTGGCAAGCAACTAGTTTATTATCTACCAAGACTTGCCAAGCAACTAGATTATCTACCAAGCCTTGGCAAGCAACTAGTTTATTATCTACCAAGCCTTGGCAAGCAATTAGTTTATTATCTACCAAACCTTGGCAAGCAACTAGTTTGTTATCTACCAAGCCTTGGCAAGCAACTAGTTTATTATCTACCAAGCCTTGGCAAGCAACTAGTTTATTATCTACCGAGCCTTGGCAAGCAACTAGTTTGTTATCTACCAAGCCTTGGCAAGCAACTAGTTTGTTATCTACCAAGCCTTGGCAAGCAACTAGTTTGTTATCTACCAAGCCTTGGCAAGCAACTAGTTTGTTATCTACCAAGCCTTGGCAAGCAACTAGTTTATTATCTACCAAGACTTGCCAAGCAACTAGATTATCTACCAAGCCTTGGCAAGCAACTAGTTTATTATCTACCAAGACTTGCCAAGCAACTAGATTATCTACCAAGCCTTGGCAAGCAACTAGTTTATTATCTACCAAACCTTGGCAAGCAATTAGTTTATTATCTACCAAACCTTGGCAAGCAACTAGTTTGTTATCTACCAAGCCTTGGCAAGCAACTAGTTTGTTATCTACCAAGCCTTGGCAAGCAACTAGTTTGTTATCTACCAAGCCTTGGCAAGCAACTAGTTTTGTAAGTTTTTATTGAAATAATCACAAAAGTAACAATATTTTTACCTCATGATGGTCTGTATCCATAATATTTTATGACATTGCAGTGTAGTTTCACTGGCACCTCATGATGATTTATATCCAGTATATTTTATTACATTGTAGTGTAGTTTCATTGGTACCTCATAATGATTTCTATCCATTATATTTTATTACACTGCAGTGTAATTTCATTGGCACCTCATGATGGTCTATATCCATTATATTTTATTACACTGCAGTGTAGTTTCATTGGCACCTCATGATGATTTCTATCCATTATATTTTATTACACTGCAGTGTAGTTTCATTGGCACCTCATGATGATTTCTATCCATTATATTTTATTACAATGCAGTGTAGTTTCATTGGCACCTCATGATGATTTCTATCCAATATATTTTATTACACTGCAGTGTAGTTTCATTGGCACCTCATGATGATTTCTATCCATTATATTTTATTACAATGCAGTGTAGTTTCATTGGCACCTCATGATAATTTCTATCCATTATATTTTATTACATTATAGTGTAGTTTCATTGGTATCTCATGATGGTCTATATCCATTATATTTTATTACATTGAGTGTAGTTTCACTGGCACCTCATGATGATTTTTGTCCATTATATTTTATTACACTGCAGTGTAGTTTCATTGGCACCTCATGATGGTTTCTATCCATTATATTTTATTAAACTGTAGTGTAGTTTCATTGGCACCTCATGATGATTTCTATCCATCATATTTTATTACATTCTAGTGTAGTTTCATTGGCACCTCATGATGATCTCTATCAATTATATTTTATTACACTGCAGTGTAGTTTCATTAGCACCTCATGATGATTTCTATCCATTATATTTTATTAAACTATAGTGTAGTTTCATTGGCACCTCATGATTATTTCTATCCATTATATTTTATTACACTACAGTGTAGTTTAATTGGTATGTGTAAAGGGGTTTTTGGGACATCATGTCTTTGCCATTCATGACATCATTCATATATATGATGACCAGTCTGGATAGCTCTGTAGTTGTTGTAACACCAGCCTGGATAGCTCTGAAGTTGGTATAACATCATTCATATACATGGTGACCAGTCTGGATAGCTCTGTAGTTGTTATAACACCAGCCTGGATAGCTCTGTAGTTGTTATAACATCATTCATATACATGGTGACCAGTCTGGATAGCTCTGTAGTTGTTATAACATCATTCATATACATGATGACCAGTCTGGATAGCTTTGTAGTTGTTATAAGAGCATCATAGACATGATAACCAGCCTGGCTGAACATACCTTGATACTTTCAAAGAGCCAGACTCTGAAATTTCACAAAATATTCTGAGAGATTTCGGATAAATCTTTGAGGTTTGAATTTTTTCTTTATGGTCTTCTTTGTGAATTGATGCAAAATACCAATTTTTATTCTTTGGATTTACTTTTTATGACTGTTAAGAAGTTGTTGCTCAGATGGAATAATAACACAATAATGACTCTAATGAACCTTGTTACATTCCATCTATAGGTTTACTCAAACATGTAACATATTATGCAAATACTTGCAAGGAATGGTTTTTAGGTTCAAAATATAACTAGGTAAAACAGCTTAGCATAAGAAACTTTGTATTCTGTGAAAAAATGAACTCGGGGAGTAAGATTGTGAGAAGGTCAACAACTCTGTAAGATGTCTCCACACTATATCATAGATATGGTTGAACTACTGGTTTTGCACCACTACAGTAATGGGATTGATTCCTGGTTCTGTTATGTGCTAAAACTGGTGGCAGTCAATCAAGAGTTATTACATTTTTACCACTGCCAAGACCATGTCATGCATCATATTTATGTAAATTGACTGATTTTTTTAGAGTTTATTCATGCACAATTCATACAAGTGAATTCCTATACTTTTTTAAAAGATTTGATTCAAAATAATATGCATGATGATGCAACATGATATCCTTAGTTTTTTTAAAATGTTTCCTAATTGATTATTACTTCTTACTTTCCAGTTTTACCATCCCACAGTTTGACAGACTTGTCAAAAGATGCGCTGGCAATCAGTCGTGTATTTGGAGAGAATTTGACATCATTGATTAACTGCTGGTGTCCTGTCATTCTGCAGACTGGTTTCTTGTCCTGTTCAGGCTCCCACAAATATAATGTAAAGTCATCTGAACCAGAAACCATTCTCTCTGGATTCGGTCCCTACAAAAACAGAGTGAGCCTGTAAATATCTGACCAAACCACAAGTAGTTGAGAATTTGTTCACTGTGTAACAGTGTAAATGGGCCTTTGAATGGACCAACATACCATTTCAGCCTATATATTGGGATAATTGTGTTATTAAAAAAATGATTCTAATAATGCCACAATGCTGTTTGACAAAAAGAAAATCAATGTATTACCAGTATACATAATTACATCATGCATCGAGATTTTAAAAATACCATATATACTTGCTTATAAGTCAAGTCCAGCTGCAAACAATGCAGACCCTGATCTGCCATCGCATAATGCACCAGCAGATCAGGGTTTATGTGATAGAAGATCTGGGTCTGTGTGATAGAAGATCAGGGTTTATGTGATAGAAGATCTGGGTCTGTGTTATAGAAGATCTGGGTTTATGTGATAGAAGATCTGGGTCTGTGTGATAGAAGATCTAGGTTTATGTGATAGAAGATCTGGGTCTGTGTGATAGAAGATCAGGGTTTATATGATAGAAGATCTGGGTCTGTGTGATAGAAGATCTGGGTTTGTGTGATAGAAGATCTGGGTTTATGTGATAGAAGATCAGGGTTTATGTGATAGAAGATCTGGGTCTGTGTGATAGAAGATCAGGGTTTATGTGATAGAAGATCTGGGTTTATGTGATAAAAGATCTAGGTCTCTGTGATAGAAGATCTGGGTTTATGTGATAGAAGATCTGGGTCTGTGTGATAGAAGATCTGGGTTTATGTGATAGAAGATCTGGGTCTGTGTGATAGAAGATCAGGGTTTATGTGCTAGAAGATCAGAGTTTATGTGATAGAAGATCTGGGTCTGTGTGATAGAAGATCTGGGTTTATGTGATAGAAGATCAGGGTTTATGTGATAGAAGATCAGGGTTTATGTGATAGAAAATCTGGGTCTGTGTAGTTTGCAGTTGGACTGGACTTATAAGTGAGTATATATAGTAATATAGAATTGACCAGGTATATCATTCAATTATTAAAGGGTAAATGGAACCTTTAAACAATATTTTCATTACTTTAAAGCATTAAATTTCATTATTTATTTCAAAAAATGAGAGTAATTACCTCTGTTCTCAATACTGTTTCTATGTTTTCTGCCATTCAGTTACGTATGCAAATGACCAGTCATGTGGCCACATTATAAAGTGCTTAAATACCCCCTAAAATACTTTGGCAAAACAAGTAATTTTCCAAGGATAGAACTGCAAATCAAGCTGCAATACAGTCCAGGCCTTAGTGTCTCAGAAAGAAAGTTAAAATAAAAGTTTTAAAAACATACAAATGTGTTTAAGGAATATGGGTGGCTCACCAGTGCCTGAAATGACCCAAATGTGAACTTTAAGCAATGTGTGACAGATGGACAGATGGATGTAGGGATGAACAAGGGTAATGCAATAAGCCTGTGCCACTGTTGTGGTGGAGCATACAAAACTAGAAATGTGTCCATAGGATGTGGATGCCTGATCTTTACCCTCTCCATTTAAATAATTACCGTATATATTCGTGTATAATCCGATACCAACTGCAAGTTTGCAGTTATTATAAGATTATACGCGAGTATATATGGTACAATCCCATTATTAATGTCTTGCAGGCAGGAAAAAACCATCAGGTCAAGCACACAGAGAAATTGAGGATACAACACAAACATACCACTTAAAATGTGTTCATGGAAATTGGATGCCACATCACAGTTCCTGAAATTGACCTTAATACAAAACTGACCTAAATACAAAACTTTGACCAAAATGTGATGGACAGACAGATGAACAAGGTTATAAATATATACCCCCACCATGACAGTGTTGGAGAATAAAAAACAAACAAAACAATAACCATTCTGGATCATCAAGACTTTTTTTGAAATGGATAAAAAAATTGGTTTTCTGGCATAATGAGAAATAGCAGTGGGTATATACCCTACTCCCTCATTATAAGGCACTGCTGTATAAGGCAGTCCCTTTTATAAGGAAGGTATGGTGATGGATCCCATTTCATTATTCAATAGTAATTTTAGCTTTAAAATATCTCAGTATAAGGTGGTCCACTGTTATGAACAGATTTATAGTGAGGAAGTCCTGTAATGCTGTCAGTCAACTGTTATGAACAGATTTAAAGTGAGGAAGTCCTGTAATGCTGTCAGTCCACTGTTATGAACAGATTTATAGTGAGGAAGTCCTGTAATGCTGTCAGTCCACTGTTATGAACAGATTTATAGTGAGGAAGTCCTGTAATGCTGTCAGTCAACTGTTATGAACAGATTTATGGTGAGGAAGTCCTGTAATGCTGTCAGTCCACTGTTATGGTTACTATGAACAGAATTATAGTAAGGAAGTACTGTAATGCTAAGACAGTCCAGTGTTATGGTTCCCATGAACAGAATTATAGTAAGGAAGTCCTGTAATGCTAAGACAGTCCACTGTTATGGTTCCCATGAACAGAATTATAGTAAGGAAGTCCTGTAATGCTGTCAGTCCACTGTTATGGTTCCCATGAACAGAATTATAGTAAGGAAGTCCTGTAATGCTAAGACAGTCCAGTGTTATGGTTCCCATGAACAGAATTATAGTAAGGAAGTCCTGTAATGCTAAGACAGTCCAGTGTTATGGTTCCCATGAACAGAATTATAGTCAGGAAGTCCTGTAATGCTAAGACAGTCCACTGTTATGGTTCCCATGAACAGAATTATAGTAAGGAAGTCCTGTAATGCTGTCAGTCCACTGTTATGGTTCCCATGAACAGAATTATAGTAAGGAAGTCCTGTAATGCTAAGACAGTCCAGTGTTATGGTTCCCATGAACAGAATTATAGTAAGGAAGTCCTGTAATGCTGTCAGTCCACTGTTATGGTTCCCATGAACAGAATTATAGTAAGGAAGTCCTGTAATGCTAAGACAGTCCAGTGTTATGGTTCCCATGAACAGAATTATAGTAAGGAAGTCCTGTAATGCTAATACAGTCCAGTGTTATGGTTCCCATGAACAGAATTATAGTGAGGAAGTCCTGTAATGCTAAGTCTGCCTTGAAAAACCTCTGTTTTGTGAGACAACACATCAATTTTGACCAGATTCTAAATGCAATAAATTTTTGTTATAATGGCAAGATGATTAGCATTCAGATCAGATGTTAGATTGTATTACATAGAAGCTTAATAGCTAGATTGTACGCAGAAGAAGCTTAATAGCTAGATTGTATGCAGAAGCTTAATACATGTAGCTAGATTGTATGTAGAAGCTTAATAACTAGATTGTACATAGAAGAAACATAATAACTCGATTGTATAGAAGAACTTTAATAGCTAGATTGTACATAGAAGTTTAATAGCTAGATTGCATGTTGAAGCTTAATAGCTAGATTGTACATAGAAGAAGTTTAATAGCTAGATTGTATGTAGAAGAAGTTTAATAGCTAGAATGTGCAGAGATGAAGTTTACTAGCTAGATTGTATGTAGAAGAAACTTAATAGCTAGATTGTACATAGACGACGTTTAATAGCTAGATTGTATGTAGAAGAAGTTTAATAGCTATACTGTACATAGAAGCTTAATAGCTAGATTGTATGTAGAAGAAGTTTAATAGCTATACTGTACATAGAAGATTAATAGCTTGATTGTACACAGACGAAGTTTAATAGCTAGATTGTACATAGACGAAGTTCAAAAGATCGATTGTACATAGAAGTTTAATAGCTAGATTGTACACAGAAGAAGCTTAATAGCTAGATTATACATAGACGAAGTTTAATAGCTAGATTGTACAGAGATGAAGTTTAATAGCTAGATCGTATGTAGAAGAAACTTAATAGCTAGATTATACATAGATGAAGCTTAATAGCTCGATTGTACATGGATGAAGTTTAATATCTAGATTGTATGTAGAAGCTTAATAGCTAGATTGTATGTAGAAGAAGTTTAATAGCTAGTTTGTACATAGAAGCTTAATAGCTAGATTGTACATAGAAGATTAATAGCTAGATTGTACATAGACGAAGTTTAATAGCTAGTTTATACATAGAAGCTTAATAGCTAGATTGTACATAGAAGCTTAATAGCTAGATTGTACATAGAAGATTAATAGCTAGTTTGTACATAGAAGCTTAATAGCTAGATTGTACATAGAAGATTAATAGCTAGATTGTACATAGAAGATTAATAGCTAGATTGTACATAGAAGAACTTTAATAGGTAGATTGTACATAGAAGACGTTTAATAGGTAGATTGTATGTAGAAGTTTAATTGCTAGATTGTGTGTATAAGCTTAATAACTAAATTGTATGTAGAAGCAAAATAGCTAGATTGTATGTAAAAGCTTAATACTAGATTGTACATAGACGAAGTTTAATAGCTAGTTTGTACATAGAAGCTTAATAGCTAGATTGTACATAGAAGATTAATAGCTAGATTATACATAGAAGATTTATAGCTAGATTGTACATAGAAGATTAATAGCTAGATTGTACATAGAAGATTAATAGCTAGATTGTACAGAGATGAAGTTTAATAGCTAGATTGTATGTAGAAGAAACTTAATAGCTAGATTATACATAGATGAAGCTTAATAGCTCGATTGTACATAGATGAAGTTTAATATCTAGATTGTATGTAGAAGCTTAATAGCTAGATTGTATGTAGAAGAAGTTTAATAGCTAGATTGTACATAGAAGCTTAATAGTTAGATTGTATGTAGAAGCTTAATAGCTAGATTGTACATAGACGAAGTTTAATAGCTAATTTGTACATAGAAGCTTAATAGCTAGATTGTACATAGAAGCTTAATAGCTAGATTGTACATAGAAGCTTAATAGCTAGATTGTACATAGAAGCTTAATAGCTAGTTTGTACATAGAAGCTTAATAGCTAGATTGTATGTAGAAACTTAATAGCTAGTTTGTACATAGAAGCTTAATAGCTAGATTGCACACAGAAGAAGCTTAATAGCTAAATTGTACACAGAAGAAGCTTAATAGCTAGATTGTACACAGAAGAAGCTTAATAGCTAGATTGCACACAGAAGAAGCTTAATAGTTAGATTGTACACAGAAGAAGCTTAATAGCTAGATTGTACACTGAAGAAGCTGAATAGCTAGATTGTACACAGAAGAAGCTTAATAGCTAGATTGTACACAAAAGAAGCCTAATAGCTAGATTGTACACTGAAGAAGCTGAATAGCTAGATTGTACACAGAGGAAGCTTAATAGCTAGATTGTATACAGAAGAAGCTTAATAGCTAGATTGTATACAGAGGAAGCTTAATAGCTACATTGTATACAGAAGAAGCTTAATAGCTACATTGTATACAGAAGAAGCTTAATAGCTAGATTGTACACAGAGGAAGCTTAATAGCTACATTGTATACAGAAGAAGCTTAATAGCTAGATTGTACACAGAGGAAGCTTAATAGCTAGATTGTATACAGAAGAAGCTTAATAGCTACATTGTATACAGAGGAAGCTTAATAGCTAGATTGTACACAGAGGAAGCTTAATAGCTAGATTGTACACAGAGGAAGCTTAATAGCTAGATTGTATACAGAAGAAGCTTAATAGCTACATTGTATCCAGAGGAAGCTTAATAGCTAGATTGTACACAGAAGAAGCTTAATAGCTACATTGTATACAGAAGAAGCTTAATAGCTAGATTGTACACAGAAGAAGCTTAATAGCTACATTGTATACAGAGGAAGCTTAATAGCTAGATTGTACACAGAAGAAGCTTAATAGCTACATTGTATACAGAAGAAGCTTAATAGCTAGATTGTACACAGAAGAAGCTTAATAGCTACATTGTATACAGAGGAAGCTTAATAGCTAGATTGTACACAGAAGAAGCTTAATAGCTACATTGTATACAGAAGAAGCTTAATAGCTAGATTGTACACAGAAGAAGCTTAATAGCTACATTGTATACAGAAGAAGCTTAATAGCTAGTTTTCTTTTTTACCAAACTGATCCAAAGGTTCACAGAACATGATACAAATTAAATATTTAATGGAGCAGAACCCTGGTTAAGTTGGCCATAAATGGGACAACATTTAGGCTAGAATTGGACACTAAATCCATGAGCATGAATCTAAAAGTCAAATCTATTTAGGGATGATAAATGCACTTTACTTTCAGGCTTCAATGGGCCGGGGCCCAAAATACTCCAATTATAAATAAAACATATTGTGGGGTGTTAAAATAACAAACCTTGGCTTCATTATAGGTCTGTTGAGCTTTCTTGCTGAGTTCTTCATCTGCAATGAAACACAAGTTAAAGCAAATTTTAATACGAAGATTTCACTCAAAATTTTTATTAAAAGGCTTACAAGGATTATACAACTTTTATTCCCCTGAATTCACTACTGCCTTTTTTTTTATAAAAGATACTGGGTTCTTTGAGCATAAAAGCTATCAAATGGCCACACAAAGCTCATCTATGTGTGTGTGTGTGTATATATTCTTGTAGAATCCAGGGTTAGCACTTTCTGTTCTGTTTGGTGTATATTTGTAATTTAATATTATATATATATATATATATATATATATATATATATATATATATATATATATATATATATATATATATATATATATATATATATATATATATATATATATATATATATATATATATATATATGTAAAAATTGTACCATATATGTATCAAACCATTTGCTGAACAATGATTTATTGTGCTGTTTAAGGCTTTTCACTGGTGACATGGCTAATTGGCATTGTTTGATCATCAAAATAAAGAATGAAGAATGAAGTTAACTTAGGTATCCAACCATCGCTAGGTCCTTCCATATGTTCCTCAGCTTTATGACTTACAATGAAATGTACACATTTGTCATCATGAAACGATGATAATTTTGGGGCCTTATATGTGCAAGGGTTGCTTTCTCTATTTACAAAAAAATGTAATGACATTGGGAGCTTGACTTACATTCTAAAGTTTAAACTATGAAAGCTGACACTTATGAACTTTATACAGCAAGAGCTAATGCTGATTCAAACTGCTCACGTTTACAGAAGCTAGCGGATTGATGTGCACAGGACAATATAAAACGTTTCAATTGTTATAATAATAATAATAATAATAATAATAATAATAATAAAAATAAAAATAATAATAATATTATTAAATACTTGTTTTATTGAGGGTAATGCAGATAGTACACATTACGCCCTGAGGCCCAAATCAATGCTAATATAATGGAGTAAATTAAAATTTTAAACAAAACAATTATTGGGACACATATAAAAATAATCACCAGATGTGGTAAAATACATTCACAATAAATATATGAAGAAAGATCAAGAATAAATTCTTCTATAATTATATACATGCTAATAAGTTGAGTAAAACTGCAAACTGCATAGACCCACATCTGCTGTTTCATAATGCACCGGTAGATTTAGGTCTATGCAGTTTGTTAGGAGTAATCATTAGAAGAAAACAACATAGACCCTGATCTGCTGGTGCATTATGTGACTGCAAATCATGGTCTACCAGTATGTTGTTTGCAGTTGGACCCAACTTATAAGTGAGTATAGATGGTACTATAAATGACAATGATTACTGCATGTCTTATACAAACTACACAAATGATGATTACTGCATGTCTTATACAAACTACACAAATGATGATTACTGCATGTCTTATACAAACTACACAAATGATGATTACTGCATGTCTTATACAAACTACACAAACAATGATTACTGCATGTCTTATACAAACTACACAAATAATGATTACTGCTTGTCTTATACAAACTACACAAACAATGATTACTGCATGTCTTATACAAACTACACAAACAATGATTACTGCATGTCTTATTCAAACTACACAAACAATGATTAGTACATGTCTTATACAAACTACACAAACAATGATTACTGCATGTCTTATTCAAACTACACAAACAATGATTACTGCATGTCTTATACAAACTACACAAACAAACACATTATATTTTGATGAACCAGTAAGATATTAAAAAAATTGTTTGACTAAACTAAATTTAACAGAAAAAAAGAAGTGATACCGAGTTCATGAATAGTCAGCATCTATTAGTAAAGTGTTAAAAACTACACAAGTTATACAATTAATATAATATAATACAGTGACTTACATGTAATGTCAGATATAAGATATGTGATAATAAATATAATTATTGACTCATTCATATGTAATATATTGTTTCAGTCTAATAATAATATTGGCTGAGTAATGGATCATAATTGACAGCTGATTACATTGCATTGCAGCTGAGTAAAAGAACATCTCTTTTATATAATTCTGTTTTTGGTTGCACAACTTTTAGATCACCTTGGCAGCATTTCTCAAATGGTAGGCTTTGAGGCACAGATCCCTTTCATGGTCTGTCAAATATGTTGGTGCTTCTTCATTTAAATATTTATAAACACTTATAAACAAGTTAACACTTATGATATTTGACTATATTAGTAGTTTTCATGCATCAGTATTTTTTAAAAATTGGATCTGATGAAAATAATGGGTTACAATCAAGTATATGCCTAATTGTTCTGATGAAAATAATGGGTTAGAATCAAGTGCATGCCTAATTATTCTGATGAAAATAATGGGTTACAATCAAGTACATGCCTAATTGTTCTGATGAAAATAATGGGTTACAATCAAGTACATGCCTAATTATTCTGATGAAAATAATGGGTTACAATCAAGTGCATGCCTAATTATTCTGACGAAAATAATGGGTTACAATCAAGTACATGCCTAATTGTTCTGATGAAAATAATGGGTTAGAATCAAGTACATGCCTAATTGTTCTCTTTTGCAATATGAGGATGTGGTCCAGGTTAAGTGGTTAAGGCAATGGACTCATGACCATAAGGGTGCGTGTTCGATTCCCACCATTGGATTGGATACAAGTGTCTGTTGGCAAGGCATTTCACTCTACTTTCCTCAGCACTATATAATCTTAAACAAGAAAACTGTGCAGTAAAACACCAAAAAAAAAAAAAAAAAAAAAAAAAAGATTAAGTTCTGGTGTTGAAGTTCTGACTAGGTTGATGGCTTAGTTGAACATCCATCCAGGTTATAAAGGATCTTGCATAAATATCCATTTTATATTAAATTTGTGACATGATTTGAACAATGTATATCTTTTACAAACCATAGCAAGCAAAAGATTAAAAATTATTAAATATGTTTCATGAATTTTCATATGAAATTAACTCAATAAAGATTCTAATTTAGTATATCACAAAATATACTGATTTGGCATGATAAACCAAAAGAAATAGTGCAGGAGTTAACAACTTATGGTAGTGGGACACTTCCACCTTTATACTTTCAACTTGTGTGTTGCTATGATGTTATGCCCTGTTTGATATCACCTTGTGTGATGCTATGATGTTATGCCTTGTTTGATATCTTGCGTGATGCTATGATGTTATACAGTGTTTGATGTTGTCTTGTGTATGCCTTGTTTGATGTTGTCTTGTGTGATGCTATGTTGTTATGCCTTGTTTGATATCATCTTGTGTGATGCTATAATGTTATGCCTTGTGTGATATCATCTTGTGTGATGCTATGTTGTTATGCCCTGTTTGATATCATCTTGTGTGATGCTATGATGTTATGCCTTGTTTGATATCATCTTGTGTGATGCTATGATGTTATGCCTTGTTTGATATTATCTTGTGTGATGCTGTGCCTTGTTTGATATCACCTTTTGTGATGCTATGTTGTTATGCCTTGTTTTATATCAACTTGTGTGATGCTATGATGTTATGCCCTGTTTGATATCATCTTGTGTGATGCTGTGTCATTATGCCTTGTTTGATATCAACTTGTGTGGTGCTGTGATGTTATGCCTTGTTTGATATCACCTTGTGTGTGGTGGCAACTGGTGACCGAGTGGTCTAAGGCACTTGCCTTTACAGATCACTCACACATCTCACCTCTGTCCATGTGAGTTGGAGTCTCTGAACAACAACTGTGGATATGTGAGAAAGCTTGCTAGTAGCTTCCCATGTTCTTCCTCCACCAAATATACTGGCCACCATGTGTAGCCTATCATGTGCTGAAAAATGGCATTAAAACCCACAAAACCAAAACCAATCACCTTCTGTGATGCTATGATGTTATGCTTTTTTTTATATATCCTTGTGTGATGCTATGATGTTATGCCTTGTTTGATATCATCTTGTGTGACACTATGATGTTATGCCTTGTTTGATATCACCTTGTGTGACAGTATGATGTTATGCCTTGTTTGATATCACCTTGTGTGACAATATGATGTTATGCCTTGTTTGATATCACCTTGTGTGACACTATGATGTTATGCCTTGTTTGATGTCATCTTGTGTGATGCTATGATGTTATGCCTTGTTTAATATCATGATATGATACTTAACTAGTGTAACATCAAAAGTATGACATGGGTAAAAGCAACATTGTGATGACATCATGTATCTGTGATAAAGTGGGTTCAGGGTTCTATCCCAAGGAAGGCTCTCTTTTTTTTCTTTCTGTGATAATATATCTTACTTTTGGTAGCCAACTCTAGCCGATCTAAATATAGGATTCAAACCCACAACCTTTTGGTTGCAAGTCCTGCATGCTAACCCCTGAGCCACCTTGTGGTTGCAAGTCCTGCATGCTAACCCCTGAGCCACCTTGTGGTTGCAAGTCCTGCATGCTAACCCCTGAGCCACATTGTGGTTGCAAGTCCTGCATGCTAACCCCTGAGCCACCTTGTGGTTGCAAGTCCTGCATGCTAACCCCTGAGCCACCTTGTGGTTGCAAGTCCTGCATGCTAACCCCTGAGCCACCTTGTGGTTGCAAGTCCTGCATTCTAACCCCTGAGCCACCTTGGCCCCTCTACTTTTGATATTTAAGGTGGGCTTCTGAATTAGCGGTTGATCCCAGCAGGGTTATCAAATTTTAAATAGATACAACTACAAATGATACATTAATTGTAAAGTATTGTGTTTTCTTTGATACACCTGCATAAGATACATACTATCTGGCTTAATGTAAAGAATTGTAGGATTCTGCATTTATTTATGAGTCAGGACTTTATAAATTCAAAATGTTTAAAAACAAATGAGTGAAAAATTGTTTTCTTCCCTTGATAAGATTGGGGGAAAGTCTGATACACTTGTCAAAATGTGTGTATGGGTGGTGGACTTATTATCAGATAAAGATATCCAAAGCTATTATTTGCCAAAATTTGGTAAAAAAATTGTGTGGGATTATCATCAATCATGGACTTATCATCAAGCATGGGCCTATCAACAAGCATGGGTTTATCATTGATGAGCCTATCATCAAGAATGGACTTATCATCAAGCATAGGCCTAACATCAAACATAGGCTTATCATCAAGAATGGACTTATCATCAAGCATGGACTTATCATCAAGAATGGACTTATCATCAAGCATAGGGCTATCATCAAACATAGGCCTAATATCAAGAATGGACTTATCATCAAGCATAGGCCTATCATCAAACATAGGCTTATCATCAAGAATGGACTTATCATCAAGCATAGGCCTATCATCAAACATAGGCCTAATATCAAGAATGGACTTATCATCAAGCATGGACTTATCATCAAGAATGGACTTATCATCAAGCATAGGCCTATCATCAAACATAGGCCTAATATCAAGAATGGACTTATCATCAAGAATGGACTTATCATCAAGAATGGACCTGTCATCAAGCATAGGCCTATCATCAAGCATAGGCCTATCATCAAGAATGGACTTACCAACAAGCATGGACTTATCATCAAGAATGGACTTATCATCAAGCATAGGCCTATCATCAAGAATGGACTTATCAACAAGCATAGGCCTATCATCAAGAATGGACTTATCATCAAGCATAGGCCTATCATCAAGAATGGACTTATCAACAAGCATAGGCCTATCATCAAGAATGGACTTATCATCAAGAATGGACTTATCATCAAGAATGGACCTGTCATCAAGCATAGGCCTATCATCAAGCATAGGCCTATCATCAAGAATGGACTTACCAACAAGCATGGACTTATCATCAAGAATGGACTTATCATCAAGAATGGACTTATCATCAAGCATAGGCCTATCATCAAGAATGGACCTGTCATCAAGCATAGGCCTATCATCAAGAATGGACTTATCATCAAGCATAGGCCTATCATCAAGAATGGACTTATCATCAAGAATGGACTTATCATCAAGAATGGACCTGTCATCAAGCATAGGCCTATCATCAAGCATAGGCCTATCATCAAGAATGGACTTACCAACAAGCATGGACTTATCATCAAGAATGGACTTATCATCAAGCATGGACTTATCAAGAATGGACTTATCATCAAGCATAGGCCTATCATCAAGAATGGACTTATCAACAAGCATAGGCCTATCATCAAGAATGGACTTATCATCAAGCATAGGCCTATCATCAAGAATGGACTTATCATCAAGAATGGACTTATCATCAAGAATGGACCTGTCATCAAGCATAGGCCTATCATCAAGCATAGGCCTATCATCAAGAATGGACTTATCAACAAGCATGGACTTATCATCAAGCATGGACTTATCATCAAGAATGGACTTATCATCAAGAATGGACCTGTCATCAAGCATAGGCCTATCATCAAGCATAGGCCTATCATTAAGCATAGGCCTATCATCAAGAATGGACTTATCATCAAGCATGGACTTATCATCAAGAATGGAGTTATCATCAAGAATGGAGTTATCATCAAGCATGGACCTGTCATCAAGCATAGGCCTATCATCAAGCATGGACTTATCATCAAGAATGGAGTTATCATCAAGAATGGAGTTATCATCAAGCATGGACCTGTCATCAAGCATAGGCCTATCATCAAGCATGGACTTATCATCAAGAATGGACTTATCATCAAGCATGGACCTGTCATCAAGCATAGGCCTATCATCAAGAATGGACTTATCATCAAGAATGGACTTATCATCAAGAATGGACTTATCATCAAGCATGGACCTGTCATCAAGCATAGGCCTATCATCAAGAATGGACTTATCATCAAGAATGGACTTATCATCAAGAATGGACTTATCATCAAGCATAGGCCTATCATCAAGAATGGACTTATCATCAAGCATGGACCTGTCATCAAGCAAAGGCCTATCATCAAGAATGGACTTATCATCAAACAAAGGCCTATCACCAAGAATGGACTTATCATCAAGAATGGACTTATCGTCAAGAATGGACTTATCATCAAGCATGGACCTGTCATCAAGCATGGACTTATCATCAATGGACTTATCATCAAGAATGGACTTGTCATCAAGCATATTAGGTAATTTATAAACATTATGTGATGGCAGATCTGGTAAATTATATGCAGCATGTGATGGCAGATCAGGTAAATTATACACATTATGTGATGGCAAAGCAGATAATTTATACACATTATGTGATGGCAGATCAGGTAAGTTATACACATTATGCAATGGCAGATCAAGTAAGTTATACACATAATGTGATGGCAGATCAGGTAATTATACATATTAGGTGATGGCACACGAGGTTATTTATATTTCTGAGTGGATTGGTACACATCATATGATGACAGATCAGGTTATTTATACTTCTGATTTCAAGGAAACAGCACAGATTGCGATCTTCCTACACATTATGTGATGGCAGATCAGGTTATTACATCACGGCCTCTGATCTTCCTACACATTATGTGATGGCAGATCAGGTTATTACATCCCGGACTCCAATCTTCCTACACATTATGTGATGGCAGATTCGGTTATTTATACCTATGATTTCAAGCAAACTGCACGGACATTGTATACATTACACGATGACAGATCTGGGTTTACACTGTTTGGGGCCAGGTGTATGTTACACACTGATAAATATCATCTGTATTTAGATACTGAGACTTGCATTATCCTGTCCTGCTTCTTATGACTCAGATGTGTACAGTCAGTTTGAGCTTAAACAAGCTGTTGTCTAAATCAATGATGGGAAGACATCAATATGACTTGAATATGACTGGACTACTAACCATAGTACATTGATTGGATTACAATGATTGAAGCTATGAATGTGATTACAGCTGTTCAACTGCATTTTTTAAATTTATTTCATGAATATGTACGATACCGCTGGTTTGAGGATACGGTCAAGCTATGTTATTGTCAGAAATTCTACAAACTATTTCCATACCACATCTTTTTTATCAGAGCAGAGTGCTGTAGTTTTAACTAATCATACAGCTGGAAATTAAAGGTCAGTGAGTGAGAAATACAACTTTCCTGAAAGGTTCCAGGTAAATGAAATCAACTTTATACTTTGATTTGACATCTGTCACCATATTTCATCACATCTACTTCCGGAAATGTAGAAGAAATCACTCATTATAATTTGATCTGATGTTTAGCACTATATATTGCTTCTTTGTATGAAAGTTTTTGAAAAGTAATTACTTTTTTTTGTCCCAAAGTACTTTTTGCCATATGCTGTTATTATTATCCTGCATTTGTGTATATATATATATATATATTTTTTCCAAAAATCACTGAATATATTTTTTGCCAAACAATACTGTAATGGCCTCCATGTCTTTTTTTCCAGCCACTTTGAGCTTAAAGATGTCGGGCAGTGATTCACCAACAAATCTTAGTTATTCACCCATAGATAACAATAACTCTGATCCTCCAAAGAGCAAACTGCAGAGAATTTTCGAGAACCACTGCTGCATTAAATTCCTCCTTGTATTGCTTCTGGTTACCTTGGATATAACAGAGGTTGTTTGTGATTGGTTGTTTTACTATGACATCACAGTAATGGAGGATGGGCTATTGTATGGTAAAGTGGAAAATGCAACTATTGTGACAACCTTGATAGTCAGTGGTAGTGGTTCCATTCTCTTTAGCTTTGAAGCATTTAATACAATCAAATATGTGTGTACAGGAAGCGGTATATTATATGTGGAGCTAATCTCGACCATTGTTATATGGCTTGAGGAAGTTCCACAGATCATCATAAATATTCTGATTACATCATGTCATGAGGAACAAATCAGTCGATTCCAAATCGTCAGGGCTCTTCTCATAATTGTCTCTGTTTTTACAAGAATCTTCTTGCCAGGTACAGTAAAGTGGATTGGGAGTAAAACACGCACTAAGAATACAAAATGGAAGTACATCCGTCAACTCTTGTCCTCTATTGGTTTATGTATCATGTTTGCTGGTTCCAGCATCATACTGATCTTCACACATAATATTCCCTTGGATACATTTTATCAAACAAATGTCGACATCTTCAGTAGAAACACAATATATGACAAGTATTTCAACAATGTTGGCATCTACCTCCTACATAAAGACTTAAATTTCAAACATCCCAAATCTGTGGATGATGGGTTGTGGCTAAAACTTACTGACTTCTACAGTCTAAATGAAGGTCTGCCAGAAATAATAAAGATAATCTATTCCAACCCTAGTACCATGAGTGCCAAAATAATGGTAAAGAAATTTAGTGTTTCAGAACAATATTACGAAGAGTGCTATTTAGCTGCTAGCCTGCCCAATTATACTCAAATATCTGGCGTAAATTGCAGCAAATCCTTCTTTGGTTCCAAAGAACGAATAAAAGAAATCATTATTCAGTTAGTCTACATACCACCAAGGAATCATCTGCTATTAGGCGATGTCAGATTCAATGCAAAATTATTGTACAATAACAAATGTTACAATATTAACATCACAAATTCCTTTGACACATACAATAATCTACATGTGGGCATTCTCCGCTACAAAAGACTCTCGACTATAATTACCAATCAACATGTGTTTGTGCTTGGTGGGGATACAATCCTACCTAGCCAACAACTGATGACCCAACAACTGTTAACTGATGTGGAGAATATCTGGAAAACGGGTTTTTGTCAATGTTTGTGTCAGGGAGAATATGGACCAAGACTAAATGAGTCGATGTCTTTCCCATGCTGAATTTTGCCTAGTAGTGACTTTATTTCTGAACAATTCTCAAAAAGTGCCCCTATCTTGACAAAGTGTTCGCATCTTTTCAAACAATCCACTAACAACATTGTGCAACTTGTCTGTTTGCTATCAATGACAATATTGTTTAACTTGTCTGTTTTGCTATCAAGGATAACAATGTACAACTTGTCTGTTTGCTGTCAAGGGTAACATTGTATGACTTGTCTGTTTGCTATCAATGACAATATTGTTTAACTTGTCTGTTTTGCTATCAATGATAACAATGTACAACTTGTCTGTTTGCTGTCAAGGGTAACATTGTATGACTTGTCTAGTTGCTATCAATGATAACATTGTATACTGTAATTTAAGATGATAATAACATAATGTTTTGGAAAACTTGGATATATTCTTCTTTTTTTCCATTGATTTCAACATATCATGCCATGTGAACATTATTTCTTCATGTACTGAACATGCCTGGATATTAAGTGCTGGTGGTTGTCAGCTCCACTCACCAATAATAAGGCATACATTATCCATTCATCCATCCATTAACACATACTGAAGTAAAGTCTTCATTCCATTAAAACAAAACCTGAGACAAAGCTTTGTGTATGATGGATCACAAACATTATTATTTAAAAAATTGGATGTAATCATCATAAAGTTTTGGTCCAAAATAAATCAGAAATCAGAATACTCCTTTTAACATTAGGCCGCCATAATGAACAAACCTGTTGATTAAAGTGAATTTTATTACAATATCACAATGTCAAACAGGTACTGCCTTTAATGTCAAACAGGTACTGCCTTTAATGTCAAACAGGTACTGCCTTTAATGGCAAACAGGTACTGCCTTTAATGTCAAACAGATACTGCCTTTAATGTCAAATAGGTACTGCCTTTAATGGCAACAGGTACTGCCTTTAATGGCAACAGTCAACAGGTACTGCCTTTAATGGCAACAAAGAGCAAATTGCTGCTGAATAATAAAGCATTTTTTTTCTTCTTATGAATAATAGAAGTTGACTTTGTATGATGTGTCCTATCCATATGACCTATGACCTGATATTAGCTAGCTTAACAGACAATGCAACATTCATTATATACTGTAAAATTTTATTACAGCTTCTATAATCAGTTTTATTTTTTGTTTTGCTTTTTAAAAATTTACACCAAAGTCTTCTTTCATTGCACTGATAAAACAAAATGATACTGATCTGTCTCACTGAGGATGTACGTGTCCATTTGTTGACAAGATATTGAAGATCAGTAACTCATTCAGGTGGCTCAGAGAGTAATTCAGGCCCACTTGAGCCTCCTGTTTGTAAATCAAAGCATACCAGTATGTAGACTCATCCAGGTAGCCAGGACTGTGTCTCAGGCCCATGTAAGCCTCCTGTTTGATTGTGCAGTCAAACAATATATGCAACAGCTGTAAATGTAAATCATCCTGGTGGCCAGTATAGCATCCCAAGTCCACTTGTGCACCTTGCTTGAACATTGCTGTCAGCGAATGCCAGTATAGCTTGACAGGTGGTCTGTAGATCATCTCAGACCCCACTTGAGTTTCTTGCAATAATTGCCATGGTTGCTCAGTTGGCAGTGTCGGACTCGTAATCCAAGGGTCGCGGGTTGGTACCCGCCCAGGCCAACCTGGGTTAGCTGCCTCAGTGTGTCCTTGTGAAAGGGACTTAGCTCCCATTTCCTCTGCATGATATTGTCAATAATGTGTTAAAAGTACCGGTAACATTAAAACCAACAAAAACAAAACAAAAAAACTTGCAATGATTGATTGTGCCATCTAAGTTAATGCATGCAATAGCTGCTATTGCAACGTATCCACATGGCCAGTGGCACATCATAGGTACACTTCATAACATTCTTGTCATATGGTGAAGTCTTGGAATATATTCATCATGTGCAGTGAAGGGTATGGAAATTTGCTATCATAACTGAACTGACATCATACTGGTGCACATTCAATTCAGGGAGTTCATAGTTTTAATTCAGCTTTGATTGTTGTCATACAGCAAATTGTAATTGAAATCACTAAACAGACTTCTTTGTTTTCTATATACAATCATGCTGGTGCATATAAATGTATTCAAATAATATTATTAAAGGTAAATTTCTTCCTAGCTCACTCTGTCTTCTGTATATTGAACGGTAGCCAATAACAATCTATTGTCATTCAGACTAGAAAGTATTAAACAAGATACAATGATGTTACTTCTGATTTTATAAGATTTTATATATCTAAGACATTGTCTAGAATGGTTGGTTGGTTGTTATAGGTTTAGCAACATTTTTCAGCTCATGATAGGCTGGCTATACATGGCGGCCAGTATATTTGGTGGAGGAAGAACCCAAGAAAACCCTGGGAAGAACCACCGACCCATGGGAAGCTACTGGCAATCTTTCTCACATACCCATATTGGTTGAGCCTGGGACTCGAACCCTCACGGACAGAGGTGAGATGTCAGTGATCTGTAAATGCGAGCGCCTTAGACCATTCGGCCACCCGTAGCCCCCATTGTCTAGTATACTACTGCTGCTATTGTTTCAATATGCATGTATAAGAACTGTATGTACTCGTGTATAACCCTGGTCCAAATGCAAACAACATAGACCATGATCTGCTGTCGCATAATGTGCCGGCAGATCAGGGTCTATGTTGTTTGTTCTACTGATTACTCCTATCAAACTGCATAGACCTAGATCTGACAGCACGTTATGTGATGTCAGATCTGGGCCTGTGCAGTTTGCACTTGGATCACACTTATATGTGAGTATATATGGTATATATAATACTGTTATACATGTAAATATCTAGACATTAAAAACTAATTACTTTTTCACAGTGAAAGAGAAATTTATGTGCTAATGACAACTATCATTTTTCCCTAATATTTTATATGTAAAATTAATATCTTTCTTGTCAATACTGTGTTCTGATGCATCCAGCAAGTTCAGTGCTGGTCGGAAGTGGGCTAAGTAACCTACGTTGCATATTCTTGCTTGCTAATAAAGAACATTTCCGTGACAATGTTTTGGTGTTTTCTTTTACAAATAAAGAACTCTGGTTGCAGTTTTGGTGTTGGTTGTTCCGTTTGTTTGTAAAACTATGTCAGCCTGTTCCTGTACATATACTGCCATTAGTGATAAATGTGCATAGAGCTTAAATATTCACAGTGACCAGCCCTACACGATATATTTACTTTATCTGCTGTAAACTCTGGGAAAGTTCAAAAACAGTGGAAGATATCATGCTGCCTAATCTATTTGAATGGACATAAAGTATTAACAAAATCAACTAATTAAAAGCTCAAGAATTCTCAATCACTGCTAGAAACCGATCTCTACGACCATGACCTGGATTATTATAATGTGAGTAAATGATCTCTATGACCATGACCTGGATTATTATAATGTATGTAACTGATATCTATGACCATGACCTGGATTATTATAATGTAACTGATCTCCATGACCATGACCTCGATTATTATAATGTATGTAACTGATCTCTATGACCATGACCTGTATTAGTGTAATGTATATAACTGATCTCTATGACCATGACCTAGATTATTATAATGTAACTGATCTCCATGACCATGACCTGGATTATTATAATGTATGTAACTGCTGATTGGAGCAAGTTCTAATATCGAGATTGTTTCATAATGTTAGGGTTGTCTGTGACGATAATAAAAATATAAACAAAGCTTCAATTGGTAGTATTTCATTTTAAACAACAACAAAAGATCCATCTTCATAATGGTTTGACATCATAGGCGTAAAAAGGCTTTTATGAAATGGTGGCAACTAAAATCTAAATTATAAAATCCTAGTTATAAACATCTGGAACCATTCATCTCTGTTAGTCCTTAGTGTTTACATCCCTTGAATCATCATCTTTTTATTACATCACTTTAATACAAATAAAAATTTAGTGCAATTTATTTTCTGCACTAATATGCACACCAATTTTCTGAGGTTTAGGAAACCTGTGTACTTGGATAAAACAACCAAACAAGGAATCATATTCATCCTTATGTAGTTTTGTCCCCAGACCACTAGTTAGAGCGGGGTCGCTTGCCTATCTGGGACTTTCAGTGTAGTAAAGTTTCTTATGTGGGCACTCTCTTCACTAGAGGGCATTTTTATGCACCAGACTGGTGTTCTGAAGATAATATTTGCATTGCTAGCAACAAACATGGCCACAGAATGTGAGGTTGATGCTCAAACTACATGTGTAGAATGTTACTACCATATATACTTGCGTATAACCGGGTCCAAATGTAAACAACATAGACCCTGATTTGCCATCGCATAATGCGCCGGCAGATGAGGGTCTATATTGTTTGTTCAACTGATTAGTCCTTACAAACTGCATAGACCCAGATCTGCCGGCGCATTATGCGACGACAGATCTGTGTCTATGCAGTTTGCAGTTAGTATTAGTTTATACGTGAGTATATACGGTAGATACAATGTACTGGGTATTAAAACTCTGGAAATTTAAGACTGGGCAGCTGCAGCGAGGGTAGGGCATACCCCAGAGAGGGCAGGAATCAGTGCTGTCCTAAAACAGGAATCAGTGCTGTCCTAAAACAGGCTTGCTTATGCAAGTTAGCAAGAGGGATTAAACCAGGACTACAAAGAGGTAAAGCAACTGGCTGAACTGTGCTTTAAAGACACTGCATATAACCACGCCATAACTATTATGATGCATGTTAAGCCAATGACTCCAAATCAATATCTGACATTGTAACCTATATTATCTCTGCTTGCGTAAGTATTAAGTAAGTAGAAAATTTAAATCAATATAGATCTCTTTAGTGCTATAATAGGAAAGTCTAAACATCTTGGTGCTGTTGGTACGTTACATACTGTATATACTCATGTATAAGTGGATACCAACTGCAAACTGCATAGACCCAGATCTGCCGTCGCATTATGCGCCGGCAAATCTGGATCTATGCAGTTTGTAAGAACTAATCAGTAGAACAAACAACACAGATCCTGATCTTCCAGCACAATATGCGATGGCAGATCAGGGTCTATGTTGTTTGCATTTGGACCCGGATTATACGGGGTATATATAGTAATCAACCGTTTCTCAGAAGGGGTGGAATTAGGATGGATCTGCTGCACTTGGCAATGAGAATCATAGACATATAACACTGCCATCCTATCAGCACTGGATAAGTATGGCCCAATAATATTAAAAGGCACAATACTGCAACAAGACCAGATGTAGCAAATGTACGTAAACCAATAAAGCTAGGATTTATTTCTGTGGTAAACACCACTGACAACCAACATACGGGAACCTGGGAGCGTTTGGGAAGTGGGGAAGAATAAACATGATGGCAACAAAAAAAGGTTTGTGTGTTCACTGTTTTACTTCTATTTGTTTCTTCTGTCACAGTCTTGTTGTTACTTATCAATTACACAGATAATGTAAATTATACACAGATTTTCAGGGAAATATTCCGATTCAAAATTAAATAAAGAAAGATCGATGTTATTCTTCATATTTATACATGACTGGTTTTGCATTTAATACTTTATTTTCTACTGTCTGTAAAAAATCTGATAGTATAACTTAAAAATACACATGTATGGTCTCTCTCTGGCATATGTGCCAAATTGCAGGCAATAAATCAGTGTTACAAATGGTTCAAATTGTTCATGTGATCATATTTCTACAATCAAGGTATACAAGGTAAATACTTTCTTGTGTGATTGGGAACTCTGGGAAAAGCGATTGGGAAATCAAGTAAATTTATCTTTATCTGCGTAATACAGTCGAAAATGTCTTTAGTGGTCACCTCAGGGAAGTGGCCTCTGAAAACAGGTGGTTGCTGCTCATTTCTTAAATATTGTAGTTTCTGGACTTTTAATAACTGGATGTTTAAAACAAGCAATTGTTTATTACATGTGACCTTTAAGGCAGGTTCAACTGTAGTTTTGTAAATAAAATTTAATTTTCATTATTATTTTAGTCACAGAAGTCTGGTTACCTACTGGTATGTCTGAATTTATAAATTTGAATTTTGAAGTGACTCTTAAAGAAAAACTGTACCATATATACTCGTGTATTAGTGAAGTCCAACTACAAGCAACACAGGCCTTGATCTGCCATCATAATGCACCAGCAGATCAGGGTCTATGTTGTTTGTCCTAATGATTACTCCCAACAAACAGCACATACCCAGACTACCACAGACATAAGGTAATTATCTTCTGAGACTAAAAAAAATGATGAAAATGTAATTGTTTTCTTAAAAAAATTATGCATATCATAATAATTTTACTTGAGTTCCCAATCACTTTTCCCAGAGTTCCTGACCAGACAAAAAAGCATTTTCCCAGTGTTCCCAATTGCGAAAAATAAATGTTGGTGAAAAATGTGAACCCTTTTGTACATCAATTCAATACCTGCAATTTGGCACATTTGACTGAGAGAGATTGAATTTTGAACTTATCACATCAGATTTTGCAATACAATATCAGCAATAAGGATTGGTTTGGTTTGGTTTCATGGGGTTTATCGCCATTTTTCATCACATGATACATGGCCACTGGTATATTTGGTATTTGGTGGCGGAAGAACCTGGGAAGAACCACCGACCCACGGGAAGCTACTGGCAAGCTTTCTCATATACCTACATTGGTCAAGCAGAGACTCAAACCCATGCGGACGGAGGTGAGATGTGAGTGATCTGTAAAGGCGAGCACCTTAGACCACATGGCCACCCGGGGCCCCCAGCAATAAGGAAATAACATTTTAAACGTAATACCAATAGTGCAAACACAAGAAGAGCAACTTCATCCTTTTATTATTTAAATTTGCCTCAGAATATTTGCATGAAAATCTGCATGTATAATTTACATTATCTGTATAATTGATTAGCATTGACAAAATTGTGACATAAGAAATAAACAGAAGTAAAACACAACGAACATGCAAACCCTGTTTTGTTGCTGTTGTGTTTACCCTTCCCAATTTTCTGAATGCACTTAAGTTTCCGATTGCAGGTTGTCTGGGGTAGGTAAAGAGCAAAATTAAAAGCTGACCCAGATAAAATGCTTTACGACTCTTATCAATTTGGATCCTTATTAAATTATTTACTTTTAATAACAGATATGGGGAACTATATCAAGGCAACATGAACAAGCAAATTTAGTTAATTTGTCCCCAGCCTACCATGATGAGATGACATAAAATCACAATAATGAAATATGACTTTTATGACACAGCTGTAAAGTTATTGGGCAGACATGACTGTGACTCAGTTGAGAAGCACCAAGTGTACCATGGTTCATCCCTGTACCTCAAACAACTTTTATGATATAAAGCAAAAACAAAACACCCTTCAAATACTGACCAGTGAGCTTGACCTTGAGGATAAGAAATTAAACGTGCAATACAACACATCTTCTAGTGACAATGTATAAGTATACCAAGTTTCATCCATTTATCTTAAACATTAAGATAGAAAGCTGATGTGACAAATCATAAAATGTTGACCTGTGACCTTGACCTAACAGATACTGTCTCCAATGTGATACACAGTACATCTTTTTGGTCATGATATGTAGTAATATCAAGTTTCATCCCTTCATCTCCTCAGATAACTTTAATATTAGAGTGAAATGGAACAATTCAACATACAAACACCATGACCAGGCCTAGAATTTAACTTTAATATTAGAGTGAAATGGAACAATTCAACATACAAACACCATGACCAGGCCTAGAATTTAACTTTAATATTAGAGTGAAATGGAACAATTCAACATACAAACACCATGACCAGGCCTAGAATTTAACTTTAATATTAGAGTGAAATTGAACAATTCAACATACAAACACCATGTGACCAGGCCTAGAATTTAACTTTAATATTAGAGTGAAATGGAACAATTCAACATACAAACACCATGACCAGGCCTAGAATTTAACTTTAATATTAGAGTGAAATGGAACAATTCAACATACAAACACCATGACCAGGCCTAGAATTTAACTTTAATATTAGAGTGAAATGGAACAATTCAACATACAAACACCATGACCAGGCCTAGAATTTAACTTTAATATTAGAGTGAAATGGAACAATTCAACATACAAACACCATGTGACCAGGCCTAGAATTTAACTTTAATATTAGAGTGAAATGGAACAATTCAACATACAAACACCATGACCAGGCCTAGAATTTAACTTTAATATTAGAGTGAAATGGAACAATTCAACATACAAACACCATGACCAGGCCTAGAATTTAACTTAAATTTCTTTGTAGCTATTAGGACTAGCAGATTAAGTAATTTCCTAATCCTGCCGAATCTTCACTAATCCTTCCCACAAACACTGACTGGCGACGACCGAAACTTGACTAGCCCATCGGACAATTGAAATTATTAAAACTACTAGTCCATCGGACAATTGAAATTATTAAAACTACTAGTCCAACTACTATTAAAACTACTAGTCCAACTACTATTAAAACTACTAGTCCAACTACTATTAAAACTACTAGTCCATCGGACAATTGAAATTATTAAAACTACTGGAAATTTTGCCTTGGGCTAGCAGACTACCACTTATTTCGAGCCCTGATGACAATGAAGAGATGACCCTCACTCAATGTGGTAAACCTGCTAATGATGACATGCATGTATACCAAGTTGCATCCTTTAATTGCAAACAGCTCTAAAGTTACAGAGTGGAAAAGAAAGTGATGAACAACTTTAAAACATTGAGCTGTGACCTTCATTTTGAAGATAGGAACCCCACAATGGTTAACAACATATCTTCTAAAGATGATACAGATGATATATATAAGTATAATAAGATTCATCCCTTGCTGTCAAAAGTCTCTAAAGTTATCAAGTGGAGAAAGTTTGATGGAAAACTTAAAATACTGAGCTGTAACCTTGATTTCAAGATAGAACCCTCTGATAATGATATATAAGTATACAAAGTTAATACCTTAATCTCAGATGACTCTTAAGTTACAGAGTTAAGAGGAATGTATGATGGAAAATTAAAATACTGAGCTGTGACCTTGACCTTGAAGATAGAAACCATATTGTGGCGCACATGACATGCCCCTTAATGATGATGTACGAGTATACAAAGTTTCATCTATTAATCTCAAACAGCTCTAATGTTATAAAGAAGAGTGTAATGTGTGATGGAAAACTTAAAATATTGAGCCATGATCTTGACCTTGAAGGTAGGACCCCAATGTGGTATGAGAAACCACTTTCTAGTGAGGATGTACAAATATTCCAAATTTCATCAATTAAACTTAAATGACTTTAAAGTTATAGAGTTGAAAAGAAAGTTACATAGTAGAAGGGAAAGCATGATAGAAAAATGTAAAATATTAAGGCATGATCTTGACCTTGAGAAAGGATCCTCAATGTGGTGTTACGACTCGAGATCTTAAAATAATGTAACAGAAAGAAAGTGAAACCAACAATGTAAGTAAAAGCAACAAGCAATTTATTTCCAGACAATTAAGGTGAAAATTCAAAAAGACACTTACAATAACGTGAATTAAAATCCAAATAATCAAATAATCCTAAGTGTTCTAATCACAAGTCCTAAATATAGAATGTTCCGAATGAATTCCAGTAGCCTTGAATGTCCTGATATGCTAGTAGTCTTGAATGTTCTCATGTGCCTGAATGATGTAATCCAGAATATCTTTCAATGAATTCACATAAATCCCAAAGTCAAATATAAATCTAATATGAGAATAAGCACTTTTGGTAACTCCAATGAATATTTCAAATAAATAATTCCTCTCTCTGAATTTGCTCTGATTTTCACAACTGTAACACTTGATTACTAAAATAAATTCCTTAATAGACGGATCTTAATAATATGAAGTTTAGTATAGGAATGAAATCTTGTTTACCAAACCTGTATAAATATAAGGATACGTCACCTGACAGAATATTCTAGAATATGAGTAACTCTAATAGTAATTTCCTGTGCGCACCAGATTTTTCTCACATAACACATGGAAAATTCCAATCTAATTGTTAAATGCTATGTAAACAAGACTGACCTTGAACTCAAATGCAGTAAATATGTTGTTTACAAAATGACTAAAGTACAACTTACTTCGTGGACACATATTATAAATTCAATATACATAACAGTGGCATGATGATGTAAAAGTATACCAAGTTTCATCCTGTAATCTCAAATGGTTTTAGAATAGAAGAGTGGAAGGGAAAGGGTGATGGAAAACTTATAATATTGAGCCATGACCTTGACCTTGAAGACCGGACTCCCAATGTGGTATGCGAACACCTTCTTATGATGATGTACAAGTATACCAAAGTTACAGAGCAGAAAAAAAGTGATGGACAGATAGAAATGTCAATAGTGTGTTCCTAGCATTTCTTCGAAAAGGCAGGGGACAACAAAGACATATCAAGATTAACAACTATTCTCTTTGACAAGAGACATGTTGGAATTTGACAAGAGAGATGTCTGAACTTGACGAGAGAGGTCTGAACAAGACAAGAGAGATGTCTGAACTTGACAAGAGAGATGTCTGATCTCAACTAGAGAGATGTCTGAATTTCTATTCCTAATAAATGTCCACCTCTTTAATTCTGCCCATAAGCTCTATTTATTAATGTTATTATTATTATTGCTATTCCTCATACTTCTATACCTATACTTCTATCAAGTCAAACATACACATGTAAATGAAACAATTTCAAAGGAAATGTTTATCAGAACAAGACATAATTTGAGAGAGAGAGAGAGAGAGAGAGAGAGAGATGAAATAATCTTTGTTCCTAAACGTTTGACCCACACTTTTGTTTAAGGGTAAGTTTAAAAAGTTCTATCAGTGGCAGATCTGGACCATGATTTAATTATTATTTTTTTTTTTTTGGGGGGGGGCGGGGTGGAAACAAACTAGAAATGAAGCATCGCAAATATTAGTGCATGCACACACACACACACACACACACACACACACACACACATACACATACTATCAGGGGATGCATTCTAAATACAAAATGTCCTACGCTATATATTTATTATATTGAAACATAATACTGAAAATGATTACCCTCACTCCATCAGTGTAGGTCAAAGTAGTGTTACAAGGAGAAATGACAGAGACCTTGATAGATGGAAATGACTCATTACAAGTGTGGATATACATATAAAGCATTCTTGGAAATCATTTTGGTGACTATTACCAAGATTTCCATAAAAATCTATAAAAATGACATTTTTTTGCTGGTAATCTGCAAAAGATGTGTCAGTTTTGCAGTTAAACAGGAAACAAAATCTCTGAGACTGGCTTGACTGATATATAGCATACAGAATTGCTAGTCATCAATAATCTCTTAGACTGGTTGACTGAAAAATATCAGATATAATTGTCAGACATCTATAGTCTCTAGGACTGGTTTACTGATATATAGCATATGGAATTGCCAGTCATTAATAGTCTCTGAGACTGGTTGACTGATAAATATCAGATAGAATTGCCAGTCATCAATAATCTTTGAGACTGGTTGACTGACATATAGCATATGGAATTGCCAGTCATCAATAATCTCTGAGACTGGCTTGACTGATATATAGCATACAGAATTGCTAGTCACCAATAATCTCTGAGACAGGCTTGAATGATAAATAGCATATGGAAATTGCCAGTCATCAATAATCTCTGAGACTGGCTTGACTGATATATAGCATACAGAATTGCTAGTCACCAATAATCTCCGAGACAGGCTTGAATGATATATAGCATATGGAATTGCCAGTCATCAATAATCCCCGACACTGGTTGACTGATAAATATCAGATGGAATTGCCAGTCATCAATAGTCTCTGAGACTGGTTTACTGATATATAGCATATGGAATTGCCAGTCATCAATAATTTCTGAGACTGGTTGACTGAAAAATATCAGATATAATTGCCAGTCATCAATAGTCTCTAGGACTGGTTTACTGATATATAGCATATGGAATTGCCAGTCATCAATAATTTCTGAGACTGGTTGACTGATATATAGCATATGGAATTTCTGGTCACCAATAATCTCTGAGACTGGTTGACTGATATATAGCATATGGAATTTCTGGTCACCAATAATCTCTGAGATTGGTTGACTGATATATAGCATATGGAATTGCCAGTCATCAATAATCTCTGAGACTTGTTGACTGATATATAGCATATGGAATTTCTGGTCACCAATAATCTCTGAGACTGGTTGACTGATATATAGCATATGGAATTTCTGGTCACCAATAATCTCTGAGATTGGTTGACTGATATATAGCATATGGAATTGCCAGTCATCAATAATCTCTGAGACTTGTTGACTGATATATAGCATATGGAATTTCTGGTCACCAATAATCTCTGAGACTGGTTGACTGATATATAGCATATGGAATTTCCAGTCATCGATAATCTCTGAGACTGGTTGACTGATATATAGCATATGGAATTTCTAGTCATCAATAATCTCTTAGACTGATTGACTTATATATTGCATACAGAATTGCCAGTCATTAATAATCAGACAATTATTTATTAATTATTACAAGTAAATATATATGGCACAATGAACTAATAATAAGATTCACTATAAATTCCTTATTATTACAACTAAATATATATGACACAATGAACTAATAAGATTCACTATAAATTCCTTACCAATATCTATATTTACTTACTGATACTATTTTATGCCCTATAATCCATGCTGTGGGGGGAAGGCACACATCCCCTTTACACTGCAGCAGTAGAACTAATGCTGCAATAGGAAACATCAGTCCATTGGCAGTTTCTTGGTGTTGGGGGAGAGAAAGGGGAAGGGGGGGGGCGGTTCAGTCTTTAAACGTTAACTTGTGTTTATATTTGAAAGTTATATATTTGGATATAATGATCAGATACGAACATGTTTTGGACTGCTTACTGTTATTCCAAAGTGTGCCTGACCTCAGAGCTGGTAGTTTATTGTGTAAAATACTCCACTTTGAAAGCAGAGTATTTGGGTTCCTAGTAGGGAGTAATGTCTTTACTTGTCAGAACCATTCATCATTGTGTTTGACTATGAACTGTGGATTTACATCAAAGGGGCTCAAGAGTTATTTTAGTTGATTTTAATGACGTATGTATAATTATGAGTGGCAGACAATTGAGATACTGATCTTGGTTGTGTAAGTGATCCTTTTGAATGTAGTACAAGTAGAGATAGATTACACTGAATGGTAAAGATCAAGTAAAGTGAAAGTGAAACACCTATTATACAATACTGATAACATCTTGAGGTAGACAGCTGTTATGAATATAATCTGCTCATATTGTTTGTGGAATGAAATTAGTACCATGAACTATTTAAATTCTGAATACATTTGGAATTTGAATTCACACGGACTTGTGCACTTTAAAACCTCTCACATTCCCCCAAAACTGTTATCTTACTTTTTACCTTGAAAAATATCAGAACTCTAAATAATGGACATTAATATCATACACATATTTTACAAATCTGTTTCCTGAGAGTTTAGTTCAGAATGAATCTGTATTGGTGTAAATATAAATTTAGATTATATTTTCATAGAAACTTAAAAATTGAAATTTGACAGAAACTTCTACTTTGAATATATATCTGAAAGTACAGTAGCAGGACCTGGACTATTGGAAAAATAAAGGAGGATATTTTGTGCATTGTGCATACAACAGATGTATAGAATTTGAGAAGGCAAGTATACATCACTCATTCCTACAGTAATGGATCATAAGTGAGTAGCCACCCATGTAAGAAAATTCAATGTAATTTAGAGAAATATGATTTCAAATGGTCACTGTATAAATAAGAATTATTCTGTAAGCTTGATTTGATATGTGTGCACACATCCACTGGTTCAATGTAGTCAGAAATTGTAAATTTGTAGCAAGTGATATTGTTATACTTTCCTGTGATGTAAACAAAAACATGAAACCTAATGGTAAGGAATTGACCGATGTAAACAAAAACATGAAACCTAATGGTAAGGAATTGACTGATGTAAACAAAAAAACGAAACCTAATGGTAAGGAATTGACTTCAGAAACAGATGATACATCAGTTAGTCGATAAAGGTTTAAGTGGTAGAAAAACTATTTGAAATAACTGGAATATCATGTTCTACAATTCAAAAACATTTTGAAAAGGTTTCACACTTGCAATTCAAGAATATTTCAGCCATGATTAAAGGGGGTGAATTATCTGCAATGGTGTTGGAAATGTGACCCCAGTGGAGGGAAAAATTGACTCTGACAAATGTACAAGAATTCTTTCTTGAAAAATTTGGGACAGATATTGCAAAAGAGTTTCCAAATGGGGAAGATACCTTTCAGGAGGGTAATTGTTTTTTCCATATTCAAAGGAGGACAAAACAGTAGAAAACGAATCCGTAACCTGGCAGTCACAGACCATGGACCTCATATATTAGTAAGAATATATAGCAAACAATTAAATCCATGCTTGAATAAAAACTACATGGAATAAAATCTAATTCTGATCACGTTCGTATTATTCTTGATATTTGGGACTCTCTCATTCAATCTATCAGAGGACTGTATGATTCTATACCTAAGTGATTACAAGCTATGATAAGAGCCAAGAGATCAGTTACCAACTTTTAAATGTGTAAGTTCTATTTTCTTTCATATTTTTTTTCAGGAGATTCTTTAGCAATGATGTTAGTTTACTTCCTATGATGTCAGAGTAAGTGGCTACTCACTTTTGACCTGGTACTGTAGATATATTTAAAGGTGAAATATTTGTGAAACCATAAGAGAAGAAGGCTCGTGTATGGCAAAAATGTGTGTGTGTGTGTGTGTGTGTGATATAAATGCATAAAAGTACTGGGAGGTATTGGGGAAGCTACTTTCATGAGCTGGACTATCGAGACTTAGACAAATTTTGGTTAAAGTTCTGGACAATGAAGGCTTAGGCAAACATTAGCTAAGTTAAGGACTATGAAGGCTTGTCCAAAGTTCTTGACTATTGGCTTTTAGTCAAATTTTGACTAAGGTTCTGGACTATGAAGACTTTGCCAAAGTTTAACAAAAGTTCTTAACTATCATTTTTCAAAAAAAGCAAATAGCCAACTTTTGGCTAAGCCCAATTAGCCCACTGCAGATGCCTGCTTTGATTAAATGGAAAAACTCAAATGTAATCGGAAGCTGTTATTATCACCTATGATACATTACATTCAAGCATTTGTAACAATCACAATCATGGTAAATATGTGACAGAACAATCTGTACAATACATGTGGATTTTCTGTCAATTGCCAGGAACTATTGATTTTTAACTCTCTCATAAAAAGGCTTGAAATTAGTGTAGAAAGCCTAGATCCTAGGCCAGCCACCTAATTTTGGACTCTAAGGCCTAGGCCCCTTGGCCAGCAACCTAATTTTTTTATTCATATTATGCTGTTTTAATCGATTTTTTTATATACAAAATTGGGATAAAAAGACAGTTTTTAAAGACTTTTCAAATAAAATGTTTACTTTTTACCATATTTATTCAAAATTACTATTTTTTGTAAATTTGAGTAAAAACCATGATTTAAAACATGTTCACTCAAATTTTGAAATTTTTGTTTATATCTTGAATTTTTTTGAACAAACCCTGCCCACCCTATGCTCCAATCTTCATGACTTCTAAATTCAAATTTTACCCTCTAATTTTTTTAATTTTTTTTACTTGAACCTGAGTTGTTATATTATTCAAATCAAAAACAAAGGATAAAAAGCCAGTGTTCCACACAGTGAGGCATCTATCCCCTCCAACTCAGAGCAAAGCAGGAGGCAGTCTTTATATCCCCAATTTTATTGTTTTCAAATTCACTATGCAGTGAATACAAATTCTGTATATTAAAAAAAAAACTAAAAAACTAAAGATGATAAAGACATCACAAATTAGTTTTAAAAACCCCAAAACCAAGAATAAAAAGCCAGCACATCGCATAGCAAGGCGCTCACCCTCCTTGAGTGTGTGCAGCAAAGCGAGAGGATCTCTATATCCCCTAATTTTATTCTTTTCAAATTCACAGTGCAGTGAATACAATTTCTCTGTGCAGTGAATACAACAATCTGTCACAGAAAGTGTAAACTACTCAAACCAAAACCCTTGGATAAAAAGTTGGATTCATATCATAGTGAAGCACCCGCCCTTCTGAAATTGAGCAACGAGCGGATCTTTAAATTATTTTCAAATTCTGGAAAATCCAAACTACTATGAAAAATTCTAATACCCATTTACTTTATCACACAGAGAAAAAGCCATGTAGATTTTAGCCTCAGGACAGGCCAATTGATTAGGGTTTTGTGTCAAGTTAATTTGCATAAAATATAAAATAACTATTATTTACAAGAGATATATAACATACCGGTATACATATCAATTTATATATTTACGTTTGTAAGGCCTATCAATATCTCCTGACAAACCAGTCTATACATGTATTTACTATACATCTGATAAACAAAACCAAGGTCAAGGTTACCTACAGCTGATGTATGTTAAGCATTGTCTGTTAAACAAATCAAGGTCAAAGCGACATCTTTAAAATTCTCGCATCAGACAGACCAATCGATAAAAGTCACATGCTTTATCACCTAGACAGCTTGATAGAAAAAAGCCGCATACATTTTAAACTCAGACCAGGTACTATAATTTATTGTACTATCTTCGTAACTTTACCCAGTTTAATTATTACCCAGACAGGTATATCTGTATTTATAATAGTCTAATAAAACAAGACGATAAAGTCTTATAGTATACATAGTAATGTTCTGGCATAGTAGTAACTTATCATGTATATATTATCACCATGAAATGATGCCGCATATATTCTGACAGAATTTTTTGAAACAATATAAATTTTCAGAGAATGTTTTGTGGAAGAGGTAAGTTTGCCTGTCTTTTTGTGGTGAAAAGAATAAAATTAGGGCCCCCTTCTTGCTCCACTTTGGAGAGGAAGGCACTTCACTGCGCAATGCATCCAATGTTTTATCCTAAGTTATTGGTTGGAATAGTTCACGCTTTCTGTGACAGACTGTTGTATTCACTGCATAATGGGGGGGGGGGGGGGAGCTCACTATGCAATGTGTTGGCTTTTTATCCTTGGGTTTTGGTTTTTAAATAATTGTTGAGGTCTTTATCATTTCTAGTTTTGTTTTATGAATTTATAGAATTTGTATTCACTGCATAGTAGTTTTGAAAAGAATACAATTGGGGATATAAAGACCCCCTCACATATCTAGTTCTACATGAACAAAGATAATTATTTTGAGTAAAACATTATATGGCAGTAAATAAGCTTGTACAAAATACACAATGACCTACATATTTCTATGACATGTGCACTTTCATCGTCAAAAATACCTCGTTAGCTTGTTGTGTTCGCGATAAAACAATGAAATGAAGTATAATATATGAGACAGAATAAAGCAGAATAAGTCGAAATAAATATAAAATAAAACGTGCATTAAAAAATTAGATGAGATCTACAGACACTGTCATGTTCTCATTTTACTTTATTTTCAGAAGAAATACTTGTCATTATCATAACAAGACCATCATGTTCTAAGGTCAGAAATTTTGTTCGACAATTTAAATTTCAAGCTATTTCCCCTCTCATAAATGTAAAGCTTCGACTTATCACTTGTTTAAATTTCTCTTTTGGAACATGCAGTTTGAACAGATGCTGTGGGAAGTGTCGCTTCAGTAACTGGTCTTTTTCTTAAGCTACAGTTAATATACACGAGAGATTAATTAAGGGATAAAAATGAGGCATCAGTTACACCTTCTGGAAGGTGGCCAGTAACCCCCCACCCCCTCTCCAACCATCTATTCTCATACATGTTCATTTGACACATTTTTAAAGTTGACAAAAAAAAACACTTTGTTTTTGTTCGAGTAAACTCACATTACTGAGCACTGAATTCTATAACTATCAATGCCCTAAACTTATGGAAGACCTCATGGGCTGGAATGGCATGATATCTCATTTTTTTTCCATTTGTGAGATAAGCTGTTAAAATAATCATTATAAATGAGTTTGGGCAGTCAGTAGTTTCTGATAAGGTGTGTGGTTGATACTGGTGTCAACAAAGCCTGATATAAAATGCAGGTACTAATATAAAGCCAATATATATATTGGGCCACAAATTAGAATATTCATGAGTTATATGATACAAGACTTCAACCTTTCATTTACTGTAATACAGCAAAGTCACTAATCGAGTTATTAAACTTCACTGGAAATTCAACATTAAGGTAAGTGCATGCAACAAAGTATTTTGAAGTTTTCTTAAATTGCAAAACGTTTCATTAACATTGGTAGTACAATGATTACTAGGAATTTCCCTTACTCAAATGCATGCCATAACACAACGTGTCACGCGAAAAACACGATTTTGGATTCCCAAACCCCCCGACACGGTCGTGTTTCGAAAAATACGATTTTCAGCAATCTTAGCAAATAAAATTTTTCCCACAAAAAAAAAAAAATTGTTTACATTTCTTGATCACGATGATATATGCCGGTAATCTGTGCTATGTTTAAACAGTAAACAGTCTTGCTCAGAGCTCATTGTAAAACTATCATCGGGGCAGTTTATACAGCTGTTTTAGAGACAATTAAAAGGTAAGACATTCAGAGATATACACCTTTCAGAGATTTACTGTATTGGCTCACAGTAGCTAGGGTGATCGTGTCAAATCCTTTGAGTACTGCTGAGGGAGAGTCCATTAGGCTAATTTGCATAGGTAAAGTACACTAAGTGGAACAACCCAATTTGTCTGAAGTTAAGTACATCAAACAGATGCGTGTTGAAAAATAAATGTTATTACACATCACTAACTGCACTGAATGAGAATGTTGAAGCCATCTTTTTTAAAGTTTGTGATCAGCGGCAACGTTTCTCTGAAGTCGGATGTTTACTCCATATATAAAATTCAAAACATGATTATTTTGGTAAACGAACCCCCCGGATATGCGCGCACTGGGGGTATATAGACGTACATGGCCGAACACGTCTCTAATTCAACCAAACAAAAACAATTATTTCGGTAGGTTGAACCACAGCACCATTCAATCTCTAATGCAGTGTTGCACCTAGAATCGAAAGGTCAAGGGATACGGTGTTCCTTACCCTCCAGATCTTTTTTTTTTTTTTTTGGGGGGGGGGGGGCACAACATTTTAAAGGGACAAAGGAAAATTGTATTACATTATGCACTAGAAGTGCTAAAAAAATCGGATAATCTTATTTGCTTCAACAGTTTTGCCACCTAAATTTTCTTATACTTTCCTTGGACATTTACATGATTGCAATAAACGTTTTATCATGTGATCAAATAACTCGTGAAAACATCAACATGTTTGAATATCTGATTAACTTTAAATGAACTGCACCATGGACTTTTAATAATTTAAAAGTATTAAATCATTAATCAAATGACAAATTGTGTATTTGCATAAATTAGTACCTTTTTTCATTTATTCAATCTGAGAATAAATTAAATCTTCACTGCCGTAGGTGTGACTTTAACCTCAAAAATATGTTACAATAGCGGCGGTCAAAGACTTTAGCAATTCGGCCGACTACCACAAACCTTGAATGTTTTCATTACCTGATTCATTGCTTTGAAATGGATATGCATTGCCATCTTACAGGTTCTATCACTTTTAGCGACTTTGGCCATTGCTTGCACCAATATAGACATGGATGCACAGTCGCGAAGGAAAAGTGTAGGCATATTTGTGAACACAAATGACACTGCATTACCGTCAAACCAACTACTGAACTATTGAAAGCTGCAAAGACTGCATGTAATTAAAACTACATTCCACTGTCCAATGGATTTTAATGACAGTAACTTGGTGTATTTATGTATTTACCTTCTGTGAGGTTGTGACCATGATTGTGGTGATGTTATTCGACAATGCGAAGTCTATCATTTTTGTTGTTGTTGTTGTTGTTGTTGTTGTATATTATATGCTTCAGAGAAAACAGAGTGTATTTTCTTTTATTCAGATTTGAATTTCAAGTCATTTGCTATAGGCTGATTTGAAAAGATAGCTTATTCTCATTTGGATGACGTCGCTTTTGGGGGGTCACGCGCACTGACCCCCTTGGGACCTCAAAACACTTTTTGAGTCTCCAAAACCCCATAAAACTGTCTGGCAATATGGCAAGTATGGCAATATGGCAAGTATGTTAACTCAGAGCATGAATATCTTAGAGTTCGAAATTTTTGGCAATACCACACTACTGTTGATCACGTGACTTATAATGGTCACGTGCTACGAGGAGACTGGTGTATATAGTTGGTAGTTCAAGCCCCTGGACCCTGTTTAGTGTTGGTCTCCACTTTTGTATTTTGATTGCCTCCTTCACCTTCCTTTTCCATAGGTTGTCCTCAGATGTGATGACCTTGGTCTTATTGGGAATGATGGAATGTCCCATATTGCTGCAATGCTCATGTATTACAGATGACTCTCTACTGACGTGTTCTTGAATCCTTGTTTCTAACACTCTGCCTGTTTCACCAATATAGTCAATCTCACAATCACTACATTTGATATGATAAACCACACGACATTTCTTCAAATTTTCTGTTTTGTCCTTCACATGTGTAAGTTGTTGTCTTAAAGAATTGTATGGTTTGTGGTATATATTAACCCCATGTTGTTTGAATACTCTAGCTAGGGCTTCTGACGTACCGCGGATGTATGGGATACCGATGTTGGTTTTTTTTGTGACCACTACTGGATGTGTTAGGTCTTCTCTTCTTCTTCTTTGGAAGTTTGAAAATCCACTCTGGATAGCCATTTGCTCGTAGTGGAGCTTTTACGTGCTCTACTTCTTTAATCCAATCTGTCTCATCAGTGACTAGGGAGTTAGCTCGGTGAAGTAAAGATCTCACTACTGACCTCTTGTGTTCCTGATGATGCTTGGAAGAAAAGTTAAGGTACTGGTCAGTGTGGGTTGGTTTTCTATACACAGTGACTTTGGTTGATCCGTCATCATTTAAATGTACACATGTGTCTAAGAATGGTAATTTGCCACCTTCTTCTTGTTCTGAGTTGAACAACAAACAATACAATACCACAATATTACAGAATAAATAATTACATGACTGTTTTGATTGCTTATTTATAATGTTTTACACTATTAAAATGTTTTTTTCATAAAAATAATAAAATTGAATATCACAGGAGTGAAACGATACACCTCTGCCACGCATCGATTCGATTCTCGATACACAGCCAATGATACGATACATTATCGATACACATATCAACTTGATGGCCTTTTCATCTTTAGAATGTCTATCAATGGTAGGGTGGTGCCATTTTTTGTGTGTTGACATATTGGGTGTATTTCCAGTATGCAGATTACAAACAAACATAGACTTATCATCTGTCCATATGCCGTTCTCATCCTTGACAAGATTTAAAAAAAAAACAACAAATAAAAAAACACTTCTAAACAGACTAGCTGTTAGTGATTTTTATTCACCCTTTTAGGCCATTTCAGGCTGCTCCATTCAATCATATGCATGACTCATCCTGGTCAACACACCCTTTGTTTTACATTGAATGAATGTTTTTAAAACATCTTATTACCAGTTTAATGTCTTCACTTAAATTTTGAAGAGATTACGGTGTTATCTTCAAAACAGAAGAAAAAGTGCAATTTTCTTGTGCAAAGAAATTCTTATCTTGAACAAGTCCGAGTGTGGAAGCGGAGATGACTAATAGCCAGATCCTTCACATTGTACTTCCTGCAGATGCAAATCAACTGCCGCGGCCACATACATTTGTTTCTGTCAGTGAAAAAGGAAATTATTGACAACACCCACTCCCCTTCTACAAATTGATGAGGTGGCTATAACTCGTGTGGTTTGCAATCTGCCCCCTTGCCGATTCAGTGCTTTTTTTTTTTTTATCCCATCGACAGGTTCGGTCACCGATTAAATATATAAACGTAAAAGTAGATATTCCAAACTTATTCCCATGTACGATTTAAGTACTTTACACATATCATTTAATAGTCACTTTTGTGTGAAGTTTCTGTGTCGCTTTGTATCTATTTGGATAGAGATTTGGATACCAATATTTCCAGTAGTGAACACGCAACAGTTAGTTATGATTGGTGGTTATTGTTTTACCCTGGACTTGAACATACAATAACCACTAATCAGAACTGCATGTAACACTGCGTGACATACCGGATGTGTAGCCTTCAATTTGATCCAAGTAGACAAGATGGGATGCAAAAGATACATTTCACGTAAAAGTGGTTATGAAATGATCAGTAAAGTACTTAAATCATACATAGAGAAGAAAAATCTGCAATGTCTTCTTTCCATTGATATATGTTATCAGTGGCTGAAGATGCAGACGAGATAAACAATTAGCATGGAATTGGGGCGGGAGAAGGGGGCAGATTTCGAACCACGTGAGTTAGCCACATTGTGTTAATTTGTAGAAGGCGAGTGGGTGTTGTCAATTGGTTTTATTTTTTACTGACAGAAATAAGTGCATGTACTTGCTACGGCTGTCTCAGACGAATTCTCAATTTAAAGAATGAAAAGGCAAATGACTAATAATTATTCACGACTGCTGAAGATTAAATTAACTTGCATAGAATAAGTATCGTTTGTATAGATTCTTCCCCTCTTGTATCGATATGGGTATCGATATTGAAAAAATCGTTTCACCCCTATAGAGTATGCGTCGTGATTTTACGGCTGCCCACTTGCCGGATGCAGTTTCAAAGTCGAAGCCTCCTTCACATTTGTACGTGCTGAATCTCATTAGATTCTCCAGAGTTCAGATGCCTAGTTTATTCCTGATGTCAGTTTTGATGAGATTCATCTTACTGAACCCACGTTCACAGTCGCTGATAATGTCATTTTTACTTTTACTAACAGCAGCAATCTTAGCTACTCTCTCCGGTTTTCTGGTTTATGATTTATACCTTGTTAATTTTATACTTGTTCAGTGGAGTCCTACACGTCTTACATATACGTGTTCGACCTTAATCCCTTTGCACCCTCTTTGTTTTCTCCACATTACAGCTCTTTGATAGAGCCGCGTATTTGATACGTGTTCAGCGCCAAGTAACAGAGGGTGGTTATTTGAACTCCCTGTGATCTTGCCGCACAATTGACACCTGTTCAGTTGCATCCTTTAATAGATTTCATAGACTGTATGATCGAAGTGTGACTTACAGAGCCGAAGCTCAGTCTCCACGTAAGCACCCGCATATGACAGTAAAAACAAGGAATTGGGAGTCCGACGATATTTACGATGACTAGACGACAATGGAGGATTTCAGCACTATAATTGGTCACTCAGACGATGCGGATGAATTCTTGGGCTTTGTACCAGATTACATTAGACAGTGACCTTTATAGGGTACTGTGAATCACAAAAGTGTGGATTTAACATTTACGAAATATTGTGAATCGAATATTCTGGGCTACTATTTTTATGCTGGTATGTGACATGATAGAATTCATGGATTTATGATATCAACGGATTTTAAATGTCAATCATTATAGATTTATATGGATTTTTATGACACAAGTCAATGAAGAACAAAACGTAAGTTGTCAATTTATTTGTGACATATTCCACTCCATAATATACCTAATTGTATTTTACACTGGTTTTGTCTTTATTATTCCTAGCTATCTATCTATCTATCCATCCAGTCTCCTCCAGTATATACCGGAAGTCAACAAGAAACCTTAAAATTTTTTAGGTTTAGACCTTGTTCCGTGAGTAAAAAAAACCGTCCCCCTTCTTCCAGGCTTTTATTTTTTCCTAAATTATTCTACTTATACGCAAGTATGTACGCTACTCCAAGGATGAGATGATGAACACGAAAAGTCTAACTTACGTTTACCCATGACAGTATATAGTTCTGATTGAAACTGAATTTTTTTTTTCATTTCCTTAGTATTTATACAGAGTGAATGGTGCTTCAAATGTAATCAGTTTTCTTTGAAGGTTCAGCACAACTATTTTTTGGTACATTTTTCAAAAAAAAAAAAAAAGGATTAGCCATCGTTTGGTCGATTGTAGCTAGTCCGGTAGCATGACTATTTGAGCGTATCACAGCATACAGTACTCAGGCCAGATGTCAGTATAAGCGGATTATGATATAACAATACACTGGTAAGATGGTTTGTCAATATGAACAAAGGATTTGTTTATGTAACAACAGATAGATTCCATCGCATTTTATATCCAAGTCTGCGGCTTACTTTCATGGTGTCTTTGAATTCCTCCACTCCAAACCCAAGATTGTATATACAAGTTTGAGCAGTCAAAAATGTTGTCGCCAAAAAAATCGCCAGATGGTATATTTTGTCGCCAATCGGGAAAGAAAATCGCAATTTGTGACATTGGCAAAGCCCAGCACGATCCCTGTGTACTCGTGAGGTTCAGTCAAGGTATCGTCCACATATCTGAACCACATAGATGGTGGGTTCATGGCCGATTCCAAGGCCTTTTTCTAAAAAAACTCCATATATAAATTGGCAACTAATGGTGAGACTGGGGACCCCATTTGCTGCTCCCTGTTTCTGTTTGTAAAACTGCCCATTATAGATCAAATATGTGCTGTCCAAAAACTGTCTCAATAAGGTGCAGATATGTTCAATAGGGAGGTCACATCTGGATTTCAGAGTAATGTCTGCCTCTAATTTCTCTCTGATTACACTCATAGCTTTATCCACTGGAATAATGGTGAAAAGTGCTGATACGTCATAGGAGACCAATGTTCTACCTGACGGTACCTCTAGGTCACTGATCTTTTGGAAAAAGTGTACACTGTTGATGATATGGTGTTCCGTTTTTCCCACTAGAGGTCCTATGACCGAAGTTAGATATTTGGCTAAAGCATACAGTACACTGCCTGAGCTAGATACAATAGGTCGGAGTGGGGCATCCTTCTTGTGAATTTTAGGCAACCCATAATCTCTACTAACGGTATCGATCGAGGTGTTACACAAAAATGTAACCCCTTCATCAGAACCGACTTTTCCACTGGGTTAAGTTTTTAATTGAAAGATTCACTACCCACTTTTCTTTATCGATCTTATTCTTATTGAACTACCACCTATCTACACCAGTCTCATCGTATCACGTGACCATTATAAGTCACGTGATCAACAGTCGCTGATGAAGGCAGTGTGATATTGTCGAAAATTTCGAACTCTAACATATTTATGCTCGGAGTAAGGGAAATTCCTAGTAATCATGAATTATCCAGAGCAAGGAAGCAACCTTTTCAGTTGGTAGTACAATGTTCCTATCGTGCATGATCTCATACTTCAACATACTCATTATATCCCATATTATAATGCTAATGTGCATGATCTCATACTTCAAACATACTCATTATATCCCATATTATAATGCTAACATGCATGTTCTCATACTTCAAACATACTCATTATTATACTGTATCATAGCATGCCATATTCCCCGACAATGTTGGGGGGGGGGGGACTCAAAGAGTGTGTTTTGAGGTCCCAAGAAGGGTCAGTGCATGTGACCTAAAAAAGCGACGTCAAAAATTGAGAATAAGTTATGTTTTCATATAAGCCTATATAAAATTACTGGAAATTCAAATTTGATTTTAAAAAAAGGAAGAAAATAACATCTTTTCTTTGAGTCATTTAATATACTTACACACCAAAAATAGTTAGTAGACTTAGAATTGTCCAATATCATCACCACACACCTGCCCACACTCACATAAACACAATCACACAGACATTAAATAAAAAAAAAAAAATATACCAAGCTTCTGACTTTAAAATCCATTGGAAAGTGGAATATTTTCTTAATCAGATGCAGTCTTTGCTGCTTTCAATAGTTCAATTAGGGAGGGGCGAAGTGAAAGTAATACAGATGTCATTCGTGTTCATCTTGGTACTCATTTGAGACTGGATGGTACTGTTGTTCAAACTTTCCTGAAGATATTGTTGAAATTTTCTCAGCATAGAAAATGATCTTTATTCATCTGCATTGCTTTGAGAGAGTGGCAAACATGATGGGTGTTGTTGCTCTGTCGACAAATGTCGTACACTCCAGAATGACTAATGTAGATATGGTGTTTGCCATATGTGCAACAAAAAAAATCTCCTCCTTGCTGCTGCACTTTACAAAGTCAAACTCCAATAGGAGTTTTGATAGTTAGTTTTGCTGGGCTTTGCTTGTTTTGCAGATGGCTCATCTTTTCCGAATTCACGACTACATTTTGACGTTTTGCTGTAAAAAAACGAACCACACTTGTATCTATTCCAGTAACCGAAATAATCATCTTTTGTGTTTTATATATGGAGTAAAATCTGACTTCAAAAAAACGTTGCCGCTGATCACAGACTTGCCAATAATCTTTAATAATGATGGCTTAAACATTCTTATTCAAGGCAGTGATTTGTAATCACTACTGTTCTTCAACACGCATCTCTATGATTGTACCTTACTCAAACAAATTGAGTTGTTCCACTTACTGTACTTTACCTATGCAAAATAGCCCAATGGGCTCTTCCACGGCAGTGTTCAAAAGGACTTTGCCGTGGGAGAGCCCATTGGGCTATTTTGCATGGGTAAGGTACAGTAAGTGGAACAACTCATCCTAGCGATTCTCAGACAAGTAAGTAATATGGGAAATGGTGGTTGTTTATCTCCGACTGCTTTACCTTTTAGTTGACTCCATGATAAACTACTCGTAGGATAGTTTTTACATGGGCTCTAAGCAGAACTGTTTCCTGTTATACCGACTACATCTTTAGACATGTATAGTGGTGGTCAAGGGGGGGGGGGGGGGACCCCTAAGATAATTGAAAATCATGTTTTTCTAAACACGGCTGTGTTGAGGGGTTTGGGAGTATAAAATCTTGTCTTTTTTGCGTGACATGTCGTGTTATAGCAGGTTTGTCATAATGCTCCTAACATGCATGATCTCATACTTCAAACTTAATTAATTGTAGTCTCTATCATAATAACAGTATCTATTTACAGGGGATATCACTCTAATGCAATTTACTGTACATACAATTTGCATTGACCAGAACATGTGTTGGGAAGTGCAATATTTGTTCACAAAGATATCAGGCCATTTATCCTGGATTATAATTTTTTTTTTTTAAATGGCTAAAATTTTGTCATTGCATTTGGAGAGGAGACTGTTTCTATTATTGTAAATCTTGAAGTTCTATTCCTTCCCAAAATCATCCTTAATATAACAACCATGTTCTTTGAAAGCTCATAAGTATGTCAAACAATTGTTATACCACTGCATCTAACAGAGATTGTCTAGTTCAGAGTATTTAGTTGTTTTTTTTTTAAACCTTTTGTGTTGTGGACTAAAAGTTGTACCGAGTACACTCAGTGATGTCAAAGTTTTCAAAACGATGCTTGCTTTCTTTATTTTATAAACATGTACTGTGTTTGCACTAATGATTGCATTTTCTTTCAACTTGGTATTGTACACCTTTTGAGGTAGAACAGGTTTTAGATCGGGGACACAAGATCTTCTGATAGTTACACACTGATAGTGAGAACATGTGGTCTACACTTGATTTTGCAAACCCATTACAAATGGACATTTTTTAAAGTTAATTTTAGATTTTTTATTAATGCATTTGTTCATATGTTACCAACTTTTTAACAAATAATTCTACTTTATACTCAAAATTTCTTTACTGTTATAGACAGGTTCTAAGAAGACGGAAAAGACCAGCAAACAGCAATGAGTGGTTACTACTATCCTAAGTGTATGAGAAAGATAAAAGACAAAACCTGGTTCAAGTTGATCCTTTTCCTTCTTATCTTCTGCCTCGATTGTCTGGACCTGATATCTGATTGGTTACTTTATCATGCTGTTGTGACCACTGAGAAAGGTTTGGTTTTTGGACCACTACCAAGCGGACTTGTAAAGTCTCTATTTGCTTTCTCTATTATCGGCTCAGTAACCTTTGTATTTGAAGGCATCAATCATGGACTTGAAATCTTCAGAGACAGTCCTTGCATTAACACAGATATCTGCTCTGCGATTATTGTCTGGATTGAAGATGTTCCCCAAATTATTCTGAGTGTTATAATTGCAGCATGCCATGAAGGAGCCATCAGTTACTTTCAGCTTGTCAAGGCTTCAGTTCTGATTCTAGGAATCATCATTCATATAATTGTTACTTTGATTACTTACTGTCATGAAAAAAGACTTGAAAAGGAAGATGAAGAAAATGGAAAGTCAGGACTTGTTATCTTTTGCCGTGTTGTCATAATTGTAGGTCTGATTATTATCTTCTCTGGCTCTACAGTTGTATTTGTTTTCACACAATCAAACCATAGACCTGATGGATCGATCAACTTCAGGGTACCTCACACGATTCTCCAAGACGAGTATGACAATGAAAAGTATTTCAACAATGTCAGCATCTATTTCAATCATCCAATGTTTGACTACAGTACATCTCGGTCCATTGACCCTGACTACAGTACATCTCGGTCCATTGACCCTGACTCCGCTAACTGGATAAGACTCGTGACAATTTGTGATGTGCAACATGGACATGCTGATGGCTTGTTCAAACTCCAATATGATGAGGCCACAAAAAGCAAGATGGTTATTTGGCAGTCTGATGACAATGGTAATCTGAATGTACAGGACTGCTACACTTTCAACAGATTGCTACAAAATTTGACCACTGCATCAAACTGTACCTCTTTTTTAAACAGTGGTATATCAGAAATAATTTTCAAGTTTCATTATGTTAAGCCATATACTCCAGGACTTGTATTTGGCGACATCACTTATAATGTGAAAGTTAACGAGTTTGGTCAATGCCATCATCCAAACACCTCCACTGACAGCAACATACAGAAGCGATCAACAGCTCACACAGATGCCGTGGTGCGGTATTATCGTAACAAAGATAGTGTCAGTGTGGACAAGCATGTGGTACATACATCAACAACAGATGCCCGATTTTACAATAACACCGATCTTATTGACATTGAGATGGTCTGGAAAACTGGTTTTGCCTACTGCACAAGCACTGGGAGCTTTTCTCCTCGCCTCGATACTGATGTAAATGTGCCATGTTGATATCAACATACAATACTAATCTTTTAATATGGTTTGTACCAATATTAGTCAAAGTTCATAATTTGATTGTATGAAGTTGTAGGTATAAGTATAATTTGTTAGTAAATTTGTTATTTGTAAAAAGTGTTAAATACATTCACAGACATATACTAAAACACCACTCAACCATGCAGAGCTGATCACATGTAATATGCCTAAAGACAGTTTCTCTTCTGATAATTTGTCTATCTGGCTTCTTAAGAAAATTGTACACATATGCATGTAATTTGAAAGAATGGTTCCCTCCATAATGGTGACCTGAGAAAATTGTAAAGCTCTCAACTACTCAATATATAATCTAATGGACTAGTTTACTATCTGTAATTTATTTGTGAATAAATGTTGGGTAAATTTCAGAAACAAACAAACAATTTTATCTTCATACAAGATATATATTGCTAAATACCGAAGACCTTGGTACAACTCTCCTTCATTATAACGCGGCAGTCGGGGTCCATAACCACTGACCGTGGTATGTACTGAACTGCATTATACTGAGACTGCAATATGTAAGGAACCGCAATATATTGAGAATAGCATAATATACCGAACAGTGGTATAGCGGGAACTATCAAATTTAGAAAATTATGGTGTTTTGAAAAGGAAATGAAGATATAAGACTTAGTTTCACCTTGTTCTCTTTCAACCCATACTGTTATACACTGGTGTGATTTTGGTCATGGGGTCCATAGTATCACAGCGTTATATCCAGAATTGCATTATAATGAGGTGCATTATAATGGAGGAGAGCTGTAAATGGCTAAATACTGAAGACTTTGGTACATGGCTAAATACTGAAGACCTTGCTAAATGGTTAAATACTGAAGACCTTGGTAAATGGCTAAATACTGAAGACCTTGCTAAATGGCTTCAGACAGTACCATTTTCCAGACAGGTTTCTGTAAACATAGAAACAGGTGCATGACTGTGAACTAGGGATTCTCTATTCTACTGTTTTGGCAAATTATAAAAAATTTGGTAAACAAAACAGTTACAGCAGTGTGGAATATCTCAAGATAAAATCATACAAGAAACAACTGGCAAAAGAAAGCTTAAAATAAAATTTTGCAAAGCTAAATCTCCCATCTTCTGGACATTATGTCTACTCTCTTTGTGACAATACTCCATGATTTTTTAAAATTTTAAAATCAATCCAAAGTCAAACCTGTACACAATGGTCAGTCTGGAACTGACCAAAAGTGGTTTCTATAGATAGCTGGCATGCAAATCAAAGGATGATTGCATGGTCCAGCGGTCATGGCACTGGTGCATGAAAGTGGAAAAAGTGCCTTGCAGCACCTTTATAGTTCTTGTTTGGAATTAATTATGGCTGTCAAACATTATATCAGTGTCATCATACATATTTAGATAATAAAATTCAACAGGAAATAAGTAATATATCTTTATTTTACTCCTTCTAATGCTTTCATATCATCGCCATGGATGCTTTTCTAACAAACTCACATGGTAAGATTTCTCTTTCCCTTCTGGTGTGATATGACTCCACAGGTAGGTACATTGTACTTTCAAGTATTTTTACAGCAAAAAATGTTGTCGTAATCATTATGTAAATTACATCATAATAAGCTCACAATTAAAATTTTACAAAGCAAAATACTTCTGTCTCTGGACATTCTATTCTGTTTGTGACAATACAGTGTACTCCTTGATTTGTAATTTTAAAATCAATGCAAAGTCAAACCTGTGCACAGTTAGTTTACATAACAATGACATAAAATTGTTAGTTACAAAAATACTTTCAAATTATAATTTACCTACCTGGAGAGTATCCATGATGATGATGAGAAAGCAATAAAAGGAATCGAATATATACATTACTGATTTTCTGTTGAATGCGATTTTTTTCATTATATATATATATAATATATATATAAAACATAATTTTGTGTACTCTATAAAATAACATAATTTTGTGTACTCTATAAAATAACTATTTTTTCAAAGTATAAAAATAATGTGATAAAAAAATTTCATTTTTTGGTATTGATCATGTATGAAAAAATATAGCACCCAATATCAAGTAGTCTAAATTTGAATTACATAAGTTTGAAAATGGATAATTATGACATGGACATTGGTATCCAATCATCACACCTTTATTCTGACGGCTCATTATCCAGAAAATTAAAATTATGACATGGACAATGGTATCCAATCATCACACCATAATTCTGACGGCTCATTATCCAGAAAATTAAAATTATGACATGGACAATGGTATCCAATCATCACACCATAATTCTGATGGCTCATTATCCAGAAAATTAAAATTATGACATGGACAATGGTATCCAATCATCACACCTTTATTCTGATAACTCATTATCCAAATAAATTATGTCCAAGATGACCCCAATTAAGACCATTAAAGTTTGTACAAATAATTCTGATCTGCCATCAAATATGGCCACCATAACTAAAAAATAAAACCTTTAAATGACTTCTCGAAAGCTGTTGAAAAGAATTTGACTAAACTTGGCAAAAGGATTGTGGCATAGAGGACTTAAAAGTTTAAACAACTGATGCTGACCAGCCATCAAATATGGCTGCTATTACTAAAAATAGAAAAACCTTTCAACAACTTCTCCAAAACTGAACAGAATTTTACCATATCTGCCAGAATACATCCTGACATGAAGACATTTTTAATTTGTACAAATTATGCTGATCTGCCATTAAATATTGCCACCATTACTAAAAATAGAAATTTTTTTAAACAACTCCAAAACTGTTGAACAGAATTTGACCAAACTTCTTAGAAAGCATCCTGACATCAAGATCTTTCATTATATAAAAATGCTGATGATCTGCCATTAAATATGGCTACTGTTGCTAAACCATAAAAGGGACATTGTACAAATTATTGTGGAATGAGAACTTAATTTGTTTGGACATATCTAATACAAAAGTGTAGTACATGCATTTTCAATAAATGATGGAACTGCCGTAAGAGGAAGACCAAGCAGAGAATGGCTTGACAATATTAAAGGATGGTGCTGTATGGACATACATACTCTCAGCAGGATAACAAAGGACCGTGTACAATGGAGAGAAACTATATCAAGTGTATTAGACTCTAATGGGCGATGATCCCATGGGGTGATGATGATGATGATGATGATGATTGTTGCTAAGCACAAAAAACATTCTTAAATGCCTTCTGAACACCTGATCAACCATCACTGCAAGCCATGAATGATAATCCACTACACTCCTTTATCACCATGGCTGCCTGTGCTGAGATATCCTCATTTTTCACGAGTACACAAAAACAAAAATACATCATCAACAACACAATATAACAATCTACTACACATCAATGAAAGTGCCCATTTTATTGATTGATAAGTGACTGTGCTTGGAAGAGAAACTTTGATTGGCCAATTCAAACAGAGTGAAAGGTCATGTTAGGTCACAATTTACTCATGCTCGCAGTAACTGGTTAAGCAGGCTTATTCTTGAGAAGTGAAGAAATCTCCATATAGGTGGCCAAGGGTGATAAAGGAGCATAGTGGATTATTGCTCATGGCTTGTGACAATGCTGATCAACAGAATTTGACCAAACTTTCCAGGAAGCATCCTGGTATAAAGGACTTTCAAATTTGTCCAAACTATGTCCATGCACCATCAAATATGGCTGCCATTATTAAAGAGAGAAAAAAAACTAGAAACAACTTCTTAAAAACTGCTCAGCAGGGTTGATTAAATTTGACATAGAGCATTATGTAAATAACGACTTTCAATTTTATACAAATGATGCTCATTCACCACAGATATTGTCACTGTTACTAACAAATGGAAAATCTTTTGTACAACTACTTCTCAAAAACTGCTCAAAAGAACCTGACCGAATTTTTACAGAAATCAAATATGACTGCTATTAGTAAAAAAATAAATATTTTCTTCTAGAAGAACTGCTTAACAAACTGATCAAATTTAACAGAAAGTAGCTTGAACGCTGTTCATATTTATACAAATAATGTTGTTCCAAGATATAAAAAAATGGCTGCTATTACTAAATTAGAAAAACATTTACACAACTTTATATCAAGCAAGATGACCAAGTGGATCTGATATAGCTCACCTGGGTCACTGACATATGTAAGCTTGTGACCACAAATTCATGCATGTATTGAAACTGTGGAGTGGAAAACAAATCTTGGAGCACTTAGTTGCCACATTGTCTATTAGGTCTAAGAAGAAAAAAAAAACAAGAGTCCCTTTAAGTGACTGATACTCCACTGTCCAAAAAGATAAAACCATTTCTTCTTTTTAACTGCTAATTGTTGAAACCATCTCTGATATTCTTCAGTGAAGATTTTCAAATTAGCCCCTGATGTGGCCATACTGGATGTAAGATTGGCACCATTTTCATTTACTTTAAATTAGACATCATTATAAGACGTTAGGTGAAAATCCCATGCCAATATGATCATCCATTCAGTAGGTGTAGCAATAACAAGATTTTCAAGATGGCTGTTGTGGCAGCCATATTTGATACAAGATTGGTGCCATTTACATTTAGGACCAAATAGATACCATAAAAAGTCTTTTGGTGAAAACCATATGATGATATGACCATCAATTCTGAAGGAGTAGGAATAACAAGATTTTGAAGATGGGCATGCCCTTAAAGAAATAACTTATTCTGACTTACAAGTGATATATGGGTTACTTATAAGTTACTTATACTCTGCATATTTAATGAAGCAAGTGAAATGTCATTCTGTGTAAGGACAGAATAAGTGAAAACAATATATTATTTTATCTTTCACCTACATTTCACTTATAAGTGACATATAAGTCATTTATAGGTGGTACATTGTATAAGCCTTTATCAGTTGAGTATAAGTGAACTGTAAGTTCACAGTCATTGTCATTTTCTTACTAACATTTTACTTCAAAATACAATCTCAAGTCCAATAAAAAAGTGCTACAAAATTTGTAAAAAAAAAATTCCAACAGATTTCAACACATTTAATTTAAAAATTTAAAGACTACAAAGCCCCCCCCCCCCCCCCCCCCCCCCCCGAAATCAAACTTCCAACTTTGATGGACCTTAGGTATTAAGACTAGAACAAAGCTGTGTGTGTGTGTGTGAAAATTGCAAAATGGGGACGCAAATGAGCATGCACGCCCACACATTGTGAATATACCTGGAATTTTCCAGCATCCAGCAATAAATTATTTTCCATAATTTCACTTAAAACAATATTATTTGGCACTAAACAACCAACTGTGTATATTCTAATGAAATCAAAGAAATAATTTATTGTTGGATGATGAAAAATTATTTGACAATAAATAGATGTTTTAACATCAAAATTCAGAAGTACCCATTTTTCAAACCCAAATTCAATAAATTTTGTGGGAATTCGCTCTTATATTACATATGAGCATAGCAAGTGAATGAGTTACATTTCACTTAATAGTGAAGTATACTTCATCTCTAAGTTAAATGCCTAATTTGCACAGATAATCCTAATCATACACCTATATGTTATTTATAAGTGACCTATAGGTGTATAATTGAATGGCTCACATTTCACTTACAAGTGACATATCCTTCATTTATTAGTGAAATACATAATTTGCATATACAAGGTTTAATTTGCATATCAAATCCTAATCCTTCACCTATATGTCACTTATAAGTGATGAATATGAGTTACCTATAAGCCAGGTATAAGTCATTTTCATGTGGATCATTTTCATTCAGGATCAACCAGACACCATAAGGAGTCTTTTGGTGAACACCCCATATCACTATGACTTACCATTTAGAAGAAGTAGTAATAAGATTTTTAAGATGGCTGTCATGTTGGACATATTTGAGATTTGAGGTCAGATTGGTACCAATTGCATTTAGGACCATCTAGATATCAACATTAGCCATCTGGTGAAAACCCCATACTGATATGACTTTCCAATTAGGAGGAGTAGTGATATTTTCAAGATGGCTACCATGGTGGCCATAATGGCTGTCAGATTGGCATTATTTTCATCTAGGACCAACTAGATATCATAAGAAATCTTTCAGTGAATACCCAATATAGATATGACTTTCCATTTAGGAGGAGCAGCGATAGCAAGACTTTCAAGATGGCCACTGTGGTGGTGGCCATATTGGATATCAGATCAGCATAATTTTCATTTAAGACCAACTAGATGCCATAAGAAGTCTTCTGGTAAAAACCAAATGTAAGTATGACTTTTTGATCAGGAGGAGTAGCAATAACAAGATTTTCAAGATGGCTATTCTGGCAGCCATATTTTATGTCAGATTGGTGCCATTTACATTTAGGACCAACTAGATACCATAAGAATTCTTTTGGACTTATGATAAGATTTTGAAGGTGGTCACTGCAGTGGCCATACTGGATGTCAAAGTGGTACCATTTTCATTTAGGACCAACTAGACATTATAAGAAGTCTTCTGGTGAGAACCCCATGTCGATGACTTTTCGTTCAGAAGGTGTAGCAATAAATTTGTCAAGATGGCTGCTGTGGCAGCAATAGTGGATGTCAGATCAGCACTGAGTTCATTGAGGACCAAGTAAAAAGCCTTTGAGTGAAAACCCCATGTAGATATAACCATGTAGATATAACCATGTAGATATAACCACCCGTTGAAGCTATAACAAGATTTTCAAGATTGTCACTGTGGCAGCCAGACTGGATGTCCAAGTGGCACCATTCTGATTTAGGACCAACTGGACATCATAAGAAGTCTTTCAGTGAAAACCCCATGTAGATATAACCACCCGTTCAGGAGAAGCTATAACAAGATTTTCAAGATTGTCACTGTGGCAGCCAGACTGGATGTCCAAGTGGCACCATTCTGATTTAGGACCAACTGGACATCATAAGAAGTCTTTCAGTGAAAACCCCATGTAGATATAACCACCCGTTCAGGAGAAGCTATAACAAGATTTTCAAGATTGTCACTGTGGCAGCCAGACTGGATGTCCAAGTGGCACCATTCTGATTTAGGACCAACTGGACATCATAAGAAGTCTTTCAGTGAAAACCCCATGTAGATATAACCACCCGTTCAGGAGAAGCTATAACAAGATTTTCAAGATTGTCACTGTGGCAGCCAGACTGGATGTCCAAGTGGCACCATTCTGATTTAGGACCAACTGGACATCATAAGAAGTCTTTCAGTGAAAACCCCATGTTGATATGACCATTCATTCAGGAGTAGAGATGATACAATTTCAAGTTAGTTGTTGTGGGAGCTCAAGCAGCACTCTTTTCATTTAGGACCAACTAGACCTATGGATGAATATGTGTGTAAAGTTTCATGGCAATCCTCCAAGTAGTTTAGGAGTAGTAGCGATAACAAACTTGTGTTAACGAATATATGGACGATGGAGAAAAGACAATCCCATAAGGTCTTCTAGTCTATGACCAGTAGAGCTAAAAATATGTGTTTCCACTTTCATGGTGAACAACTGTTGCACAATCTAATTTTATTCCTTTGAGAAAAGACCTTGTCAGTATTAATCTTATACAATAATTTGATATGCACTCTCTATATAATTACTTAAATAATTTGTGTTTGTGTTAACCTGCCATAAATATGAATCAACTATGATTAGTGAACAGCATGCAAAGTTAGCCATTACTGGACTTACAGTATAAATTCAACTCTCATAGTAAACCTATGGAAACAGCATCATATTAAAAATTAAATAATGTTAAATTTATAAATACTCATGATGAAACCTATATCTTTCAGTATATACCCAACCTTGATGCAAGCTTCTACATGGAGAAAACCATATGATCAGCTGCATTTTAAAAAATAAACATGTGTTTTCAATTCCGGACCTAAAGAATCAGGTGGTCAGTGTTCCCAAGTGAAGTCTGTAAAAGGATTGAAATTCTATTGAAAGAACATTGTCTCTATTTTTTCAGTTAAAAATAGGACAGACTCTCAAAAGGTTCTTTTTACTAAATTTTACATTTCATTATCAACCAATCATGGTCCTGCAACCCTGTATATACTCTATTTTATTTTCACCCATTTCTAGACTGGTTCCCATCTTTTCATATACTTAGTACATTGAGCCCCATATCCACCCTTGATTTACTTGACAGACCTTGGTATAGTAGTAGAATGTATAAGTAAACAGTGCGCATAGTTCTACCTGTCAAAAATGACATTAGTGAATATTAAACTATATTGGAAATCCATGTATATCAAAATCAGTGATGGTACGTTTCAGGCAACATTTAAGTATTTGAACTTCGTTTCAGAAAATTAGAAGAAAAAAATTAAAATAAATCTGTCTGAATCTGTCTAATCAAGAGTTACCTTTCCTATCACCGTTTATCTCTCTTCAACTTAAGACTGAAATATATTATCATCCTTGTCAGATTATGAATTAATTGAGTACTAGGTCAATGTGACGATCCATTTGTGTATATATTTTAAGTTCAGAAGTTATTTAAAATGCCTCCAGAACACATAATTTAAAACTAAAGCAAAAGTAGTCATAAGCCAATGCAAATAGAAAATATGAAGTTCTAAAACATTCACTGAATGAAATTGGTTGGAAAGAAAATCATGAGGGGTCATCAGCATTAAGCATGGTGGTAGAGACCTAAGTGATCATATCTGAAGCATAATGTTTCAAAACACAACTAGGAAATATCACATCGGTGACCATAATTACTCTGCAAATGATAAACTGTCGAAAATGTATATTTTTGGTAGCACAGATATGAACTATTATGCAAAACACCGCACCTAACATAGTCAAATCCACACATCCACACACTTACCCCCTCCCCACCCATTCATGGCAGTAGTTGTCATAACTGAAAGTGTTTGATTTCCCACTGAAAATCTTTCTGAGATTGACAAAAGGTATTCATTTTGCTTATCCAAATAGAACCAGAATTTTGCATTTATAGTAAAGTTAATTATACGTGCATATGTGGAATGACTGTAAGGCTGTTGTGCTCTATAGGACTCACAGATTAATTCAACTTCCATAGTAAACCTATGGAAACACCATCATATTAAAAATTCAATAACTTTCAATTTCTAAATGCTCATGATCAAACCTATATTTCTCACAATAGATCCATCCTTGATCCAAGCTTCTGTGTAGAGAAAACCATATGAGCTGCATTATTTTGATCTAAATGTGTTTGAAACATATTTTCAATTCCGCACCTAAAGAATCGTGTACTAATTGCAGTAATGAGTGTTCCAAAGTCAAGTCTATAAAAGGACTGAAACTGCATCAATAAAACATCGTCTCTATTTCTCAAGCTCTCAAAAGATTCTTTTGAGAAAATTTTACATTTCATTATCAACCAATCATGGCCCTCCAAACTTGTATACTATACTCTATTTCATGTTCACTCATTTTTAGACTGGTTCCCATCTTTCGACATAATTTTTTTTTAATGATCACAAAATTTCAAGGGGTGGTATCCAGAATATTGAAGGGTCTGGATGTTTGGATTAATGAAGGAATTAAATCTGGAAGTGTTTCAGGAAAAAGTAAATTCTTTTTTTTTTTATTAATAAAAGTTAAAAATAAAAAATATAAATTTAAAATAATTTGTGATTAACGGCATTTAATGTATGAAATGTCATAAAATAATGCATATACATGTAATAATTTTTGATGACATAAAAGCAACAAATATTTCAGATATTTTAATATGGCAATGCCATTTTAAGTTATTTAGTGGCTTTGGTTTGTTTTTGTAGGGCACAAGAGAAATTCTCAAAATAAAGAAGCATACAAATGCCAGGCAATTTACAAATGAAGTACAGAACACATTTTATATGAAAATTCTTTGTTTCTGCCATTTTTGTTCAAGATTTGTGTATATGCTTTAATTATCAAGCATTTCAATTTTATGATTTTAGACTTGTAAAAAAAAAATCAGCATTTTCAATAATAAATGAACTTCTCTTTATAAAAGATTTTAGTAAAAAAATAAAAATTACTTTTATGGATTGACTGTTTAAAAAAGTAAACAGTATATATTACAAACCTTAGCAATTAAGCAAAAGATTAAAACCTATTAAATATGTTTCATGAATTTCATATACAAAATGCACTGATTTTCATGATACTCTGACAGAAAAAGTGCAGGTGTTAGCAACTTAGTGGGACACTTCCACCTTTATACTTTCACCTTGTGTGATATTATAATTTGATGTCTTGTTTGATGCCATGATTCATGTATATTAATTAACTAATGCAATATGAAAAATATGACATGGGTTGAAGCAACAGAATGTTCATGACATCGTTTGCCTGTGATAAAGTGGGTTATGCATTCTAGCCCCAGAAAGGTATCTTTTTTAAAAAAAATGTCCATGACAATATATCTTTCGATATTTCAGGTGGGGTTCTTAATAAGTGGTCAATCCCAGCAGAAATATCATATTTGCCTGATTAAAACAGACATAACAACAAATGATCAATTGTAAAATACTGTATATAATCGCTTATAAGTCGAGTCCATCTGCAAACACAGAAATTGATTTTTCATGCATAATGCGCTGGTAGATTAGGGTCTATGTTGTTTGTTCTACTCATTGCTCCTAACAAATTGCACAGACCCAGATCTGCTGGCACATTATGTGACAGCAGATATGGGTCTGTGCAGTCTGCAGTGGGACTTCACTTATAAGCTAGTATATCTGGTATTGTTGTGTTTTATTGAGAGATCTAAATAAGTTGCCAACTACCTGGTTTAAGGAATATGGGATTTGTATTTCATTATGATTCAGGGCTTTTATAAGTTCTTAATTTTTAATAAGAAATGATAATGGCAAATAACTGACAATATACATCAATGTACTTATAAAAATGTCCAATAAAATAAAAATTTTCAACATGACTATTAAGACAGTATCTAGAGTGCAAATAAAGTCATCCATTTAACTTGTGGCATCTCTGTCAGTATCAACTGAACAGAAAATTGTTGTAAGCCTTGTGTAGTTTTGAAATATAATATTTGCTAACAATAATACACATCCTATTCCAACGAAGTGATCACATAATGTGACCGCAGCTCAGATTATTAATACATGTGATATGAAGCAAACAGCATAGACCCTGATCTGCCTACACACCGTGTAATGGAAAAAGGTTATTTATACTTGTTATATCAAGCAAAGAGCACAAACTCTGATCTGCCTACACATTATGTGATGGCAGATCAGGTTATTTATACTTAAATTCATCAAGTTTTCAATTTTACAACAAAAAAAAATGTATCATAAAAAATAATTCTGCAGTAACATCAAAAGTCAGAAAAGAGCAAAGAAAATGTTCTCTGGAAGCTCCATTTTGAATTTTAATATCCATGCTACTGGCAGTTATGCAGATTATGTTGTCCATAATCATGTGTACTGGTGATATGCATATTTTCCCCTTATATCACTATCTCAAGTCTAGTAAGCCTGGGGGACACATCTGTTTTAATATGTTTGAGGTGACATGTCACTGGCAAAGATACATGGGTGACTTTTGATAGCATAACTACTTAACAATTTATAACGTATCAGATGATCTCCACTTGCCTGGAAGTTATGGTACATATGCTCTTGTAGACAGCTAAGAGTAACAAATGCTTTGTTAGTAAAAAAACTAGTGTAATAATTCAGTCATTCAAAGTCTATGTGATATAAGCCTGTTGGAATCTATGTGATATAAGCCTGTTGGAGTCTATGTGATACAAGCCTGTTGGAGTCTATGTGATACAAGCCTGTTGGAGTCTATGTGATACAAGCCTGTTGGAGTCTATGTGATACAAGCCTGTTGGAGTCTATGTGATACAAGCCTGTTGGAATCTATGTGATACAAGCCTGTTGGAGTCTATGTGATATGGTCGCTGAAAGTCTGTATGCTACAGATTAAGGAACACTGTTTACAGTTTTGTATGTACATTAATGAGACTGTCAACATTCCTTGATATAAAGCAAAGGCTAACAAACTCGTGTTGATTTAGAAGAGTTGTACATCCATCACAGTATATCATGCTAATTTTAAAACAAAAATGATTTTGACAGGATGAAAGACGAAGTACACAAAGTTATGCTGATGTGTAAGAAGAATGAATTGAGGCGGAAATCACTTTAGAAAACATATGAAATAGAGTGAGTATCATTAACCAAATATTTGTCATGTACACTGTATGCATGAGAAGTTAAGCAACTTGATGAGAGAATTGTGAAACATTATTGGTTAAAATTGCAAGGCTTTTGATATGTATAAAACACCAATATTATGAGAACATTTGCAGAGCAGACTTATCGAAAGGTGAAACTACAAATGTGCTCCCTACAAATATACCTGTGCTTCAATAGGATGGCCCTATGCTTTGGACTGTTCTCACTTTTATATGGGCTCTATTGCTAAAAGAGATACTAAGAAACCAGTTGATATTTTTTTGTTTGTTAAGATTTATTACAAAAATTCTTTAGGGCAAATCGATTTTTACACTGTGCTAGCGACTCTTCGAAAGGAGATACATGCATTTGGGCTGTACAAAATAACTTTTTTCCAGAGCATCGTGTTATTCAACACTTCAGCCTTCATTCACAGAATGTTCCATTGTTTAACTAATTGTTCCTCAACTCTTTGTGCATATGTGCATACATACATCCATACATACATATATATATATATATATATATATATATATATATATATATATATATATCACTTTACTTTTAGGTTTATGTTATAAAGTCAATCGCAAATTGGGTAAAATGACAACTGTTATAGATATATTAACCATTCATCAAAATATTTGAAACCAGAGTCCCTCGAAAGGACTGATGCTCTAGTGGCCAAAAAGAATCTGTAGGAATTCTCTCCTTCTATTCTTTTTAACTGCTGAGTATTGAAATCCTTCACAGGAAACTCCAACATGCTTCTTAGTTAAAAAAAAACAAACTATTTTCTTATATACATGTTTGAGTTAACAAGTTCAAAAGACAAGTGCATTACAAGAATCTTTATCATGACCTTTAACCTTGAACCTTATGTCATATTTTTAAAAAAGTCCTTCAGAATGAGTATAGTTGTAATAACAGGATTTGAAGATGGCCAACATAGTGGTCATTTTGATGGTCAGATTGGAATAATTGTCATCTAAGATCAACTACATATTACAATAAGTGTTTTAATAAAAATCTAAAGTCAATACAACAATGTGTTCAATAAAAGTTGTCAAAAAATTTCAAAATGGTCCCCATAGATGCCATGCTGAATGTCAGATAGGCAGCATTTTCATTTTTATCAGTGTTGCAAGAAGTGTTCTTATGAAAATCCAATGTCAATACATCTGTTCTGGAGGAGCTGCATTAAAAAGATTTTCAAGACGGCCATCATGGCAGCCATAATGGAGGTCAGATCAGCACCATTTTCAAAAAAGACAGACTACAAATTGTAAATAGTGCTTTTTTATATGAAAATCTCATGCTGACATGACCATTCATTCAGGAGGAGTGAGTATAAAAAGATTATTAGGATGGCCACATGGTAGCCATATTGGATGTGTAAGGGGCACCATTTTCATTTATGACCAACTAGACCTCCGGATGAAATTGTGTGCCGAGTTTCACAACTTCCTTTCCAAGTATTTTAGGAAGAGTTGCGATAATAGATGACAGTTGGCAGATGACAGATGAGGAACAGACAATGTAGACAAGACCATTACATAAGCTCTTCTGGTATTTGACTAGTAGAGCTAACAACTGATCTATTCTTTAATTTTTATCTAGAATAAAATGTTTGTCTTCATACCTTGAAAATGTAATACAGAAACTTTAAGTCTACTGTGATATTGTTTATTCTGCTGGGTATGAAAAGTTTTCATAAAAAGACAATTTTACCTCAAAGATATGTCTCTGATGGGAAAGTGGGTACCACTGTCTTCATAAATAGAGCACTGCTCCTTTTGGTATTAACATTCTTGGCTTGTTGCAATTGCGAGATCACAAAAACTGGTATTCAATGAAAATAAATGAATTTAAAATCCGTAATGATGTTACCTGAAAATGACAGCCACATATGAAGGGATTTTATTTAAAGAAAAATTATTGCAATTAGTAAAATCAAGCTATTTTTAGTACACGATTGGAAAAAGAACCCATGTCATTCTTAGTAACAAAGAGTAGACAGGATGACATACCATATATACTCGTGTTTAAGCCGATATCAACTGCACACTGCATAGATCCAGATCTGTTGTCACATAATGCGCTGGCAGATCTGGGTCTATGCAGTTTGTAAGGACTAATCAGCAGAACAAACAACATAGACCCTGATTTGCCGGCACATTATGCGACGGCAGATCAGGGTCCATGTTGTTTGCATTTGGACCCCTATAATACGTGAGTATATACAGTAGTCTTGAGAGATATAAATTCCACCAAGTCAAAAATATACAACATGTATATTTTTAACAAATGCTTTGCAGGGTGTGCAAATCCATCTTAAACTTTGAAAAATTTAACTTTAACTGTGCATTAAGTTAAAGTGTATAGGAAAAGTATTGTAAAATACAATACTTTAGTGTCATGAAATTTTAGTGTAAAATGCAATACTTTAGTGTCATTAAATTTCAGTGTAAAACAATACTTTAGTGTAATGTAAATTTCAGTGTAAAACAATACTTTAGTGTCATTAAATTTCAGTGTAAAACAATACCTTAGTGTAATTTAAATTTCAGTGTAAAACAATGCTTTAGTGTCATTAAATTTTAGTGTAAAACACTAGTGTCATTAAATTTCAGATTAAAACACAATACTTCAGTGTCATTAAATTTCAGTGGTGTAAAATAAAATACTTAAGTGTCAATAAATTTTAGAGTAAAGTACAATACTTTAGTGTCATTAAATTTCAGTGTAAAATACAATACTTTAATGTCATTAAATTTCAGTGTAAAACAATACTTTAGTGTCATTAAATTTTAGTGTAAAACACAATATTTTAGTGTCAGTAAATTTTAGAGTAAAACACAATACTTCAGTGTCATTAAATTTTAGTGTAAAACAATACTTTAGTGTCATTAAAATTTAGTGTAAAACAATACTTTAGTGTAATTTAAATTTCAGTGTAAAACAATACTTTAGTGTCTTTAAATTTAAGTGTAAAAAACAATACTTAAGTGTCATTAAATTTTAGTGTAAAACACAATACTTTAGTGTAATTTAAATTTCAGTGTAAAACAATACTTTAGTGTCATTAAATTTTAGTGTAAAACACAATACTTTAGTGTCATTAAATTTTAGTGTAAAACAGTTTACTTTAGTGTAATTTAAATTTCAGTGTAAAATAATACTTTAGTGTCATTAAATTTCAGTGTAAAACACAATACTTTAGTGTCATTAAACTTTAGTGTAAAACACAATACTTTAGTGTCATTAAATTTCAGTGTAAAACACAATACTTTAGTGTCATTAAATTTCAGTGTAAAACACAATACTTTAGTGTCATTAAAATTTAGTGTAAAACACAATACTTTAGTGTCATTAAATTTTAGAGTAAAACACATTACTTTAGTGTCATTAAATTTCAGTGTAAAACAATACTTTAGTGTCATTAAAATTTAGTGTAAAACAATACTTTAGTGTAATTTAAATTTCAGTGTAAAACAATACTTTAGTGTCTTTAAATTTAAGTGTAGAAAACAATACTTAAGTGTCATTAAATTTTAGTGTAAAACACAATACTTTAGTGTAATTAAAATTTCAGTGTAAAACACAATACTTTAGTGTCATTAAATTTTAGTGTAAAACACAATACTTTAGTGTCATTAAATTTTAGTGTAAAACAGTTTACATTAGTGTAATTTAAATTTCAGTGTAAAACAATACTTTAGTGTCATTAAATTTCAGTGTAAAACACAATACTTTAGTGTCATTAAATTTTAGTGTAAAACAATACTTTAGTGTCATTAAATTTTAGTGTAAAACACAATACTTTAGTGTCATTAAATTTAAGTGTAAAACACAATACTTTAGTGTCATTAAAATTTAGTGTAAAACACAATACTTTAGTGTCATTAAATTTTAGAGTAAAACACAATACTTTAGTGTCATTAAATTTTAGTGTAAAACACAATACTTTAGTGTCATTAAATTTTAGTGTAAAACACATTACTTTAGTGTCATTAAATTTCAGTGTAAAACAATACTTTAGTGTCATTAAATTTCAGTGTAAAACAATACTTTAGTGTCATTAAATGTTAGTGTAAAACAAAATACTTTAGTGTCATTAAATTTTAGTGTAAAACACAATACTTTAGTGTCATTAAATTTTAGTGTAAAACACAATTCTTTAGTGTCATTAAATTTTAGTGTAAAACACAATACTTTAGTGTCATTAAATTTAAGTGTAAAACACAATACTTAAATTTTAGTGTAAAACAATACTTTAGTGTCATTAAATTTTAGTGTAAAACACAATACTTTAGTGTCATTAAATTTTAGTGTAAAACACAATACTTTAGTGTCATTAAATTTTAGTGTAAAACAATACTTAAGTGTCATTAAATTTTAGTGTAAAACAATACTTTAGTGTCATTAAATTTAAGTGTAAAACAATACTTTAGTGTCATTAAATTTTAGTGTAAAACACAATACTTTAGTGTCATTAAATTTTAGCGTAAAACAATACTTTAGTGTCATTAAATTTCAGTGTAAAACACAATACTTTAGTGTCATTAAATTTTAGTGTAAAACAATACTTTAGTGTCATTAAATTTCAGTGTAAAACAATACTTTAGTGTCATTAAATTTCAGTGTAAAACACAATACTTTAGTGTCATTAAAATTTAGTGTAAAACACAATACTTTAGTGTCATTAAATTTTAGAGTAAAACACAATACTTTAGTGTCATTAAATTTTAGTGTAAAACACAATACTTTAGTGTCATTAAATTTTAGTGTAAAACACATTACTTTAGTGTCATTAAATTTCAGTGTAAAACAATACTTTAGTGTCATTAAATTTTAGTGTAAAACAATACTTTAGTGTCATTAAATGTTAGTGTAAAACAAAATACTTTAGTGTCATTAAATTTTAGTGTAAAACACAATACTTTAGTGTCATTAAATTTTAGTGTAAAACACAATTCTTTAGTGTCATTAAATTTTAGTCTAAAACACAATACTTTAGTGTCATTAAATTTTAGTGTAAAACACAATACTTTAGTGTCATTAAATTTTAGTGTAAAACAATTCTTTAGTGTCATTAAATTTTAGTGTAAAACACAAGTGTCATTAAATTTAAGTGTAAAACACAATACTTTAGTGTCATTAAATTTTAGTGTAAAACACAATACTTTAGTGTCATTAAATTTTAGTGTAAAACACAATACTTTAGTGTCATTAAATTTTAGTGTAAAACAATTCTTTAGTGTCATTAAATTTTAGTGTAAAACACAATAGTGTCATTAAATTTAAGTGTAAAACAGAATACTTAAATTTTAGTGTAAAACACAATACGGTAGTGTCATTAAATTTCAGTGTAAAACACAATATTTTAGTGTCATTAAATTTTAGTGTAAAACACAATTCTTTAGTGTCATTAAATTTTAGTGTAAAACAGTTTGCTTTAGTGTAATTTAAATTTCAGTGTAAAACAATACTTTAGTGTCATTAAATTTCAGTGTAAAACACAATACTTTAGTGTCATTAAATTTTAGTGTAAAACAATACTTTAGTGTCATTAAATTTCAGTATAAAACACAATACTTTAGTGTCATTAAATTTCAGTGTAAAACACAATACTTTAGTGTCATTAAAATTTAGTGTAAAACACAATACTTTAGTGTCATTAAATTTTAGTGTAAAACACGTTACTTTAGTGTCATTAAATTTCAGTGTAAAACAATACTTTAGTGTCATTAAAATTTAGTGTAAAACAATACTTTAGTGTAATTTAAATTTCAGTGTGAAACAATACTTTAGTGTTATTAACTTTTAGTGTAAAACAATACTTTAGTGTCATTAAATTTTAGTGTAAAACACAATACTTTAGTGTCATTAAATTTAAGTGTAAAACACAATACTTAAATTTTAGTGTAAAACAATACTTTGGTGTCATTAAATTTTAGTGTAAAATGCAATACTTTAGTGTCATTAAATTTAAGTGTAAAACACAATACTTTAGTGTCATTAAATTTTAGTGTAAAACACAATTCTTTAGTGTCATTAAATTTTAGTGTAAAACACAATACTTTAGTGTCATTAAATTTAAGTGTAAAACACAATACTTAAATTTTAGTGTAAAACAATACTTTAGTGTCATTAAATTTCAGTGTAAAACACAATACTTTAGTGTCATTAAATTTTAGTGTAAAACACAATTCTTTAGTGTCATTAAATTTAAGTTTAAAACAATACTTAAGTGTCATTAAATCTTAGAGTAAAACAATACTTTAGTGTCATTAAATTTTAGTGTAAAACACAATACTTTAGTGTCATTAAATCTTAGAGTAAAAAACAATACTTTAGTGTTATTAAATTTTAGTGTAAAACACAATTCTTTAGTGTCATTAAATTTTAGTGTAAAACACAATACTTTAGTGTCATTAAATTTTAGAGTAAAACACAATACTTTAGTGTCATTAAATTTTAGTGTAAAACAATACTTTAGTGTCATTAAATTTTAGTGTAAAACACAATACTTTAGTGTCATTAAATTTTAGTGTAAAACACTACTTTAGTGTCATTAAATTTTAGTGTAAAACAATACTTTAGTGTCATTAAATTTTAGTGTAAGACACAATACTTTAGTGTTATTAAATTTTAGTGTAAAACACAATACTTTAGTGTCATTAAATTTTAGAGTAAAACACAATACTTTAGTGTCATTAAATTTTAGTGTAAAACAATACTTTAGTGTCATTAAATGTTAGTGTAAAACACAATACTTTAGTGTCATTAAATTTTAGTGTAAAACACAATACTTTAGTGTTATTAAATTTTAGTGTAAAACACAATACTTTAGTGTCATTAAATTTTAGTGTAAAACACAATACTTTAGTGTTATTAAATTTTAGTGTAAAACACAATACTTTAGTGTCATTAAAATTTATTGTAAGTTTCAATACTTTAGTGTCATTAAATTTTAGTGTCAAACACAACACTTTAGTGTCATTAAATTTTAGTGTAAAACACAATACTTTAGTGTTATTAAAATTTAGTGTAAAACACAATACTTTAGTGTCATTAAATTTTAGTGTAAAACACAATACTTTAGTGTCATTAAATTTTAGTGTAAAACACAATACTTTAGTGTCATTAAATTTTAGTGTAAAACACAATACTTTAGTGTCATTAAATTTTAGTGTAAGTTTCAATACTTTAGTGTCATTAAATTTTAGTGTCAAACACAATACTTTAGTGTCATTAAATTTTAGTGTAAAACACAATAGTTTAGTGTTATTAAATTTCAGTGAATCTTTAATTACAGCACATTATGCAATACAAATGCATACCAAAATACTGATGGTCACAAATGTAATGCTTCTCGTAAATATTAACAAAATAATGATGAGATTATCTAATGATAAATAACAAGAATTCCTGTTGCCTATGGGGGATGTTCAATTAATAAAAATATCAACAAAGCATCAAACAATACAGCTACCCATATGATGGCGGTGAGTCTATAGTACAATCAATAGAGCTACCCCTATGATGGCAGTGAGTCTATAGTACAATCAATTGAGCTACCCCTATGATGGCAGTGAGTCTATAGTACAATCAATAGAGCTACCCATATGATGGCAGTGAGTCTATAGTACAATCAATAGAGCTACCCCAATGATGGCAGTGAGTCTATAGTACAATCAATAGAGCTACCCCAATGATGGCAATGAGTCTATAGTACAATCAATAGAGCTACCCATATGATGGCACTGAGTCTATAGTACAATCAATAGAGCTACCCCAATGATGGCACTGAGTCTATAGTACAATCAATAGAGCTACCCCAATGATGGCACTGAGTCTATAGTACAATCAATAGAGCTACCCCAATGATGGCACTGAGCTATAGTACAATCAATAGAGCTACCCCAATGATGGCACTGAGTCTATAGTACAATCAAAAGAGCTACCCCAATGATGGCACTGAGCTATAGTACAATCAATAGAGCTACCCCAATGATGGCACTGAGTCTATAGTACAATCAATAGAGCTACCCCAATGATGGCGGTGAGTCTATAGTACAATCAATAGAGCTACCCCAATGATGGCACTGAGCTATAGTACAATCAATAGAGCTACCCCAATGATGGCACTGAGTCTATAGTACAATCAATAGAGCTACCCCAATGATGGCACTGAGTCTATAGTACAATCAATAGAGCTACCCCAATGATGGCAGTGAGTCTATAGTACAATCAAAAGAGCTACCCCTATGATGGCAATGAGTCTATAGTACAATCAAAAGAGCTACCCCTATGATGGCAATGAGTCTATAGTACAATCAAAAGAGCTACCCCTATGATGGCAATGAGTCTATAGTACAATCAAAAGAGCTACCCCTATGATGGCAATGAGTCTATAGGACAATCAATAGAGCTACCCCAATGATGGCACTGAGTCTATAGTACAATCAATAGAGCTACCCCAATGATGGCAGTGAGTTTATAGTACAATCAATAGAGCTACCCCAATGATGGCAGTGAGTCTATAGTACAATCAATAGAGCTACCCCAATGATGGCAGTGAGTCTATAGTATATTCAAAAGAGCTACCCCTATGATGGCAATGAGTCTATAGTACAATCAAAAGAGCTACCCTATGATGGCAATGAGTCTATAGTACAATCAAATGAGCTACCCCTATGATGGCAATGAGTCTATAGGACAATCAAAAGAGCTACCCATATGATGGCAGTGAGTCTATAGTACAAGAAAAGTGCATAACTCTTCAAGAAACAGTGCAAGTACAATGACTGGACAACATGCATATCTTGTGATGATGACCATAATATGTTCTAAGTTTGCATTTACAAAATTATGTCACATACTGCATCCAGCTGTAAGTAAACAAGAGTCCCTTCATGGGATTGACACTCTACAGTCTGAAAAGAATTTCCAGGAATTCAAGATAAGACCATTTCTTCTTTTTAACTGCTGAGTGCTGAAACTATCTCTGATATTCTTGCTATTCAAATGAGCCACTGTTGCAGCCATATTGGATTTAAGATCGACACCATTTTCATTTATTATAAACTAGACACCATTAGAAGACTTTTGGTGAAAACCCCATGTTGATATGACTTTACGTTCAGAAGCAGTAATAATAAGATTTTCAAGGTAGCTGCTGTGGTGGCCATATTGGATGTTAGATTGGCACCATTTTCATTAAGGACCAAACAGACATCAAAAGAAGTCTTTAAGCAAAAATCCCATGTTGATGTGACCACCCATTCATGTGGAGTAGCTATAACAACATTTTTAAGATGTTCACTGTGGCAGCCATACTGGATGTTCGAGCAGAACCATTTTTGTTTAAAACCAACTAGACATCATAAGAAGTCTTCTGGTGAAACCCTATGTCAATATGAATTTCTGTTCAGAAGGAGAAGCAATAACAAGATTTTCAAGATTGCTGCCATGGTGGCCATACTGGATGTCAAATTGGCACTGTTTTCATATAGCACCATCTAGACTTCATACGAAGTCTTTTAGTGAAACACCCCTGTTGATATGACCATCCATTCTGGAGAAGTGGCAATAACAAGATTTTCAAGATGGCTACCAGGAAAACCCATGTTAATATGACTTTCCATTCAGGAGTAGAAGTGACAACAAGATTTTCAAGATAGTAGCCATATTGGATGTCAGATCAGCACCATTTTTGTTCAGGAGCAACTATACATCATAAAAAGTCTTTTAGTGAAAAACCAATGTTGATATGACATTCAGAAGGAGTGTCAATAACAAGATTTTAAAGATGGCTGCTCTGGAGATTGTATTAGATGTCAGAGCAGCATCATTTTCTTTTACGCCCAACTAGATCTTGGGATGAATATGTGTGTAAAGTTTCATGGCAATCCTCCAAGTAGTTTATGAGGAGTACTGATAACAAGGAGTAGTGATAACAAACTAGTGCTAATGAACAGAGAGATGGACGGCAACTCCTACAAATATCATGGGAGCACAAAGATTTGTCAATATGTGTATGATGACCATAATATGTATGAAGTTTCACAGCAATCCATAAATAAGAGCCCAAGTGGGCCTGAGATCACTCACCTGGCTGACACCTGCATATCAGCCTACTGCAAAGAAGTTGGCAAAGTAATCTGTGTCAAAAGGATGCTTTCTGAAGAAATTTCTGTTGATTGCATATGTAATAAAAATAACTGTTTCAAAATTTCTCTACTTTTGGTGTATTAATCTATATTTGATGGCACATCAGCAACATTTGTAGAATCTTGAAAGGATACAATTCTACAATGCTTGCTGTCAAATTTAGTCAAATTCTGTTTTTTGAGATAAAGCTGTTTATATTTTTCTATTTTTGTTACATAAATTTTGGTGATAAAGCCATTCCAGGGTACTGGCTGCACACGAGCCCTGTTTAATGATTCTGCAAGAGAAAAGAATGTACTGGCCACAATGATATTAATGCTGCATATGTTACCTTGGACAACCTTGTAGGGAGACCTAAGACTTCATGACCTCTAAGTGATAGATTTACTTTAAACAAGCTAATTTGTGTTTGATGCAGCAATTAAAAGATCTATATCTATTTATAAACATTTCTGGAGTGCAATGAATTAATTACAGTTCATAATTAAAGTTGAATAAATGACGACATGTATTTGCTATTAATTGACTCAAAAACACAATGAAAATTTATTCATTAGATGTTAGTCACTCAATATTTCATATTAGTTCACAAATATCTGCTCACAATTTCTGAGCAGGCACATGACCCATTCTGCTATTTCAATCAGGTGGCAAGTGACAAGGTGCATTTGTGCAGCCCTGGGCATAAATCAAAGTGCAACCACAGAGTACTGGTGACTTGTTAAGACCTCAGATTTTGCTCCGAAATAAATGAACTAAATTTGCGTCACCTATAGTTGATGCAAATTAATAGATTCTAGTATATTTTTTATATAAATTGCTGGTAAAGGAATTTTCACAACTTTAAAATACTGGTAGTTTCCCTAAATGAACAAGTCTCAACTCTGGATGCTGGGAAAAAATATCTATTGGCTGCATCTGGTGCACAGACTGTACCCTTCATCTCTTGGAAAAAAAATATGGGAGTAACTTGCAGATGTGATCATTTTAATGCTGGGTCTGCATCATTTGTACACAATTCTCAAAGGCCTTGAAGCTAGGATGGTTTATGTAAAAATTAGTCAAATTCTGTTGAGTGGCTTTGGAGAAGCTATGAAGAGTTTTTCTAATTATATATGTAATAACAGCCATATTTGACAGTGAATTGGCATAATTTATACAACCTTAAAAGCCTTTGATGCTTTCTCTTAAATTTGGTAAAGTTCTGTTGAGTGTTTAAAGGGATCTAGTCTCAAAATTTTCCATGAATCACCATCAAACTTTGTATATGATCTTTCTTGTAAGATGCACATATAAAAAAAACCACTGTCCTATCAAAATTTTCATAAAGTTATTGCCCTTTTTATCTTGCAGTTGAAATGCAATGTATTACAAAATCTTGTGAATATGACAAGTCTTGCATTGTTTTTATGGATCACTCTGAAGCTTTGGACATATTATGGTCAAGATGTGCAAATCAGTCGATCAAAGTGCTCCTATGATTTTTTAAACAGTTATTGCCATTTTTTCAACAGTCATTACCCTTTTTGACTGGAGGCTGGACATAGTGCTACAGAATGTGAGTCCATCATGTGAAGATCTGCATATTGTAATGAGAAAATACATGGACAGTAATTTCGTTTCGTTAAAGCTCAAGTTTTGATTTTAAATGTTAGTCGGTTTTGTAGCTCCATCTAGCATGTTAGTTTTTGGTCACGTGATCCCGCCTGTTGGGTATATATATGAGCCAACAGTGGTTGCGATGGTGGTGTGGTATGTTGTGATGTGGCCTGAAGACATCCCTTTGAGCGAAACAGTATAGCCTCCCCGCCAGAACAAACACATTTGGCCGTAGTTCACCAAACAGGAAAAGGCAAGACCGGGGAATTCTAAAAGGATAGGAAGGTTTTTCGTCGAGCAGAGTAAAGGAGCTTCAAGGCCTGATCTGAGAGTACGGGAAATTTGTTATTACGACTTCTCAGGAATACAGATTATAACCGAGGATCTGGCTTCTCTCTTTATTACATCTTTGTTCGTCTCTCTGTTGATCCAGAAGGAGAGACGACCCCAACTGCGACCCAGTCAATGACTACAACTGCAACCCAGTTGGCGACCCAGTCAATGACTCTGACAGCGACCCAGAAGACAACCTAGTCGACGACCCCAACTGTGACCCAGAAGATGACCCAGTCGACGACCTAGACTACGACCTGGTCAGCAACCCAGAGGACGACCCGGTCGACGACTCAGACTGCGATCCAGTCAACAACCTAGTTGGTGACCTGGTGTAGACAAGAAGCCAGGAATACGACGGTATCCTGCTGGGCAGAAATCTGTCACACTCTGGAGTGCCAGTCCTTTAACAGATACAGCGAGGTATCACTCCAAAATATAGACATATCCCAAAGAACCCGAGAAAGCGAGACTCGGGGCAGTGTAGCCGAGTAAGTTCCGCTACAATATCAACAAATCACTGTGCTCTCACAATTTTGTTAGGAGTTATTTCCTTTTTTTGTCCTGGAACTTTGTGTGAAGAAAGACAGAATCTTGTGATGACAACTTGTCTTGCGTTATCTTATTGATCATTGTTTACCTGCTACATATTATGGTTACCATTTAAAGATGCACATATTGACAAATCTTTGTTGTCTTTGAATGATTTTGCAAGAGTTATTGCCCTTTTTGATTGACAGCTTTATGCAGTATATGACAGAATTGAGTGAATACAACTACACTAGTTATCAGTGGATTGCTGTGAAACTTAGTACATTATTATTGTCATCTTAAGAAGATATGCATGCTGACAAATAATTGTACTTTTTCCAGACAAGTTATGCACTTTTTTTGTACAACTGACTCATATCCATCATGAGGGTAGGGGAGGGATGCGGGAGAGGCAGGGGTATATTTACATGAGAAAACTGCTTATTTTTTTCCTGACTAAATTTGTTGAAGTTTCATGTACACTAAAAGTTTGTGATTTACTGTGCTCCTATTGGCAAAGATGAGAGCAAATAGTTGTCTCTAATGTGGAGGAAACCTGCATACTTGGACACAATGGACACAACTACCAAATATGGATATAAACATGGAATCATACATCCCGATGCAATGTTGTCTCCAGACCACTAATGAGGGCTGAGTGCACTGGTGTACTAAAGACAATATTTGCACATATAGCATAAAATATGGCCAGAGAACACCAAGGTGCTGCTCAAAATTCACATGTTGATTGTCATGTATGTATGTAAACCTCTGGAAATTTAAGACTTGGCAGCCCCAAAAAGAGCAGGGTGCAGCCCAGAGAGGGCAGGAATCAGTGCCCTCCTAAAACAGGATAGGGGCAACAACATGAGAGGGACTGAACCAGGACTACAAAGGTGCATAACAAATTTTCTATAACAACTGTGCTATAAATTTGCTATAACAACTGTGCTATAAATTTGCTATGACAACTGTGCTATAAATTTGCTATAACAACTGTGCTATAAATTTGCTATAACAACTGTGCTATAAATTTGCTATAACAACTTTGTTATAAATTTGCTATAACAACTGTGCTATAAAGATACTTTATATAACCACACTATAAATATTGTAACCTATGTTAAGCTAGTGACTCCAAATCAATATCTGACATTGTAACCATACATCATTTCTGCTGGGGAAAATATTTTTGGTTTCAGGTAAGGACAAAATTTAAATCAATATAGATCTCATTTGTGCTACAATAGGAAAGCTCAAACATCTCAGCACTGTTGGTATGTTACTTAATCACCAGTTTCTATCATCAAAAGTGGTGGACTTATGATGGATCTGCCAATGGGAGGCTCTTGACATATAACACTGCAATCTTGACAGCACCGGAGAAACATGGCCCAATAATAGTACAAGACATGATATAGCATCAAGACCTCAACATGTAACAAATGACTAAAGCAATAATACCAAACTGAATAAAGCTGGAACTGATAAAGAGATAAAGAGATCAAGTTCTGAATCCTTATTTAATGACTTACATTTCATAATAGATATGGGGAACTATATCAACAACATACAGTACAACTTCCAAAGTTCCAAGTGCTGCCCAACCAAATTTTCTAAAAATTAGGTCCTTTAAAGTTTTTTGAGGCCACAGAAAAAATTATGTGTTACAAATTGAAAAGGGACTGCACGAGTAATTTGAGTAATGTTGAGTAGTCAAGTGATTGATGATGGAAGCTGTACTGTAATTAATGGGGTTTGGTTTTTTCATTTTTTAAAATAGGTGAGTTTTTTTGTTATATTGCACATCAAAACTTTTAAAGTTATATTGTTCCATATCATTCCAGAGGTGATACCATATCTTTTAAAGATTTTACATGTGTTACCTTTATCTTTTATTTTATATACATTTTACAGAATTTTAACATTTTCACTTATATTTTATCTTCTTGTACTTCATGTCTACATTTATTTGAAAGGATTTATCTTCCTACAGTTTTTGTACAGTTTATTTTTACATTTTTCAAACATTTACCTTTAGATGGCACCATAAAGCCACTACTGTGCTGTCAATTGCTACTACATAGATACAACCAATGGGGGACGGGAAATAATGTTGGATCACATCAAAATTAGTAACAATACCCTTTGACAAGAAACATGTTTTCATTTATATTAATTCCACCTCTTTAATTCCGCCAGTAAGTTGTTGTTATAGTTGCTGTTGTTGTTATTATTTTTTTTATTACACATCCTCATAATCCTAATACTTACATCAGGTGAAATACTTACATCAGGTGAAATACTTACATCAGGTGAAAATACTTACATCAGGTGAAATACACACTCTTACAAAAAAATGTCAATGGAAACAGAAAGAGATGAAATAGTTTTCATTCCATAAAATTTCACTCCTAATTTTGTTTTAGGCAAAGATTTGGGGGGTCCGGGTCACCGAGTGGTCTAAGGTGCTCACAATTACAGATCACTGACATCTCACCTCTGCCTGCATTGGTTCGAGTCTCGGGCTTGGCCAGCTTGGGTATGTGAGAAAGCTTGCAAGAAGCTTTCCGTGGGTTGGTTGTTCTTCCCAGGATTTTTCCTGGGTTCTTCCTTCACCAGATATACTGGCCACCATGTATACTCTATCATTTGCTGAAAAATGGCGTTAAACCCACAACAACCACCACAATAACAATTAGGGCACAGATTCAAACTTTATTTTCATACAAGTTCATTTGACAATTTTTTTAACTTGGTAATAAAACCATTTTGCTTCTGCAGGAATAACCTAATACATTATCAAACTCCGATATAATTCTACATTTATCAATGTTCTTAATTAACTAAGAAAACATCTCATGGGCTGGAGTGGAATGATAGCAATTTTTTATTTTATTGATTGCTTCAGATCAGACTCTTTTTTATATAATGTCAAAATGATCATAATAAATCACCTCAGCTAGTCAATATTTTCTGATAAGGAGTTTGGCTGATATAGGGGTCAACGTGGCCTGATTTAGCTACATGCGCTGTCAAGCAAATACCTATACTGGATCAAAAATAGGAATGTACAATATCCATGAACTGTGTGTTATGAAACTTGAAACTTTATATTTAGTCTAAATACGGCAATGCTTTCGACATAGTGATAACTCTAAACTGTTTCAAACTATCCAACTTGAAGGTAAGTGCAAATACAAAGAAATCTTTTATTGTTGTTGTTGTTTGCAAACAAAAGAAAAACTTAATGTTAACACTGACAGTATAATACTAGTACATATATACATGTAGTAAACTGTATAATACTCAATATTGTAAACCACAGTATTTTAGCATGATAAAATCTTGATGCAGCATGTTCATGGCATAAAATTAATGTATATGTTACCGTATATACTTGTGTATAAGCAAAGTCCAAATGCAAACAACATAGATCCTGATCTGCTGTTGCATAATGTGCCGACAGACCAGGGTCTATTTTGTTTGTTCTACTGATTAGTCCCTACAAACTGCTTAGACCCAGATCTGCTGTTGCATAATGCACTGGCAGATCTGGGTCTATGCAGTTTGTAGTTGGTATTGGATTATATGCAAGTATATACAGCATGTGAGAAATATTGTAGTGACTATAGCTTCTTTGCAGAATTTGATACAATTTTGTGCCCAATAAGATTTTGTGATTTACAGTCCATTACATTATGGTTACTGTGAATTTACTATTTTATGTAGGGTATCAATTTCTTTGGATAACTATGACATGGACATAGGAATCCTATCAGCATACCTTTGCCAAACAAAACTGAATTCCAAATGAATTAATGTAGTTACAGTGAAACCCCGTAATAGCATGCTTCATTATAACATGAATAACATGTGGCATGGCTTCTTACAGTTTACAATAATTTCACCAATTTATTAAAGTACTATAAAGTTTAAGTGCCAAAATAAACAAGAGTTTGGTATAATAATTTGTCAAGATGTGTTGGATTCTTGTAGAAAAAAAATGTCCTGTTATGGCATATGGGTTCTCTATAGGATTTTTAAAGTTTCAGTCGAGGACTGCTTCCTTAAAAAAAGTTGAAGTTCCAGCCGTAAAAATAGGAGTCCCAATAATGAAATCTTATTCCCTTGTGATAATTCTGAACATTATACATGTATTGCTAAGTCACCAATATAAAAGTCATCAGATTGCTCATTCATTGGGAAATATTTAGTATTATAATAAAAGAATAAAAATATAAGGCAACTGAGAACAGTGATAATTGTGATTGTTTGTGATGTTATAACTATAACAATTCTGAATGCCTCAACATTGTCATTCTTTGATTTTGTGTGCAGCCAGAATAGATCAAGGAACAGATTAAAGTATTTAATTAGCTTCTATTTCAAATAAATAAATTTGCCAAGACATTGGAAGATAAAACAAATGACAATATTCCATTCACTTTTTTTAATTTTATCTTTAAACAACAAATAATTCTACATCCACTTTATTCTGATAACAAACTTTAAGAAATTTCTCTACTAGATTTAGGATAAATATAGGGTGCTAAAACATATTTGGTCATAAGCTAAATGCAAAAACTAAACCTAAATCACTAAACTGTAAAATGTAGGTCACAGTGACATTCTTTTGGTAACTATGTGGTATTGATAGAGATGCATACAGTCATCTAGTTTGATACGTTTTTTATTTTATGTATTTAATGAGGGTAGCTCAATTAGAATACAGATGTATCTAGCCTCCTTGATGCCCTTGGCTACTTTCTAACAGTCTACATGCATGTATCTTACTAACAAAATGTGGAGCAAAAAGAAAAGTGAAGTCACAACATTTAACAAGAAACAAACAAGTGATATGACTTTACATTACTCTGAATATAATCATTTTGAAACAAAAGACAGATTAGCATGCACAAATTCAGATTAGCATGCACAAAGACAGATTAGCATGCACAAAGACAAAACAGTTGGAATAGAAACAGGAATTTGACAAAAGAAATATAATGATATGCAGAAATCAATTAAAATCAAGCTTTAAATATACAAGATATTTTTCTTTAAACTTTCAACAGAAGTGTCTGATCTAACTGATCTGGGCAAAGAATTCCATATCTTTGTTCCAGAATATTTGATGACTATATCATGAACAGAGCTTGAGAATAAAATTAAAACTAAATTTAACCTAAGTCAGTGAAGCATGGAATAAAGATCACCTACTTTTGTACTAAGTCAGTGAAGCATGGAATAAAGATCACCTACTTTTGTACTAAAGTCAATGAAGCATGGAATAAAGATCACCTACTTTTGTACTAAGTCAGTGAAGCATGGAATATAGATCACCTACTTTTGTACTAAAGTCAGGGAAGGATGGAATATAGATCACCTACTTTTGTACTAAAGTCAGTAAAGCATGGAATATAGATCACCTACTTTTATACTAAGTCAGTGAAGCATGGAATAAAGATAACCTACTTTTGTACTAAAGTCGGTGAAGCATGGAATAAAGATCACCTACTTTTGTACTAAAGTCAGTGAAGCATGGAATATAGATCACCTACTTTTGTATTAAAGTCAGTGAAGCATGGAATATAAATCACCTACTTTTGTACTAAAGTCAGAGAAGCATGGAATAAAGATCACCTACTTTTTGTACTAAGTCAGTGAAGAATGGAATATAGCTCACCTACTTTTGTACTAAGAAAGTGAAGCATGGAATAAAGATCACCTACTTTTGTACTAAAGTCAGTGAAGCATGGAATAAAGATCACCTACTTTTGTACTAAGTGAAACATGGAATAAAGATCACCTACTTTTGTACTAAAGTCAGTGAAGCATGGAATAAAGATCACCTACTTTTGTACTAAGTCAATGAAGCATGGAATATAGATCACCTACTTTTGAATTAAAGCCAGGGAAGCATGGAATAAAGATCACCTACTTTTGTACTAAAGTCAGTGAAGCATGGAATATAAATCACCTACTTTTGTACTAAAGTCAGTGAAGCATGGAATAAAGATCACCTACTTTTGTACTAAGTCAGTGAAGAATGGAATATAGCTCACCTACTTTTGTACTAAGAAAGTGAATCATGGAATAAAGATCACCTACTTTTGTACTAAAGTCAGTGAAGCTTGGAATAAAGATCACCTACTTTTGTTGTAAAGTCAGTGAAGCATGGAATAAAGATCACCTACTTTTGTACTAAGTCAGTGAAGAATGGAATAAAGATCTCCTACTTTTGCACTAAAGTCAGTGAAGCATGGAATATAGAATGTATTTACATGAGAAAATTGCTTATTTTTTTTCCTGACTAAATTTGTTAAAGTTTCATGTACACTAATAGTTTGTGATTTACTGTGCTCCTATTGGCAAAGACGATAGCAAATAGTTGTCTCTAATGTGGAGGAAACCTGCATACTTGGACACAATGGACACAACTACCAAATATGGATATAAACATGGAATCATACATCCTGATGCAATGTTGTCTCCAGACCACTAATGAGGGCTGAGTGAACTGGTGTACTAAAGACAATATTTGCACATATAGCATAAAATATGGCCAGAGAACACCAAGGTGCTGCTCAAAATTCACATGTTGATTGTCATGTATGTATGTAAACCTCTGGAAATTTAAGACTTGGCAGCCCCAAAAAGAGCAGGGTGCAGCCCAGAGAGGGCAGGAATCAGTGCCCTCCTAAAACAGGATAGGGGCAACAACATGAGAGGGACTGAACCAGGGCTACAAAGGTGCATAACAAATTTGCAATAACAACTGTGCTATAAATTTGCTTTAACAACTGTGCTATAAATTTGCTATTACAACTGTGCTATAAAGATACTTTATATAACCATACTATAAATATTATAACCTATGTTAAGCTAGTGACTCCAAATCAATATCTGACATTGCAACCATACATCATCTCTGCTGGGGAAAATATTTTTGGTTTCAGGTAAGGACAAAATTTAAATCAATATAGATCTCATTTGTGCTACAATAGGAAAGCTTAAACATCTCAGCACTGTTGGTATGTTACTTAATCACCAGTTTCTATCATCAAAAGGGGTGGATTTAAGATGGATCTGCCAAGGGGAGGCTCTTGACATGTAACACTGCAATCTTGACAGCACCGGAGAAACATGGCCCAATAATAGTACAAGACATGATATAGCATCAAGACCTCAACATGTAACAAATGACTAAAGCAATAATACCAAACTGAATAAAGCTGGAACTGACTTTCCCTGATAAAGAGAGATAAAGTTGACCCAGCTAAAATGCCTTACGACTCCAATCAAATATCATTCTGAATCCTTATTTAATGACTTACATTTCATAATAGATATGGGGAACTATATCAACAACATACAGTACAACTTCCAAAGTTCCAAGTGCTGCCCAACCAAATTTTCTAAAAATTAGGTCCTTTAAAGTTTTTTGAGGCCACAGAAAAAATTATGTGTTACAAATTGAAAAGGGACTGCACGAGTAATTTGAGTAATGTTGAGTAGTCAAGTGATTGATGATGGAAGCTGTACTGTAATTAATGGGGTCTGGTTTTTTCATTTTTTAAAATAGGTGAGTTTTTTTGTTATATTGCACATCAAAACTTTTAAAGTTATATTGTTCCATATCATTCCAGAGGGGATACCATATCTTTTAAAGATTTTACATGTGTTACCTTTATCTTTTATTTTATATACATTTTACAGAATTTTAACATTTTCACTTATATTTTATCTTCTTGTACTTCATGTCTACATTTATTTGAAAGGATTTATCTTCCTACAGTTTTTGTACAGTTTATTTTTACATTTTTCAAACATTTACCTTTAGATGGCACCATAAAGCCACTACTGTGCTGTCAATTGCTACTACATAGATACAACCAATGGGGGAGGGGAAATAATGTTGGATCACATCAAAATTAGTAACAATACCCTTTGACAAGAAAGATGTTTTCATTTATATTAATTCCACCTCTTTAATTCCGCCAGTAAGTTGTTGTTATAGTTGCTGTTGTTGTTATAGTTGCTGTTGTTGTTATAGTTGCTGTTGTTGTTATAGTTGCTGTTGTTATAGTTGCTGTTGTTGTTATAGTTGCTGTTGTTATAGTTGCTGTTGTTGTTATAGTTGCTGTTGTTGTTATTATTTTTATTACTCATCCTCATAATCCTATACTTACATCAGGTGAAATACTTACATCAGGTGAAATACTTACATCAAGTGAAATACACACTCTTACAAAAAAATGTCAATGGAAACAGAAAGAGATGAAATAGTTTTCATTCCATAAAATTTCACTCCTAATTTTGTTTTAGGCAAAGATCTGGGGGGTCCGGGTCACCGAGTGGTCTAAGGTGCTCACAATTACAGATCACTGACATCTCACCCCTGCCTGCATTGGTTCAAGTCTCGGGCTTGGCCAGCTTGGGTATGTGAGAAAGCTTGCAAGAAGCTTTCTGTGGGTTGGTTGTTCTTCCCAGGATTTTTCCTGGGTTCTTCCTTCACCAGATATACTGGCCACCATGTATACCCTATCATTTGCTGAAAAATGGCGTTAAACCCACAACAACCACCACAATAACAATTAGGGCACAGATTCAAACTTTATTTTCATACAAGTTCATTTGACAATTTTTTTAACTTGGTAATAAAACCATTTTGCTTCTGCAGGAATAACCTAATACATTATCAAACTCTGATATAATTCTACATTTATCAATGTTCTTAATTAACTAAGAAAATATCTCATGGGCTGGAGTGGAATGATAGCATTTTTTATTTTATTGATTGCTTCAGATCAGACTCTTTTTTATATAATGTCAAAATGATCATTATAAATCACCTCAGCTAGTCAATATTTTCTGATAAGGAGTTTGGCTGATATAGGGGTCAACGTGGCCTGATTTAGCTACATGCGCTGTCAAGCAAATACCTATACTGGATCAAAAATAGGAATGTACAATATCCATGAACTGTGTGTTATGAAACTTGAACCTTTATATTTAGTCTAAACACAGCAAGGCTTTCGACATAGTGATAACTCTAAACTGTTTCAAACTATCCAACTTGAAGGTAAGTGCAAACACAAAAATCTTTTATTGTTGTTGTTGTGTGGAAACAAAAGAAAAACTTAATGTAGCACCGACAGTATAATATTAGTACAGATATATATATATATATATATATATATATATATATATATATATATATATATATATATATATATATATATATATATATATATATATATGTAGTAAACTGTATAATACTCAATATTGTAAACCATAGTATTTTAGCATGATAAAATTTGATGCAGCATGTTCGTGGCATAAAATTTACCATATATGTTATGTGAAAAATATTGAATTGACCATAGCTTCTTTGCAGAATTTTTATATAATTTTGTGCCCAAAAAGATTTTGTGATTTACAGTCTATTACATTATGGTTACTGTGAATTTACTATTTTATGTAAGGTATCAATTTCTTTGGATAACTATAACATGGACATAGGAATCCTATCAGCATACCTTTGCCAAACAAAACTTAATTCCAAATGAAATAATGTAGTTACAGTGAAACCCCATTATAGCATGCTTCATTATAACATGAATTCAGATATAACACATGGCATGGCTTCTTACAGTTTACAATAATTTCACCAATTTATTGAAGTACTATAAAGTTTTAGTGCCAAAATAAACAAGAGTTTGATTTAATAATTTGTCAAGATGTGTTGGATTCTCGTAAAAAAAAATGTCCTGTTACGGCATCTGGGTTCTCCATAGGATTTTTAAAGTTGTAGTCCCAGCCAAAAAAATAGGAGTCCCAATAATGAAATCTTATTCCCTTGTGATAATTCTGAACATTATACATGTATTGCTAAGTCACCAATATAAAAGTCATCAGATTGCTCATTCATTGGGAAATATTTAGTATTATAATAAAAGAATAAAAATATAAGGCAACTGAGAACATTGATAATTGTGATTGTTTGTGATGTTATAACTATAACAATTCTGAATGCCTCAACATTGTCATTCTTTGATTTTGTGTGCAGCCAGAATAAATCAAGCAACAGATTAAAGTATTTAATTAGCTTACTTCTATTTCAAATAAATAAATTTGCCAAGACACTGGAACATGAAACAAATGACAATATTCCATTCACCTATTTTCATTTTATATTTAAACAACAAATAATACTACATCCAATTTATTCTTATAACAAACTTTAACAAATTTCTCCACAAGATTTAGGATAAAAACCCTTAAGTTCAGGGATTTTCTCCAATACCCTCATGGTGTGTGTGTGTATATATATATATATATATATATATATATATATATATATATATATATATACAGGGTGCAAAAAACCTAGTTGGTCATAAGGAGAATGCAAAAACTTAGCTTAAGCCAGTACAGTGTGGAATGTAGGTCACAGTAACCTTCCTTTGTGGTAAGGGTGTGGTACTAATAGAGCTACATACAATTATATAGTTTAATGATTCTATCATGAACAGAGCTTGAGAAATAAACTACAAAATGTAACCAAAGTCAGTGAAACATAAAATATAAGTCACAGTGACCTACACTGGTGATGAGGGTGTAGTACTTATCAAGATACATCCCCTAAACCAAGTTTCATGATTCCAGGTATAATAACTATATTTATACAGTGTGCAAACAACTTTACCAAGAATATACTAATGTACACGTATGTACCAATTTAGCCACCCCACCCCATCTAGATGCTATGAAATCCACTCCAAACTGTTGCCTAGGATCTAGGAAGAAAGAATGGTTGACATTCGGTGAGGATGTACATATGTACCTGTGCAGATGCCAGGGGTGATACAACAGCTTACCTCTCTGTTGTAGAGGTGAGCTAAACTAAAACAAAATCATGAAACTGCCATCATGTGCACATGGCTTAGCAGTGTTGTCAGAAAATCATCACACAATCAATTGACCAGTGAATCATACCATCCATTCTTGAAAAAAATTACTCCATTTGTTCATGCTCTAGTCAAAGAAATTAAGTAAAGTATTCATATTTGTATGGAATCGAGCAAAGGACAAATTTGATTGGTTTGAAATTTATACAGACAGTGCTTAATGACTTCAAACCCAAAGGAGGATCATACATGCTACAAAATTTGTCACCTTAACAATAAATGTACTGTGTTGTTTTCTCTGGAAGTAAAACAACATCTACATTCCAACCAAAGAAGGATGACCAATGTACCCTACATGAATAAATGCATGTAAACTTCCTGCAGTTAGGTGGCTTTGGGTCTCTCATCTCTGCTCATGCCAAGCAAATTATAGTCAAAACATACCCAGCCAAATTATACTCAAAATTGGTCAAATGTGTTCATTTTTTGGTCAAAATGTACCCTAATCAAAATGTACCCATTAACCAGAGCGTAATAAATGATTACATAGCTCACCTCTACCAAGCTTTTAGTAGTCTCCAGTAGCCATTGTAAACATTATATATCATGCAGAAAATAAGTTCAGACTAAAGTGATCTTGACAAGGAAATGATAGCCCCTTTTTCAAATTTTTCTTTGAAATTTGTTTTCTTTACATTTTTAATTTTAAAATGTTAACATGTAATCGGCACTATGTAGCCAGTATTGTGCTGACATACCATTAACCACCTATCTACCTACCAACCTACATATCTGCCTACCTAACTACCTACCATGACACTGCATAAAAGACACAAAAACCCAATAAAACTGAACATTCTTTTCTATGTTATCTAAGTAGAGGTACAATCATCAGTTGATAGAAACTTGAGATCAATATTTTTGTATGTTTTAAAACATCATTCTTTTTAAAATCTGCTTAAAAAGCTAGTATTATTGTCCACCCCTTGAAGCCAGATTTTACTACGTGAAAATCAATGGCTTTTACTAATTTTGCTATTACTGCCACTGGGACAAGGATAGTTCATGCATCAATAATTACCTTGATTAGCCATCACAGATGAGGTGGTCTCACACCAAAGCATGAAGCATGTAGTTCATGCATCAATAATTACCTTGATTAGCCATCACAGATGAGGTGGTCTCACACCAAAGCATGAAGCATGTAGTTCATGCATCTAATTCCTTTACTCATTCACATGTACAATACACACAGTTAACCCCTTGAGGGTAACCTACCACAATATACAATGTATAGTCATTAATATAGACAATCATCTGAGTAGACTCTGATGTACTGTATATACCGTATATACTCGCGTAAAAGCCAAGTCCAAATGCAAACAACACAGACCCTGATCTGCCATCGCATAATGCGCCGGAAGATCAGGGTCTGTGTTGTTTGTTCTACTGATTAGTCTTTACAAACTGCATAGACCCAGATCTGCCGGTTACATTATGCGATGGCAGATCGGAGTATATGCAGTTTGCAGTTGGTATCGAGTTATATGCGAGTATATACGGTAGCATGGAAGAATCTATCTGATCATACACATAAATACTATTTTCATACTCGGTGGATTTTTATTCAAATCTGAGATCAAAACTTCTTCCATCATTCTGTCAATCTTATCATAATGAAGAAACATTTTATTCACTTCTGTATTTAAAAGACCAATATATATCTTGCTTTATTTATTATGCTTTTCACAAGAGAAAACAAGTTCTAGACACTGGACCAATCTGATATATTCCAACTGCAATGTTAATATTAATGTGTTGTGTTTCCATATATTATTCTCTCTCTCTCTCTCTCTCATATAAGAATATTTCAAGGAATCAGAATGTAATTTAGCACTGAATGCGCTGATACTTATTGAGCACTCTTGTGTTATATAATTTATAACATGAATTGTATATGGACCAGTGGTCTTAAATACTAAATAACATAAATTGTGTATGGACTGGTGGCTAAATAACATGAACTGTATATGGACCAGTGGCCTTAAATATTAAATAACATGAATTGTATGTTGACCAGTAACCTTAAATACTAAATAACATGAATTGTATATGGACCAGTGGTCTTAAATACTAAATAACATGAATTGTATATGGACCAGTGGTCTTAAATACTAAATAACATGAATTGTATATGGACTGGTGGCTAAATAACATGGACGGTATATGGACCAGTGGCCTTAAATATTAAATAACATGAATTGTATGTTGACCAGTAACCTTAAATACTAAATAACATGAATTGTATATGGACTGGTAGCCTTAAATACTAAATAACATGAATTATATATGGACCAGTGACCATAAATACTAAATAACATGAATTGTATATGGACTAGTGGCCTTAAATACTACATAACCTGAATTGTATATGGACCGGTGGCCTTAAATACTAAATAACATGAATCATATATGGACCAGTGGCCTTAAATACTAAATAACATGAACTGTATATGGACCGGTGGCCTTAAATATTAAATGAAAGTTGTCATTGTCATTGTAAGTAAAGCATTAAATGTAGGTCACAGTTACCTTCTTTGGTTGCAAGGGTATAGCAGTAACACAGATGTATCCAGTTATTAATTGTCATGATTGCAACACAAACAGCACCCAATAAATGAACTTCTACAACAAAATTTCCAAAAAGCAATTGAAGTATGAATGTACAGTACATCACAAATACCTCTTTGTTACAATAAGGATTTAGAACTTATCAAGATGCATTCACTCACCAAGTTTCATGATTCTGCGTAGGATAGTATGCATATAACAAGCCCAAAACTCGTATAATCATGAGCTAAATGCCAAAAATGAAACTATGGAAGTTAGAGATGAAATATTGGTCACAATTAGCTTCTTTTGTTGTATGGGTGTGTTAGTAACAGAGATGCATATCATCATCAATTTCGCGATTATAGCATGAACAGTGCCTGAGACATGAACATCAAACACAAAATTTAACCCAAGTAAATGCAGCTTACAATAATTGGTCATAATGACCTACTACAGAAATGAGGGAGTAGTACTGATGAAGATGCCTCCTCTCACCAAGTTTCATGATTATAGACAGGATTATATGTACCTAAAATGCCAAAACTCTATGTGGTCATGAACCAAATGGCAAATGTAAAAACATAACCTAAGGTAGTAAAATATGAAATGCAGGTCACAGCAACCTTATATGTATGGGTGTAGTACTAAGAAAAATGTATAAAATCATCTAGCTTAATGATTCATGCATCAACAGTAATACCACCAAATTTAACCAGTCAGTGAAGTGTGAAATATGGGTAAACAGTGACCTACTTTTAAGATAAGGGGGTAGTGCTCGACAAAATGCATCCTCGCACCAATTTCATGATTCCAGACATAACAATATTTATAAAGTTTATAAATGTTATATGACACAGTAATTTAGAAAAACACTGAATTCACACCCCTATTTGTCAAAAAATCATCAAAAAGTTGATTTTGCTTGCAAAGAATTTTCAAATTTCGTAATGTGTTATATGGAATTTTTCTGTGGAAGTTGTGGAGTGTCTGTATAGTTTGTGTGGTCACCATGCAATCTTTTACTGATATCCTACCTGCTTTACTTTAAAATAAATGTAAACACAATGGCTGATAATTACAACTCCATTCATAATCAGTTAATATATACAGAATTCATTTATTTCACTTTTGTTTTTCTAATTTCACATAAAACACACTAAATGTCTCATTTATACATTTCCCAAAGTACATGACTATTGATATCCCATGAAACTGAGCAATTAGTAGTTAGTTATCTGTAATTGTTTTTTAGAACCTTTTTATTAGTATCAAACTCCTACAGTTGCTTTCTTCAAGTGACTTTGATCACTGTACCCATGTTTCTTTTCCCTTAAATGAGTGTAAATTAGGAACCAACCATTTAATTTTTGGGGGGAGGCCAGCCTATTTCTGACAAAAATTGAGCCCCAAAAATTTTGAAAAAGTTCTCTATTTTTGCAGAAAATACCCTTATTCTATCCACCATTTCAGCTGAAAAAAGTATATTGTGATAAAAAAAAAAATCCTGGTTGGAAAGAAAATTACAGTAATCCACTAGAACATTAAATGGTTGGTCCCTTAGATGGATTAGTATAGTGTCTTAGGTGTCTGCCTTTGCTCAAGAGGAAAGTCACACCTGTCTTTTCTTGCTTAGCTGAAGCATTCATTCTAATTAAGGGATTAGGAAACATTTTTAATACATGATTGAGTATTTGTTCTTCTGTATGGCAAGTGACTATGATATTTCTACAAGATTATCAGTGGCTAATTTTGGCGAGTTAGAAACACAAACATGGAATTATGAGACCTTGGTAAGATATTTTAAATTTAATTTAATTCATAATCCTCTGATTAAACTAATCACTGAAACGAGGTGTCATTAATTATTTTATTCTAATTTATGATAAGTACACCCACCCCCACGTTTTAAATATCAGGTAAGAATGAAGGAATAAATGAAAGAAAAAGGGAAAGAAAAGAGTACATTCTGATGAGAGCATGTTTTGACCAAAAGTCAGATACATTTTTACCAGAAAGGATGCAGTTTGATTGAGAGAAGGAGCATTTTGTAGTGTATACATTTTTCTCAGGGTACATTTTGGTTATGGTACATTTCAGTATCACTTGGTACATTTTACACCTGATATGTGGTAAATAGTATTATTATACTTTTTAAAAATGTAAAATCCTCTTTCACTAGTTGCATAACCTATACAAATATGTTGACATGATATTGCTTGGAACTACAATGTGGATGATCATGAATTCAAACCATGTAATGCCTGGGTACAACGTGGATGATCATGAATTCAAACCATGTAATGCCTGGGTACAACATGGATGATCATGAATTCAAACCATGTAATGCATGGGTACAACGTGGATGATCATGAATTCAAACCATGTAATGCCTGGGTACAATGTGGATGAGCATGAATTTAAACCATGTAATGCCTGGGTGCAATGTGGATGATCATGAATTCAAACCATGTAATGCCTGGGTACAATGTGGATGAGCATGAATTTAAACCATGTAATGCCTGGGTACAATGTGGATGATCATGAATTCAAACTATGTAATGCCTGGGTATTGTGACCTGTTCCAAACAGTTGTTGTCAGCTATACTTCTGTACCAATACTAAGACAGTTGTTGTCAGCTATACTTCTGTACCAATACTAAGACAGTTGTTGTCAGCTATACTTCTGTACCAATACTAAGACAGTTGTTGTCAGCTATACTTCTGTACCAATACTAAGACAGTTGTTGTCAGCTATACTTCTGTACCAATACTAAGACAGTTGTTGTCAGCTATACTTCTGTACCAATACTAAGACAGTTGTTGTCAGCTATACTTCTGTACCAATACTAAGACAGTTGTTGTCAGCTATACTTCTGTACCAATACTAAGACAGTTGTTGTCAGCTATACTTCTGTACCAATACTAAGACAGTTGTTGTCAGCTATACTTCTGTACCAATACTAAGACAGTTGTTGTCAGCTATACTTCTGTACCAATACTAAGACAGTTGTTGTCAGCTATACTTCTGTACCAATACTAAGACAGTTGTTGTCAGCTATACTTCTGTACCAATACTAAGACAGTTGTTGTCAGCTATACTTCTGTACCAATACTAAGACAGTTGTTGTCAGCTATACTTCTGTACCAATACTAAGACAGTTGTTGTCAGCTATACTTCTGTACCAATACTAAGACAGTTGTTGTCAGCTATACTTCTGTACCAATACTAAGACAGTTGTTGTCAGCTATACTTCTGTACCAATACTAAGACAGTTGTTGTCAGCTATACTTCTGTACCAATACTAAGACAGTTGTTGTCAGCTATACTTCTGTACCAATACTAAGACAGTTGTTGTCAGCTATACTTCTGTACCAATACTAAGACAGTTGTTGTCAGCTATACTTCTGTACCAATACTAAGACAGTTGTTGTCAGCTATACTTCTGTACCAATACTAAGACAGTTGTTGTCAGCTATACTTCTGTACCAATACTAAGACAGTTGTTGTCAGCTATACTTCTGTACCAATACTAAGACAGTTGTTGTCAGCTATACTTCTGTACCAATACTAAGACAGTTGTTGTCAGCTATACTTCTGTACCAATACTAAGACAGTTGTTGTCAGCTATACTTCTGTACCAATACTAAGACAGTTGTTGTCAGCTATACTTCTGTACCAATACTAAGACAGTTGTTGTCAGCTATACTTCTGTACCAATACTAAGACAGTTGTTGTCAGCTATACTTCTGTACCAATACTAAGACAGTTGTTGTCAGCTATACTTCTGTACCAATACTAAGACAGTTGTTGTCAGCTATACTTCTGTACCAATACTAAGACAGTTGTTGTCAGCTATACTTCTGTACCAATACTAAGACAGTTGTTGTGGATGATTTGAACAGTGCCACAATATTAACTGACTATTCTTAAATTTACCTGTCATTACTTACCACATCTTGCTATGCGACAAATGTTTGATACTTGTCTGCTTCAGTACTTTACATTGTAAACAGTGTGCAAAGGAAACACAGATCATAAAATAAATAGGTTTCTTCACTGCATCAAATGCCAGAAATTTGGAAAGTATGATCAAAGTATGTGCCGTTGAACTTAAAATTTGATCTGAAAACAATTTCTAGTTTGAGTTACTGTGACCTTGACATAAATCTGTCTCTTCCTTGCCTTACAAGCGGGCCAGTCAAAACGGTTATTGAAAAATTGAAGTTACTAATGAACTAGGCATATCACACAGAAGTGATTTGTCTTTGTGTATTTGTGTAATAGGCCCTGAGTATCACACAGAAGTGACTTGTCTTTGTGTATTTGTGTAATAGGCCCTGAGTATCACACAGAAGTGACTTGTCTTTGTGTATTTGTGTAATAGGCCCTGAGTATCACACAGAAGTGACTTGTCTTTGTGTATTTGTGTAATAGGCCCTGAGTATCACACAGAAGTGACTTGTCTTTGTGTATTTGTGTAATAGGCCCTGAGTATCACACAGAAGTGACTTGTCTTTGTGTATTTGTGTAATTGAGTGGCTGAATAGTCTAAGGCACTTGCCTTTACAGATCACTGACATCTCACCTCTGTCTGCATGGGTTTGGGTCTCAGCTCTGCCAACGTGGGTATGTGGGAAAGTTTGCAAGTAGCTTCCCTTGGGTCAGTGGTTCTTCTCAGGGTTTTCCTGGGTTCTTCCTGCACCAAATATACTGGCCGCTATGTATAGCTTATAATGTGCTGCCGCCATGTATAGCTTATAATGCTTATATGGTGTTAAACCCACAAAACCAAACTGGAGTATTTGTGACCTTGACCTTTGACTTTTGAATCTGGAATTACGAGGAATCCTCCTTGTAACAAAAGCAAGCCATCCACAAAATGTGGTCAAGGTAAAATAGACATAAATTTAATTATACAGTGGAATCTATTTTTCTTTTTTCAGTCTTGGTGACTTTGATCCTTTACATATTGACCCCAAAAATTAATGGGTACCTTTCTTGTCTCAAATACAAACCATTCACAAAGTTGGGTCATAATCTGTAGCATAGTTATGCAAGCCATTTACAAAGGTTGGTCAAAGTATCTAGTATACAAGTAAAGTTATTGTGTGAAAATAGCTTTCCTTCTTTCATTCCATGCAACCTTGACCTTTTATCCCAAAATCAATAGGTTTCTTCCTTGCCAAAAATGCAAGCTACTTACAAAGACTGATAATGCTAGATGTGAAGAAATTAAATAAGGAACAGATGGATGTACAAATGGACAACGTAACATAATACAATGTTTTATGGCAGATGTATACAAACTGGATATGTTTGGACCATTTTGGGGTACATTTTGGTAGGTTGCATTCTGGCAAGGACATGCTTGGACCTGCACCCTGCCAGTCTAAGTTATCACTTTGTAATCAAAGATTGGACAAGGTGTCACTGGTGTGTTAAGACACTTACAAGAGTAGCACCTGGCATACACAGTACCATATGCATTAACAGGGGTCACACTACCGGGCGAAGTAGGCGACAAAGTTGGCAAAAAAAATGTAAACTTCACCTTTTCTATTAGGAAAGCGAAAATGACTTCGCCCTGTCAGTTTGTTTAGATCTTCACCATGTGACAGTAGTTTATGGGTTTTGAGATGCTCCCTCAACCCGGCCAAGTAGTTAGTGTCAAGCCCCAGGTGAAATGGACTGCACATTGCCTTAGCAGGTGTTCGTATCAATGATGCTGACAAAATGAACTCCTGCACATTCACAGGCATTTGTTTTAATAGCTGACTGACCATTAACTCTTTCCCCCCACAAGATATTGTTGCCTGATTTCCGCATGTTATCATTTGATGATAAAAACTTACCTTGTGTTTCAAAACTAAATCATCTATATGGAAATAACAATTTGTTTTAAGAAAAGAATCGGTCAAAGCACTTTCTAAATATATTTTGAAAATTTTAACTGTCATGCTTGCATTATTTTCTTCATAAATCAGTTTGAAACTATAAGTGACCCTGTCAAGGGGTAATAATGGTGGATATCGCTGTATCATGGAAGTACGTCTTCATTACACTATCTGTTTTTGTAATTCATTGGGCACATAAATTAAGAAAATTATACAATTTGTAGAAAGCAAAGTGTAACTATTATGTAATAAAACATTTAGCCTAAAAATAAAAAAGTGTTGGTCAGAAAGTTATGGAACAATGATATGTTGTGGAATCGATAGGCACTGTAACTTATGGTCAAGGTTGTTTTCTTACATCACTCATTTTTGTTAAAATACGAGAAAAAAAAGCGAATTAAAAAATATCCAACCAATACATGACGTTATTACAAGTACGTAGACAAACATTAAAACCATAAATTTTCAATCCTACATAGGGATTGTTGTAACGAAGCTAGAAGTGAGTGGTCATATGAAGACAACCCGTTTCTAAAAACAGATGCATCTACATGGCATGCATCACGCCATATTTTCATATTTGTACTTGGCTGTGTGTCGCGATTCAATTACTTCAATCCTTCAGTTCATCATCGATGAATAGCTAAAGTAGTGTTTCAACTAGATTACACCATTGCAATAATAAATAGGTATAAATAGTTAATTAACTGCCACTAAAACAGATAATTTAATTTGTATACTTTTAAAAACTTCGCCAAAAAATGGGTCAAAAGATTCAAATCTAATTTAGAGTCAACTTCCTCAACATGCAGTTGTAAAGTTGAGATTATTCATCAGTGACCACTGTGGTTTGAAAGGATGAACACTATAATGTTGAAGACACCTTTGCATGTGCTCTCATGTACATGTTATAGGAGTTGTTTCAAACAAGTTTAGAAATGTTGTCGACTGCCATTTTCTAGTGAAGAAACTAACAAATAATTAAATGTGTTGCTTAAGTATTTTTACGTATTTGTAATTACAGTACTGTAATCTAGGTACTCCTTTCAGTTAAAATTAATTACAATGTATAGTTTATGCTATGCATTTTTGAAGTCGTATGGCCAAAATATATTGTATATTTCTCTCCATCAAAACATACACATTTTGCAAGTATGAATACACTGCATATGAGTATGATACATTCATACACTTACAAAATGTGTTCATAATATACATACAACATAGAGAATTTTCTACTTGAAGATAAAGTATTGCTTAAAACCAGTGTTAAATCCAAATATACATAATGAGATATACAGGACACAGTTCAAATAAGAGAACCAGAGCACGCACACACACACACACACACACACACGTTGCTGCCACTTCTCCTTGTCCTGCTCTCACTTCTCCCTATTCTGTCCAAAAGGAGAAGTCACTTCTCCCTAAAATTCAAGTCTAGCTTGACCCCTGCATTAACATAGATGTACATCATTAAAATGAAGTCTAACTTGACCTCCGCATTAACACAGATGTACATCGTTAAAATGAAGTCTAACTTGACCCCTGCATTAACATAGATGTACATCGTTAAAATGAAATGAAGAAAGACTGAAATTATATACCAAGCAAAATATTGTTAACACATGGCAGAAATAACTACATAGAGATATGAAGTATTAATTCTTCATATCGAAGTATTGATACTTAATACTGCTACATAGGGATTTTCCTTTTTCTGTGTTTTCCCATACTTTGTATCTCCTTTATCTATGTGCTTTTTTCACCTATTCTTATGTTTTCATACTCAATTGATAAACTTTCAAAGGTATGTGATAACAGTATGCTGCTTTTTCACTTGACCACTGAAATGTCCTCTTGCCCTATCGATATAACAACATAATCCAGAATTTACTTTGAATTTACAGTCAATATGCAAGCTCTGGAATTTTTAACACTTTTCAGCAAAGAAAATAATGTACATGTAGTAAAAGCAACAATAAAGAAAAAACTAGGTTGCTAAGTGGCAAAATGGAGTAAAGTGCCTTGTCCAAGGACACACCACTGTAGCTGACCTGGGCTGATCTAAGATAGGATTCGAACCCAGACCCTTTGAGTCTGAGTCTGGCACACTAACCATTAATCCACATTGGATTCTTCCCATGAGAAATGTAAACCATTCTCTTGTCTGCAACCCTTGAAAACTTGAAACAACCTAAAACTCAAGCGCATAATAAAAAGTGTATACATGATAAAACTCAAACCCATAATAAAAAAAACATGTGCGTGATAAGTGTATATTTGATAAGCATATACAGAAAATTAGTGCAAATGGACTTTCCAATATTTGTAAAGTAAAAATAAAGTGTAAAAATGTGTGCAAATGACAAATAAACTTTAGGACATAAACTTTATCCTCTGAAATAATTTTTTTTCTCAATCAGGTGATTACAATAACCAATATAAATTTGTCTCATTCTTATTCTGCCTTCTTTCTATCAATCCTTTCTTTAATCAAACATCATTTTAGAATATGCTGTAAGAGCTGATTGCTTAATTATAGAAACTTTTGAAATAATTATAATTAATTTCACTGACAATATAAAACTAAGCACATACAATCTTCACAGATTTTAATTATCAGAGGATATTTTCTTTCCCTACATTAACATCTGATATATTTTATCATGAGGTACAAAAAATGTGATATTTTAACGAGTGTTAAAGTGTATATAAATTTTTGCGCCACAAGATGAAATATATTAGGTATTTACACAGGAAAAGAAAATTTTCTTTTTATTATATACCAAAATTGCTCCTGTAGAAGATTAAACTCACTCTTCAGAATATCACCCCAACCCCTCTTTTCATAACTTCACCTCACTTTCAACTGTATTCAAAGGCTGATCATAAAAATATCAGTTTTTTAAGAGAATGGTGGATGACCAACTATGTTGTAATAAATGACATTTTTGACATTTTGTAAACTATTTTAGCCTATCTGGCTACAAGGCAAGTCTGATTTAGCAAAGCACCACACTGGGGTTTTACAATTGTTGGCAATACATGGGAAATAACTTCATGGAAAAATGAAAGGCATTGAGTTAAATTTCTTTAGCAAAAAAATAATTCCATGACTGAAAGATAATGCAGTTTCCATTTATTTGTTATAGCTCAAAAAGTGCTAATTTTATTTTCTGCAAGTATAACTTCTGTAGGCACACACAATCAAGCACCACATGGCATGATGGGAAATCTTGTAAATTCACAAACTTTTACAATTTTGTTACTTACATTTTTGCCTGAAAAATATTTGATTTTCACTTGAAATAAAAGATTGTGATGGATTAAACATCAGATTATCTGCTCACCATTTTGTTGGCTTGATATGTAGATGAAGAATCTTTTGTAGATACAATTTATTGATGAACCAGGACCTGCCAATCGGCTGATAAATGCTTTAAGCTCACAATTAAACAAAATATTTGTTATTCTCCTATAACTGCTTATGCTTACAATCCATATTTAACACTTAAGTATCAATCTGAAAACAATTAAAGTCATTTAAGAAGTGGACTTTTACACAAATTAAAAAAATGGCTACTTTCATAAAATGTCAACGAAATATACTAAACATTTTGGACATCCCTCCCCCATTACAGCTGCAAATTTACATTACTAATAATGTTTAAAGTGTCTTTAGTTACAAAGAGATCTATACTACAACATTAAAAAGACAACTTTTCAAACTTTTATTTCCATTTGGTCTGATAATACATGTATTGAGTCAGTTCATAAAATACCAACTTTTCTGCAATGAAATGTATTTTATATTAAAATTTTATATTGTTTTAGGCAAGCTCTGAGGTGCCAGAAAAGATCAACAAACAGCAATGAGTCGCAGTCCAAATGGTATCAAACCAACATCACAGAATAAAACCAATTCAACCCAATCGATGGTGATTGAAGTGAAACCAGAATACAATAGAGAAAAAAATCAGAGGTCAGATGAGGTCAATAAGTCAAGGTCAAACAAAGTAAATGCATCAGGCAAGGAGAAGATAAACACAACAAAGCAAAGGCAGGTGGAGGCAATGAAAGTTACGGAAGATGTCTGCGCAGATCTTGAAACAGATGACTGCTATCCTGAGTGTTTGAAAAAGACAAGACACAAGACCTGGTTCAAAGTGTTTCTTTTCCTTCTCATCTTTGGCCTCGATGCTCTGGACCTGATATCTGATTGGTTACTTTATCGAGACGTTGTGGCCACTGAGGAAGGTTTAGTTTTTGGACCACCAGAAAAAGAAATCATAATTTCTCTACTTTTTTTCTCTATCCTTGGCTCTGTAACCTTTGTATTTGAAGTCGTCAATCTTGGATTTGAAATCTTTAAAAGCAATCCTTGGATCGACACAGATCTTTGCTCTGCAATTATTGTCTGGATCGAAGATGTTCCTCAAATTATTTTGAGTGTTATAATAGCAGCATGCCGTGAGGAAGCAATCAGTTACTTCCAGCTTGTCAAGGCTTCAGTTGTGATTCTAGGATGCATCATTCGTATTGTCATTGCTTCAATTAATTACTGTAATAAAAGAAGCCTTTGTGAGGCTCGTCAAAAGAATGCCAAGTCACGACTGCATACAGCCTATCGTGTCTTCATCATGCTAGGTCTGATTATCATCTTTTCTGGCTCAATAGCAGTATTTATGTTCACACAATCTGAGAGAAACCCTGATGGCTCAATCAACTTCAAGGTACCTCACATGATTTTGAGAGGAGAGTATGATGATAAGAAATATTTCAACAATGTCAGCATTTACTTCAGTCATCCACTGTTTGACTACAATACAACTGGGTCCATTGACCCTGACTCCGCTAATTGGATAAGGCTCATGAAAATTTTTGATGTGCAACATGAACATGCTGATGACTTGTTGAAATTCCAATATGACGAGGCCACAAAAAGCAAGCTGGTTATTTGGCAGTCTGATGACAATGGTAATCTGAACGTACAGGACTGCTACACTATTGACAGATCGCTACAAAAATTGATCATTGAATCAAACTGTAACTCCTTTTTAACCAGTGGGATATCGGTAATAACTTTCAAGTTTCATTATGTTAAACCGCGCATTCCAGGACTTGTATTTGGTGACATCACTTATAATGTAAAAGTCAATGAGTCTGGCATGTGCCATGATCCAAACACCTCCATCGTCAGCAGCATGCAGAAGCGATCAACAGCTCGCACAGATGCTGTGATGCGGTATTATCGTAACAAAGACAGTGTCAGTGGGGACAAGCATGTGATACAGACATCAACAACAGATGCCCGATTTTACAACATCACCGATCTTATTGACATTGAGATGGTCTGGAAAACTGGTTTTGCCTACTGCACAAGCACTGGGAGTTTATCTCCTCACCATGATAAGAACATAAATGTGCCATGTTGACACTGACATACAATACTAATCTTTCTAATACGGTTTGTATCATTATTGGTCAAAGTTCATAATTTGATTGTACAATACAATATAAACCTTTCGATATGGTTTGTACCTATATTAGTTAAAGTCCGTATTCTTAATTGTGTGATGTTGTAGGTACAAGTTTACTATGTTAGTAAAATTTTGATTAGTTGTAAGTGTTAAATTCACAGGCATGGTATAAAACCAGTGCATTCATGCAGAACTGATTATAAGTACAAGTTTACAGGCCCAAAGACAGTTTCTCTTCTGATAATGTCTCCATGCTGTTGTCTTAATTTTCTTATATACATATATTCATGACCTTTTTGTACATATAATTTGAAAGACTGGTTCTCTGTGATTTATTTTGTCTATGAATGTGGGGTAACTTTTTGAAAGGAAAATACATTTTATCTTCACATTAGCTCTTATTACAAGTCAAATACTGAAAGACAGTATCTTTTTCCATATAGTTTTATGAAACAGTGCTAAAAAAATCAGAGAGCCTGACTCCCAGGGCCCCTCTAATTTTAGATTGGGCCCCTCTTATATTCTAAGTGAAGTACCCATCGGGCTTGTCGAGCCTGAGAAAACTTCGATCGCACTAATGAAATGAGGAATTTTATTTTCAAGTTGTTGAAAGACTATTAAATTATTAATATTTATTCCCATGTATGCCCCTTACCCTTATGAAGATTGCCTACTTACTGTATTTCTATTGTAAGCTGTAAACTTTGTGTACAATGCAAAGCATGTGACATATGAATGAGGAACAGATTGCCTGGGTTACCTATAATTAGTGCTCACCTGGCTTTAATGTACATGTGATTCTACCGGCCATAGGACAAAAATACATTTTATGGCTGTCTACCGCACATACCATTTTATAGTTGAAATCTACCACTTTTGAAAAGGGTCAACAAAACAATTACAATGGGATCTTTCAAGATAAAAGCATCCAAGAAAATGTTGGCAAAGATAAGCTTACAAATACAATTTTGTAAATAAAAAAATTCTCTTTTGGACATTCTATTTTTCTCTTAGTGACAACAGTCCTTGATTTATTTTTTTTAATAAAAGATCAATGCAAAGTCAAGCCTTTGCACAGTGATCACCCTTTGAACTGGCCAAAATTGGCCCTTTTAGACAGGTGGCCTTCAAATCAAGGGTCACCTAACATGGCAACCCAAGAGATCAGAGATAGAAGGAGAGCAAGGATTATTGAGAAAAAGCTGAAGCAGTATTTAGAATTCTGAGTAAAGATTAGATGTGTGTTTGCAAAACACATATGCCACCAGACATGAAGAACAAAATGCCCACATTAGTGGCAGTCAGGCATATCAGTCACTTTTCTTATGGCAGTGTTAACACTTTATTAATGTTTTAGTCAAAGGTTTTGGTTTTGATTAGGGTTTTTGTTTCGGTTAGGTGGGAAGTGATGCATAGCAGTCACTTTTTTTACAGCAGTGGCAACAGTTTGTAAAGGTTTTGGTAAAGTTGTTAATTTGCATATACCCGGTACTTCCTAAACCCTTTGATAGATTATCATACTTGGCATAAATCATTATCAACCTAAGGCAATTCATTTCTATGACACATTCTCACTTGCTCCTTTTACCTTGGGGTCAAAGTCACAGTCACAGAAAATTTGCATTCAGGTTTTAGTTACTGCATATACTCAAATATAACTCATACAAACTGCAACCTGCATAGACCCAGATCTGCCATCGCATAATGTGCCAGCAGATCTGGGTCTATGCAGTTTGTAAGGGCTAATCAGTAGAACAAACAACATAGACCCTGATTTGCTGGCACATTATGCGACGGCAGATCTGGCTCTATGCAGTTTGCAGTTTGTAAAAGCTTATATGTGAGTATATATGGTAACTAAAACCTGAATGCAAATTCATTTCCACATAGGGGCCTGAGTGCTTCTACTGGAATGCAAATTCATTTCCACATAGGGGCCTGAGTGCTTCTACTGGAATGCAAATTCATTTCCACATAGGGGCCTGAGTGCTTCTACTGGAATGCAAATTCATTTCCACATAGGGGCCTGAGTGCTTCTACTGGAATGCAAATTCATTTCCACATAGGGGCCTGAGTGCTTCTACTGGAATGCAAATTCATTTCCACATAGGGGCCTGAGTGCTTCTACTGGAATGCAAATTCATTTCCACATAGGGGCCTGAGTGCTTCTACTGGAATGCAAATTCATTTTCACATAGGGGCCTTTGTGCTTCTACTGGAATGCAAATTCATTTCCACATAGGGGCCTGAGTGCTTCTACTGGAATGCAAATTCATTTCCACATAGGGGCCTTTGTGCTTCTACTGGAATGCAAATTCATTTCCACATAGGGGCCTGAGTGCTTCTACTGGAATGCAAATTCATTTCCACATAGGGGCCTGAGTGCTTCTACTGAAAGCAGCCAGTCAGAATTGTTTAAGTCAGCATATACTTTCAAACTTGGAAGAGAAATGTTATGAATAAATGCCATCAATTTGACGCAGAATTCAGTTTTGGTATCATACTTTAACTTCACTGTGAATAGAATGAATGGAAAAAGTGTACAGAAGGAATCTTAACAGAAAATGAGGCAGATAAGCTTAGAATGTGAAGAAATTTTGGCTTGAATTATGATCTTCTTCAATGTTCAAAGGAATCACGATTATAGAGAATTTTTTCTTTGGTTAAACGAGGTTATCACTCATGGGATTATACAAGTGTTTATTAATTAAATGGATAAACAACCTTTGTCCCAGAAAATGTATGGAAATGTGCTGATTTATTATTGGTGGAATTCCATGGACTCTCTCTCCTGACCACATGTACAGATTTGTCCATATTTTCCAGATTTCTGGTTCTAGTTGTGGATATGCAGACGGATAATGCAAAAGTGCAGATTTTTTCATAATCAAAATTTACATTTTGCACTGGCATATTTTTTTTTCTAATTGCTTTATTTACTGGTTAATTTTCTGGTCAATTGTCGATGTATTTGAAAATATTGCAAGATGGAGGGATGATTTACTGGGAAAAATACACAAAAATAATAGCGACCTCATTTTTTTCCCCTACTCCTAGCAGTTTGCTGCATGATTTCTGTTAAATAAGGATTTCATTTCTTAACTGAGGATAAAAGGTGTGGTTCTCCTCTCACTCTCTTTCCCTCCTAGGCAAGCAAAGAATGTCAGATGCCTGCATGTGTAATATGTTGCCAAATTTATAAATTTTTTGTTATAAACACACAACAAATGCAAATGTTTGCTATCTACTGTTTGGAAAATATCAATAAGAGGGCAGAACACATTGGAATACATGCAAGGTCAAACATAGGTTACATATTTTTACAATTTTAATTTGCAAGGCCTTGAAAACACATCTCATCTATCCACCTCTCTCTTTCTGCTGTGATCACTATCACGAAAGAGGTAAATCATACAGAACATGACTGTGCATTCATGAGAAAGGCCAGCACAAGATTCTTATGGTAAGAAACTGGTGTCAATACTCCAATTAACAATCTAATTTGATTACACTGGTTTAATAGGGAAACACTCTTTAGTATGTTGGAAATATCTGTTCGTTCTGATGTCACTTTTAAAACATTATTGTCTATATCATGCTGAGGAAATGGGAGCTAAGTGCCTTTCCCAAGGACACATGAAGGCAGCTGACCAGCACTGACCTGAACGGGTATTGAACCTGCGACTCATGGATTATGAGTTCGAGTCCAACACTCTACTAACTGAGCTACTGTGGTTCCCTGTTAGAAATATGGATACAAATATGCAAGCAAAATTTCATTTGTCTATATTGGATGGGTTTTATGCAATCTTGCTAAATAAGCTTCTTGGGACTAACAAATGTTAAGGACATAACCAAATCAAGATGTCCCTGCTGCAAGCAGTGGGTCCCTGCTGCAAGCAGTGGGAGCATAAAAAACAAAAACAACTTAATCAAAACATCAACATCAAACAGACAATCTGTGGTTTTATGCTGCTATGTATAACCTTTAACTGTTACATTTGTCGAAAGTAAGACAAACAGAAAGAACAAGGACAGAAAAAACTCAGTTCATATACTAACCAGATTCTATTTCTTCCTGTGGGATGCCTTTGGCTGGATTGTAAGCACCTGTTCTCATTGCATAATCTGTACTAAGGGCCAGTATATTAACCCAGTGACCATGACCTTGTAGTGTTCGACACAACACTCCCTGAAAATAACATGCAAAAAATGTTATCATTAATCACTCTTGTGAGTTTTATATTGGGTATTTTTTTCAAGAATATCAAAGTTTCACATCCAATTAATGTTGTCACTTGCAACTACTCTAACAATTTGTCCACATATTAAAATTTTCAGATAAAATAAATACCGCATGATTGCCATGGCTCATGCAGTTTCCTAATGAAGTAGAAATGCATTTAAACTGAAAGTCCAGACCAAATGCATTAAAACTGAAAGTCCAGACCAAATGCATTAAAGATGAAAGTCCAGACCAAATGCATTAAAGCTGAAAGTCCTGACCAAATGCATTAAAATGAAGTCCAGACCAAATGCATTAAAACTGAAAGTCCAGACCAAATGCATTAAAACTGAAAGTCCAGACCAAATGAGTAACTTGAATATTAAGGTGAATAAGCTTCCATGACAACTAGATGTGTGGAAATAATGTAGACCCACTAATAAAGTTTTGACACTGACATTTTCTGAACACCATTACTGTATATACTCACATATAATCTGATTCCAAATGCAAACAACATTGACAATGATCGGCTGTCACATAATGCACAGGCAGATCAGGGTCTATATTGTTTGTTCTACTGATTAGTCCCTACAAACTGCATAGACCCAGATCTGCCGGCACATTATGCGACGGAAGATCTGGGTCTATGCAGTTTGCAGTTGGTATCGGCTTATACGCGTGTATAGATGGTAATTAGTCAACAATTTACTTTTTTCAGGAAGCAGTATTACTCTTTATGACTGCACGTTTGCAATTGATGCATATATGCACATCAATTGATGTCGGGATGTGCATTACTACAAAATTCTATTTTTAGACAAGAGTATAGTGAACCCTTATAAAATGCAATCCTAAATCAAGCTCGCGCGAGCTTGTGATTACTCGTGGCAAGCTCATTATAAGCTTGTTATTATCTCAATTGTAGCTAGCAGACTAGGTGGGAGCTTGCGGCGAGCTCAGTGAAGCTCGTATAAGAAATTTGGCAACATCCAAGTACAGTCGCTCACACGATCTTGCTAGCAAACCCTACAGATAAATTAATTATCATCTAGAAAACTGCATATAGTGATGGTGATAAATTTGCTACATAATGTAACATTTGTTGTCTATAAAATCATTATTTTGCATATCAAATCAATAATCTTTACATGTTTGGAAAGGTATTTTAATTCCCTGTCTATTAGTTATTTTATTTTATTTTAGCTTTTAATTGCATTAGTATATTAACCGTAGGGATTATCCAGGAGCTCTGCGGATGTTGTAATATGCTTACAAGTTTTTGACACTTTACACCTATGTACTTAATTGCATGTATTTCTTGGTACTTATAATACACAAACTGATCAATGAATAAACTTAACTATGTGATGTGAATATTGATGATATCTCACATTAGTGAAAATTTATGACTGATTAAAAGTGTGGTGACATTTTATTTTTACAAAAACCAACAATTTCATAAAAATAATTCATATGTTAGTATTTTATTTAGTTCTAGCATATATACAAACATGAACAAGGTTTTTGCAATGTTCATAAAATCAATTTTAACAAACAAGAGTGAATTCATACATGAAATGAAAAGCTGAAAGTAGAAAGTACAGCAATATGTCAACCAACCAAATCAATATCAAAATACAATGTTAACTACCATCATGTACATGTATATAGAACAAAACTTATTATGCAGCACAGGATATGAATAAGAATATTTCATTTGTTTAAATATTCCAGGAAACAAACCTCTCTTAAGTGAAATATAAAAATGTTAACATGTTAAAATGGTTAATGTTCAAAAATGTTAAACTTCATGGTACTGCATTCAGAGTTTTATTCAGTATATATAGTTCATGTCTTCAATTTTGATGTACATGTCTAGTCCAAATTTTCTACATGAATGCACATTTATCAGGCATATTCAATAGAATTGTGGTACACAAAAACAAAAGCAGTGTCCTTGCCATCATTTAATTGGATATAAACACACAAGTCTTTGATGCTTGTAATCAGAACAATTTTGTACTGCACATACTTTGATTTCAAAGGGACTGTATTAACAGGATTTTCATTCATCATACCATTTTCAATTGAAACTTCAGTGTTAATTGCTAATTCCTTTATAACTGCATAATATTGTGGTTGACACAAACAATCAATGGAACAATCACTGTAACACAGCATATAAACTTCTATATATTTCTCAACATGGCCAAATTTTCTTGATGCATCATTTTCATAGAACATAACAGTGTACAAGTTTCATTCTTCAACTGCAGTATACTGTAAAGATTGAAACAGAATTCCATCTTTATACATTCTGTAGAAACAAAGCACTTTTTTTGGTTAATTAATGCCAAGGACTGAAGTTAAAAGGTTAAGCTGTTCATCTGAAAGTCTGTGCAGTACTCACAGCATCAGTGCAAGCAACAGGACACTAACCAGTACTTAATTCAGCACAGCAATTTGTCACAAGACATAAAAAGTTACAGTCCAGACACCATTTAGGAGCTGGACCTACAACCTTCACCCTAGTGAAAATGCATCTTACTAAAATGTCCTTATTTTAGCAAAATTTTGGTATTTCATCAAATTTCAGTAATATTTCACTGAAATTTCAGATTTTGCCAAAATTAAGTGGCACATGAGAACCTTGTTGGAAATGTATGCAAATTGGGTAGACTTTGCAAGCTCATGTGTGCAGTTTGTTAGATCTTGTGAGCCAAGGAAAAACTAACCAAATTTTCACATGTGCAAAAAGGAAAGTAAATGAATGTGATTTTATTTCTGTATTATACCGGTACATTTCCATACAATATCAATGCTTAAATAAGGGGTATTTTTTTACCAAAAAGGGGGAACAAAATCATTATTTATAAAATTCCATTCTTCTGAATGTTTTGCTTTTTATATAATCAGGCATGCTATACCTATCCCTGTTGTTATTACTGTAAGTGTAGTTGTGAACTGTGTGAAATAGTATCATTATTAGTAGTATTATTATCTGCAGCCAGAAGAAAAAAATTGTCAGTTCTTTTATACTGAATAAAAACTAAATAATGTATAGAATTATTATTTTCTTTGAGAGAGAGAGAGAGAGACAGACAGACAGACAGACAGAGACAGAGAAAAGAGAGAGACAGATAGACCCATCCCATTCTGCCAGCATTCTATAAAGAATTATGCTTCACAAATTTTGGTTTTAAAAAAAATCAAATCATAAAATCACTTAAGATGAAATGTGGTTTTCCGTGAAAGAGATCTAATTAGGTATCGAGACAGTAATGGTGGTTATTTCCCTTGTTTACAGTCTGGAGACTGGTTTATTGATCACAAAATATCCACATAACATATCTGAGGTAATAGCACAGGACTACCATGGCAGCCTCGTTCTCAAACAGGCTCCATTTTTAAGTTTGAACTATCACAATTTAGCTCGTTAATTTGGGAAATTTCATTGCAAGGAATCATGGAGTTATCATGTTGGTGAGTAAAGTCAAGATTATATTGCATTTTGCTGGTTATGGGACTGCATTTTGTCAGCCGTTTTAGAATTGTTGTGGCACAGTTTTGTGCCCACAATTTACTACGCAAATTAGATGACCTAGTAATCTTGCTCTACATAATCATTAAGACTATAATTTTGCAGATCATTATTATTTACCGCTGCACCTGCCAAAACTGCAGTTCTAGATGCAATGTTGTCAGTTATTGACAACAGGATGACGAGATTAGTAAATTACATGCAAACTTGTTAATCTCATTTCTGTTTTTGTTAGGGACTGTTTTTCTTTATCTCGCATATCAAATTCTACAATTGTTCTTGTGCAGTGAACTTTAACCAGTGCCTAGATTTACTAGAACAAACCAAAACAAAGAATTAACCAGAACAAAAATGAAATTACTGGAACAAAGCAATATTTAGCATTTTTCCACATAAATGCCATGTCTCTTAGACATAAGTATTGCTGATAGTTTCAAAACTGAAAGACCACAATATACGTTTTTAAATAGAGACAATGCACCTCATGGTTCATGCAATGTGCATTTGATTGGTACATAGAATCACCAAAAAGGATTACAAAACCAAAAAGGTACCATATATACTTGCATATAAGCCAATACCAACATCAAACTGCATAGACCCAGATCTGCCATCACATAATGCGCTGGCAGATCTGGGTCTATGCAGTTTGTAAGGACTAATCAGTAGAACAAACAACGTAGACCCTGATCTGCCCGGGCATTATGCGACAGCAGATCTGGGTCTATATTGTTTGCATTTGGACCCAGATTAAGCGCGAGTATATATGGTAGTAGTGCTATACATACAGAAGAAATTAAGAAAATCAATATTAATACAAATTTTAATATTTATACCATTTTACTTGTTTTGTTGAAAATATTTACAATAAAAATACATAAATTTCATTGAAATAACATTGAAATCATACATGATCATACCCGTGTAATGCTTTGTTTTATGTAATTAATACTTTTTAGTGAATCTCATCATTGTGGCAAACATTAAAATTAAATAAATGAACGCATGTACTGGTGTTGATAAAAATAAAAATCCCAGTAATAATATGCAATAATATTGCTGCACAAATTGATGTGCAATGTGGAAAAATGATACAGAAGGAAGAGAGTTTGAATGCTTGTTTACGACAAAGCGCCAAGCAAAAACTGACCGTCGATGCCACAGACAAAAAAGACAGTGACACGCATACACTTTGTGCATAATTACACATAAGGAACATTCGGAATATGTCCAGACTGATAAATAATCTAGTTACTGGTTAATTAAGTAGTTCAGTTGAAGTTAGGTATTACATTAAATATAAATATAAATATTAATCACATCGTAAATAATATCTAAAGCTTTAAATCTACTGCCTTACAATATACTCTATGTTATACAATTGAAGTAGGTAACCAGGAAATTTCAATAAATGAGTGGTCTCCCTTCACTTTGTTCGTTAAAAAGTCAACAATTTCAGTAAAAATATAACACCCTTTTGTAGTAAGTCCAAAATTTTTAATTACATTATGAAACATTTTAATTGTTTGATGATTATGAATATGTTTCCTTTGTTCTGGTAATTTCATTTTTGTTCCAGTAATTCTCTTTGTTTTGGTTAGTTCTGGTAAATCTAGCTACCGAACTTTAACTGAGGACAATTTTGAGGTTGTTTACATATAGGCATGCTTCTGATTTTTTATTTTTCATTTTTTATAGAAAAAATGGCAGTGATTCTATTTAAAGGGTTTTGAGGAATAAAGTGAGTAATTTCATTGTTCTTTTTTAAAAGATGTAAAGTACCGAATGTTTGAGAGATAGGATGTCACAACCCTTTCAAAATGGATGGTAAAACTAAAATTTAGGATCTCTTATGGAATCAGTCAGGAATAATAATTAGATATGTTTCTAAGTCTTGTGAAGTGATTTTGGAATGTTGAACTAAGAAAATTAAATGCTTTTGCCAAATAGGTAAATAGTCATATTTTTTGTTCAGGTTTACCAGTACATGTTGCTATAATCTATTTCAGTGGATGGTACCTGAATCATACAAGAAGCAGGGGAGGATGCATTATGTTATTCTGAAAGGATTTGTTTAGTTGAGGTGGTTAAGTGTATTTAAAAAGAATAACTCTCTTGTTTTTCATCTAAAAGTGTAATGATTTTAACAGATGGGGAGGGGAAACCTAACTATTTGACATCACCCCCCCCCCCCCAATGGATTTCTATATGGAAGTGAAGTAAAATGTGTCTAAAGTCATCCAGAAAAAAATGTGAAGATTTTCCCACATATTCAAGAAAGCGTCTGTGAGAGATTACTTACATTGAAGAGCTTGTCTTTCTGTGAATCAGCCTGAAGTTCTGGAATCTTTCCTAATAATTCAATGGATATGATCCAGATTATACACCCACTAAGTCTCCTTTATTTGCTCTATGTGCAAAACTTTTGCAAGGAATGCAGTATGCTTAATTTAAAAAAGACAATGTAACAGATAATGAGATGTATTTTGTGTATGAAATGCTATCACAAAAGAAAAGGAACACCATATCAGTACATCATGGTACTCTATTGAGAGGCTTCAGTTTAACAAACTTGTAAACGTTATGACAGAAACTACTGGCACAAATGTTCAAAAGAATGTTTAACTTTGATAAATACTATTTCAAGCAATTATGATAAATACAGTTTCAAACAATTATGAATTTGTATTCATTCCTTCCACTTGTTTCCTTTGATTTATTCATAGATTTTAGAGGTCCCCAGTGAAACTGCATGATTAATAGCAAACAAAGCCTGAGTATGTGCAACGAGTTCTCTAGAAAGGGTGCATATGTAAAACAATATACATGGCTCAAAATTAGGATTTTTTTTCTCACTAACCCACAGGATCACCAAAATAATATTGGTACTGATCCTGCCTAAATTTCACTGATCCTGCTAAAATCAAACAGAAGCCAGTTCAGTTTTTAATTCAACATTTAATATTCATTAACATCAACTAAAAACAATAACTGTATTTCATCAACAGGACTCAATAATCAGGTACCCCACACACTTTCATATTTCTCTCAATACTCAGTGCAGATGGTGCACAATATCACAGCCTCTCCTGGGTCATACTTTAGCCATTCATGTTTTTTCCCTCAGCATTTCTGGTACTTTTTTAGTCTCTTCTCTTGATCATATTTGTGATCGCACTTTCTCTTGTAATTAATTTCTGCAATTTCTGTGGCAGCTGAACCTCTTGCAAATACTTCTACATGTTTACAATTGTCACCGCACAATGCACTGAATGATTATCAATGATACAAATATTAAAACATTGTTCTCTATAATTTGGTAACATATATGGTAATTAATTTATCTGCAGGGTTTGCTAGCAAGATTGCAAAAAGCAAATGTACTTGTATGTTGCCACATTTCTTCTATGAACTCACTGCAAGGTCCCACCTAGTCTGCTACCTACAGTTAAGATCATAACAAGCTTGTAGTGAGCTCATTAGGAGCTATCACAAGCTCACGTGAGCTTGATTTAGGATTGCATTTTTATAAGGGAATTGACAGTGTGTTGTGAGCTTGTATACTCACTGAGTTGCGAGCTTGTATGCTCATTGTAAGCTTTTTGCGAGCTAGAGCATGCAAAGTTTCAGTGAGATTGCTAGAAGCTCATTGAAAGCTTGACATGAGCATGTTTAAACTTGTTGCAAGCTTACTGCGATTTCATAATCATTCCAATTCTGGCTTCCATGTGCTATATATCAAAGTCGTGAGCTCGTGCATGCAAAGTTTCAGCGAGTTTGTTACTGTCTTGAAATAAGCTTGTCATTTTTGTAGGGGAATGGCAAATTATATGTCCACCCCATGTTTAATACTCCTCTATGTACATAGCTGAAATATTTTGTGCAGAAACCAATTTTCTTTTTGGTCAAGTGACCTTGACATTTGATCTTTTGACCCCAAAATCAATGGTTTCTTCCTTACCCCAAGTGTAAGCATACCTGCCATAACACATCATGTAAAAAACATGATTTTTGACTAGCAAACCCCAAACACAGTCATGTTTCGAAAAACACAATTTTCAATAATCTAAGGATAGAAAAAAAGGCCATTTTTTTTACTCCCACTATACATGTCCAAAGCATGTAGTCTGTATAAACAGTAAGCAGTCCTGCTTAGAGCCTATGTAAAACTAACCTTAGAGCAATTTATACAGTTGATTATCATGGACTCAATTAAAAGGTAAGGTGGTCAGAGATAAACAACCACCATTTCGCAGATTACCTAACTGGCTAAGAATAGCAGAGATGATGCCATGTCAAGTCCTTTGAACACTTGTACGAGAGCTCATTGGTTTGTACAATCATAGAGACGCATGTTGAAGAACAAAAGCTATTATATATCATTGCCTTCAATGATAATGTTTAAGCCATTGTTATTATTGGCAAGTTTATGATCATCGTCAACGTTTCTCTTAAGTCAGATTTGAATAAATATATAAAACGCAAAACATTATTATTTCGGTAGTTGGTATAGTGTACAAGTGTGGTAAATTTTTTAAGGCAAAATGTCGAAATGCAGCTGTGATTTAGGAAAAGATGAGCTATCTGCAAAAAGAGTAAAGCCCAGCAAAACAAAATTTCAGAACTCCTGGACGGAGTTTGACTTTGTGAAGTGCAGCAGCAAGGGCAAGCATTTTATTTTTTGCACACACTGCAAACACCATACTGACATTGGTCATTCTGCAGTGTACAACATCATTAACATAGCAAAACCACCCAGCATGTTTGCCACTCCCTCACAGTAATGCAGATGCAGAAAGATCATTTTCTATGCTGAGAAAAATTCAGCAAGATCTTCAGGGAAGTTTGAACAACAGTACAATCTAGTCTAATAAGTGCCAGGATGAACACAACTGACATCTGTATTACCTTCAACCCCCACCCACCCACTGAACTATTGAAAGCAGCAAAGACTGCATCTAATTAAGAAAATTTTCCACTGTCCAGTGGATTTTAAGGACAGAACTTGGTTTATTTTTTTATTAATTTTTTTAAACATGTCTGTGTGGTTGTGTTTATGTGAGTGTGGGCACATGTGTACATGTGTGTGGTGATGATACTATACAATGCTAAGTCTACCAGCTATTTTTGGTTTGTTAAGTATATTAAGTGCTTCAAAGAAAACAGATATATTATATTCATTTTTATAAAATTTGAATTTCCAGTAATTTTATGTAGCTTATATGAAACGATAACTTATTCTCAACTGGACATCACTTTTTTAGGTCATGTGCACTGACCCCCAATGGGACCTGAAAACACACTTTTTGAGTCCCAAAAACCCCCCAGCACCGTCTGTGAATATTGCAGGTATGTGTAAGCCATCCACAACGTTTGGTTCAGGTCTATGATGTATAATTAATGTTCTTGTGTGGGATCTATTTTTCATCTATCAGTTACAGTCATCCTGACATTTGACCTTTCGACCCCAAAATCAATACTCTTCTTTCCTACCCCAAGAGCAAGCGATTATCCACAAAGTTTGATCCAGGTATGTGATGTAGAACTAATGTCATTGTGCAGAAACCGTTTTTATTCTTTTAGGCACAGTGACCTTGACCTTTGACTGTTTGTTCCTGAAATCAGTTGTGCTCTTCCTTACCCAAAGTGCAAGTCATCTACAAAACTTGATAACCACAGATAATCGAGAACTTAAGTTACTGTGCATGCTGATGGCTAAAAACCTCAAGTTATTGTGCAGAAACCATTTTTCTTCTTTCAGTCACAGTGACCTTGATCTTTGACCTTTTGACCAAACATCAATAGGGTTCTTCCTTACACCAAGTACAAGACATCCACGAAGTTTGGTAAATGTAGATGGTGGACAACTCTACTTATTGTGCCAAAATGAAATTGGTAACAGATGGACAGCATAACATAATACACTGTGCTGTATGGCAGGGATATGTAAGAAAATATACTTTTTCATTATTTAAGAACTTTCAATATACTACAAATTTATTTAAAAAAATGAATATAAAGTTGGTCTGAGGAAACTATGTAAACTTTTTTCTATGTAATTTAGTCTGTGTAAAGCAATGCACACATGCAAAAGTAAACGATGTAAACTTTTGTCTATGTAATTTAGTCTGTGTAAAGCAATGCACACATGCAGAAGTAAAAATTTCTTTTAGATCAAGCTGAATATTCTAACTGTCTGCACAAGCACATGTGTTAGAAAACCTTAGTGAGATTTTTGCTTCTAGCAAATCACAGTACAAATGTTATGACCTGTTAAAGAAGTGACCATGGGTACTGCTTAATGAAAGTTTATTACTCCCTTGTCAATACTGACACTATAGAAGGTTAATTACTCCTTTGTCCATAATGACAATATAGAGGGATAATTACTCCTTTGTCAATAATAACACCATATAAGGTTATTTACTCCTTAATAATGACACTCTAGTACATTAATTCCAGTTTGTGAGCACAAATTTCTTATTCTTTCAATTAATGCCATCTGTTTGTCTGTATCACTATGTTTGAATTGCTGTAGGTAATGTATTTAACTTCACAATGGCATGATAGTGTAAAATATATTAATATTTGTTCTAACAGATGGGGTTAAGACAGTATGGCATAATTAAATAGAATTCTTACAGCACTTCCCCATTTTGAACTCGAAAGTTCGAGCCTCTGGGTAGGTCTCTGAGGGTAAAGACTGCCCCAGGGGAAAATGTAAGTTTTGTATCTGCAGTTGTCTTTTTATGCCCAGCAATTATGCACATAGTTATAGGGTGGGCATTTCCGTAGTTTCCAAGTTATGAACAATGGCATACATGCCATAACACGACGTGTCACGCGAAAAACACAATTTTGGATTCCCAAACCCCCCAACATGGTCGTGTTTTGAAAAACATGATTTTCAGTAATCTTAGCAATTAAAATTTTTCCCACAAAAAAAGAAGAAATTTTGTTTACATTTCTTGATCTCAATGATATATGCCAGTAATCTGTGCTATGTATAAACAGTAAACAGTCTTGCTCAGAGCTCATTCTAAAACTACCATCGGGGCAGTTTATACAGCTGTTTTAGAGACAATTAAAAGGTAAGGCTTTCAGATATATACACCTTTCAGAGATTTACTGTATTGGCTCACAGTAGCTAGGGTGATCGTGTCAAATCCTTTGAGCACTGCTGAGAGAGAGTCCATTGGGCTAATTTGCATAGGTAAAGTACACTAAGTGGAACAACCCAATTTGTCTGAAGTTAAGTGCATCAAACAGATGCATGTTGAAACACAAATGTTATTACACATCACTGACTGCACTGAATGAGAATGTTGAAGCCATCTTTATTAAAGTTTGTGATCAGCGGCAACGTTTCTCTGAAGTCGGATGTTTACTCCACATGTAAAAGTCAAAACATGATTATTTCGCTAAACGACCCCCCCCCCCCCCCATGGCCGAATGGCCGAACACGTCTCTAATTCAACCAAACAAAAACAATTATTTCGGTAGGTTGAACAACAGCACCAATCAATTTTCAATGCAGTGTTGCACCTAGGATCCAAAGGTCATGAGATACAGTGTTCCTCACCCTCCAGATTTGTTGGGGGGGGGGGGGACACAACATTTTAAAGGGACAAAGGAAAATTGTATTACATAATGCACTAGAAGTGCTAAAAAATTAGATAATCTTATTTGCTTCAACAGTTTTGCCACCTAAATTTTCTTATACTTTCCTTGGACATTTACATGATTGCTATAAACGTTTTATCATGTGATCAAGTAACTCGTGAAAACATCAACATGTTTGAATATCTGATTAACTTTAAATGAACTGCACCATGGACTTTTAATAATTTAAAAGTATTAAATCATTAATCAAATGACAAATTGTGTATTTGCATAAATTAGTACCTTTTTTCATTAATTCAATCTGAGAATAAATTAAATCTTCACTGCCGTAGGTGTGATTTTAACCTCGAAAATACGTTACAATAGCGGTGGTCAAAGACTTTAGCAACTCGGCCGACTACCACAAACCTTGAATGTTTTCATTACCTGATTCATTGCTTTGAAATGGATATGCATTGCCATCTTACAGGTTTTATCACTTTTAATGACTTTGGTCATTGCTTGCGCTAACATAGACTTGGATGCACATTCGTGAAGGAAAAGTGTAGGCATATTTGTGAACACAAATGACACTTGTATTACCGTCAGACCAACTACTGAAAGCAGCAAAGACTACATGTAATTAAAACTACATTTCACTGTCCAATAGATTTTAAAGACAGTAACTTGGTGTATTTTTGTATTTACTTTCTGTGAGGTTGTGACCATGACATACATGTGACAAAACTAGGATTTCAAACCAGTAGATTTACAAATTTTGATCAGCAGATTGGCCTCTAAACCAGTAGATTTTTTATCAGCATAAATTTTATGTTTCAAGGGGATGGAAAACAAAACAAGTGCTTTCTTGTGCCATAATATGTATTCTCTTCAAATTATAATAAAATAGCAAGTTTTAACATAAATCAGATTCAGATTCTGATGGAAAATGTTACAATAATAATTACTTATTATAAGTAAATATATGGTTGAATAATTAAAAAGGAAGAGTTGTTTATCTGATAGTTCACAGCAAAGATTTTTCTTTTATAAAATCCAATAGTATTTTAGTTTTCTTCACAAGATCACTGTTTAGTGACCACTGATGACATTCACTGTGATTATTAAGCTTCACACTCAACAGGCTCTCAATAGTTCTCTGGTCCAGATTTCCCCTTGAATCATTTTGTATTTTGCGAAGAATGGAGAATGTCCTCTCTGTATCAGCATTATAATGTTGTAATGACAGGACAACCACGCTCAGCCTGCAAAGAAGTTCTAACTTCAGTTTTCCTGTTGCTGGGTTTATAAGGTTGCTGACTACTCTCCAATACTCCTCCAAGCTATGTTTACCCTGAGGAGGAAGTTCCTAACTTGGACTTAAGATGTATTCCTGAGCATGATTGTGGTGATGTTATTCGACAATGCTAAGTCTACCATTTTTTTTTTTTGTATTTTTTTTTGTAAGTATATTATATGCTTCAGAGAAAACAGATAGTATTTTCTTTTATTTAGATTTGAATTTCCAGTCATTTGCTATAGGCTGATTTGAAAAGATAGCTTTTGGGGGGTCACGCACACTGACCCGCCTTGGGACCTCTAAACACACTTTTTGAGTCTCCAAAACCCCCCAACACTGTCTGGGAATATGGCAAGTATGCAATGGATCAAGTCCCTTGGGTGGGGAGATGGTATGGATAGACACCATGGCCAATGTCCGTTCGCAGTTACAATTGTTTTGAATGAGTTCCAATAGTCTTGAGTGTCCTCATATAACACAATGATACAATCCAGAATGTCTTTGAATGAGTTCACAAAACTCCAAAGTAATGTATTAATTCAAAAGTCAATGAGCACTTCAGTAATTCCAATGAATATATTATGTAAATAATTCCTCTCATATTATATCCAAAGATGCTGCCAGGATTTTATCTAACTAGGGGAGCTCCCCCTTTGTCACCAAAATAAGGGGGGAGTAGAAAAAAAAGTAGAAAAAAGAGGAGGAAATGGCCATAGTTCAATATTTACCTAACACATAATTATCTGTCTCTTTCTTTTTTCCTGCTCTATTGAAATCAAAATCATCAAAAGATGTCTCCTCTAGTTGTATACGCATTAATCTGTTGATCAATTCTGAGCTTAATTAGTTCCTTATCTGTGTATGAATATTGTTCTGTGCTGAGAACCCCCTTTCACATATGCATAGCTAGCTAAGCCAGCTTGAACAAGTTGGAAAAATGTTCTTTGTGGTTGTTATGTACAATTTTCAGCAGCTCATAGGTACTGTCTCTTGGATATCTCTGCTCAAAAGTAATATTTTTCACTAACAAGAGCTCTGCCAAAGTTTCACTTTCTTGAATAAGTGCTTTGCTGACTACTACACGTATGCCATATTTCTGATCTGTTCCACAATTTTGTATTAGGGTTTTAAATCCAACAATGCCATTGTCAGCTTGTTCAGTGTTATTCTGATTAAAAATAAATATCCTTACTTTTTAATTTATTTTTAGATTTTTATTTATACAATTTATCTTAACCCTTAGAGTGCTAGATAGTTTTGTAGCACAAGATACCTCAAGGCAGAATTGTTTGAGAAAAGAAATGAAAATTGCTGTCTACTTTTAAGCTCCTTGTTTTTTAATTAGGCTTAGTATTCTGCCTTTTTGATATTTAATTTCGAAGGACCGCTTAATAGGGGGTTGAACGTTTGCTATCTGTTTTTGTCCATCTAGCATGTACATCGGACTCGTATTCAACATCATTTTCAGGTTCAAAATTACTCACTGGTATTTCCAAGAACACTTAGCAGGCTCCAATAATCTCATATACTTCAAAACTTTAAAAATGATTGTCATCGCTATCATCGGCCATTATTTGCCAAACGAAATCGTCATCTGAAGATGAACCATGTTGCGAGTCATCCATTTTGGATTTTCTAGGGCCCTTACTTTAAACAAGCATTTGTAAAACTTCCTTCATGAATGCAAGGTTAAAACTCAACAATGCTTGTTCCAGGGCCCAATATGCCAATCAAATTTAGTTTAACAACCATTCATACCAAGCCGAACGATTTGTAAACAGTTGCCTACCGGAAAAAAGACCGAAAATGAGACAAGCGCTATGAGACTTCTACAGGCGGCGTGACTTATGCCACGACAAGCACTTTAAGGGTTAACAGTTAAATAAAAATTGTATACTGCACTGAGTACATTTTTATATGCGTGACATTAAACTAATTTGCGGGAGTTCTCGCACATCACTGCTTTCCAAGTGCACGAATTCGTAAAAATTTTGCTTAATTCGCGCAGTCGGGCACACTGGCAGCATCTTTGTTAATCTGATTTCAACGGCACAATGTAAATTCTGATCACAAATGGATTCCCACAGACTGATCTAAAACAGGAATGAATCATCCCTATTTATACACATTTTCACTTGACTTATATCCTAACAGAATGTTAAGCAATTGAATGAAAAAACCCAGTCTAACTGTAAACAAGGACTGGCCTTGAACTCAAATGCTTGTAAACATTCTGTTTACAAGTGATGAGAATCTAAAGTATAACTTACCTTCATGGCCAAGATTTAAACACACATCATAGATTAAATAAACACACATCATAGATTAAATAAAGACACATCATAGATTAAATATACATAACAATGTCTTCCCGTGAAACCCATGAAACCACCATGTTGATATGACTTTTCATTCAGGAGGAATAGCAATAACAAGATTTTCAGGATGACTGCCATGGTGGTGGCCATATTGGACATCAGATCGGCACAATTTTCATTTAGGACCAACTAGACACCATAAGAAGTCTTTTAGTGAAAACCTCATGCTGATATATCCATCCATTCAGAAGGAGTAGCAATACAAAAAAATTCCAAAGGGCCACTGTGGTGGCCATATTGGAAGTCTGAGAGGAACCATTTTCATTTAGGCCCAACTAGACATCATAAAAAGTCTTCTGGTAAAAACCCCATTCTGATATGACTTTCCATTTAGGAGTAGAGGTGATAACAAGATTTACAAGATGGATTCCACTGCAGCCATATTGGATGTCAAATTGGCATCATTTTTATTCTGGAGTAACTAGACGTTATATGAAGTCTTTTAGTGAAAATTACATGTTGATATGACCATCCATTCAGGAGGAGTAGTGGTAACAAGATTTTCAAGATGGCTGCTGTGATGGCCATATTGGATGTCTGAGCAGCACCATTTTCATTTAAAACCAACAAGACTTTGGGATGAATGTATGTGTAAAGCTTCATGGCAATCCTCCAAGTAGTTTATGAGGGGTAGCAATAACAAAATGGAAGGATGGATGGCTGGATGGACGGATGGACATGAGGATTACTATGTATCCCTGCTTCTATATACACAAGAGTCCCTCGAAGGGACTGATGCTCTATTGGGCAAAAAGAAGTTTCAGGAATTCAAGATAAGACCATAATTTCCTTTTAACTGTCGAGTGTTGAAACCACCTCTGATAGTCTTCAACGATACGAAAATTTTCAAATTAGCTGCTACTGAACACATATTGGATGTGCACATAGCACCATTTTCACTTATGACAAAGGAGACATCATTAGAAGTCTTTTGGTGAAAACCCCATTTCATAATGATCATCTATTCAGGAGGAGTAGTGACAACAAGATTTTTAAGACAGTCATCATGGCAGCCATATTGGATATACAACTGGCAACATTTACATTTATAACCAACTCGGTATCATACGAAGTATTTTGGTGACAACACCATGTTGATATAGCCATCCATTTGGAGAGGAGTAGAGATTACAATATTTTCAAGATATGACTTTCCACTCAGGAGTAGCAATAACAAGATTTTCAAGATGGCCACTGTGGTGGCCAAACTGGACATCAGATCATCACCATTTTCATTTAGGACCAAGTCGACATCATAAGAAGTCTTATAGTGAAAACCCCATGTTGATAAGACAATCCATGCATGAGAGGCAGCGATAACACAATTTTCAAGATGGCCACTATGGTGGCCATATTGGAGGTCAGGTCAGCACCATTTTCATTCAGGACCAACTATACATCATAAGAAATCTTTTAGTGAAAACATTATGCTGATATGACCATCCATTCCAGAATAGCATCAATAACAAGATTTTCATGATGGCTGCCATGGTGGCTATAATGGTCGTCAGATTAGCACCATTTTCATTTAGGACAAATTATATATCATAAGAAGTCTTTTACTGAAAACCCCATGTTGATATGACCATTTATTCAGGAGGAGTGGTGATAACAAGATTTTCAACATGGCTGCTGTGATGGCCATATTGGATGTCAGATTGGCACTCTGCACCATTGTCAATTAGGACCAACTGGATATCATAAGAAGTTTTTTAATGAAAACTCCATGTTGATATGACTATCCATTCAGGAGGAGTGGCGATAACAAGATTTTCAAGATGGCCACTGTGGTGGCCATGTTGGATGTCCAAGCAGCACCATTTTCATTTAGGACCAACTGGACCATGGGGTGAATATGTGTGTAAAGTTTCAAGGCAATCCTATATGCAGTTTAGGAGGAGTAGCGATAACAAACTTGTGCTAATGGACAGACGGACGGGCTTTTCTAGGATCTAAATTGTTGTGGAAATGAACAGCATGTAACAAGAATAATACTTTGTACACTATTCCAACTACCGAAATAATCATGTTTTGCATTTTATATATGGAGTAAAATCCGACTTTAAATAAGCATTGCCACAAACTTGCCAATAATCTTTAATAATGATGGCTTAAACATTCTCATTCAAGGCAATGACATGTAATAACTTTTGTTCTTCAACTCGCATCTCAGTGACTATACCTAACTCGAACGAATTGTGTTGTTCCACTCAGTGTACTTTACATATGCAAATTAGCCTAATGGGCAGTGTTCAAAGGACTTGACACTACATCATCCTAGCTATTCTCAACCAATTAAGTAATCTGTGAAATGGTGGTTGTTTATCTCCATGAGCTGTGTAACCTGCACCAAGGATAGTTTTACATGGGCTCTAAGCAGGGCTGTTCACTGTTTATACAGACTACATGTTTCGGAGATATATAGTAGTGGTCAAAATATGTCTGTTTTTTGGGGGGGTGGGGGTGGGTTCCCTAAGATTACTGAAAATCATGTTTTCCAAAACATGAACATGTCAGCGGATTTGGGAGTAAAAAATTGTGTTTTTTGCATGACACGTGTTATGGCAGGTATGTTAATTCTGGTCTAGTTACCACAATCTGGTACCGTGCTTTAGTATATCTGGGTAACTGTTGATGTGACATTGATGTACACAACATGACAGCTTTTTCTTATGGCAGTCTTGTTTATATCAGAAAGATTTTTAACACTGATCACAAAACGGATGACTGGGATAGTCTTAGCTAGAAAGAAGCTGATTAGGACTTTGGAAATGTAAAGATATCAATAACAATGAGCCGAATTTTGTCAAATCTGAGAAGTGACTGGTTTTCTGCAGGAGTATATCACATGCTTTTCACATGGTTTGATATGCAGGTGCCCTGACACAGTCATTCTCTCTAGTAAACAGGGAAAGGAATTATATGAGAGTGTTCTGTCCTTTGTTCTTATTACAACTTGAGTCAAAGCTTAATTTACTGTTAATTTACCAATAGTTTTTCTTCCAAAATCACCGCCAGTTATATAGTATATATAAGTGATCCTAAAATGGCCATATTTGCTGGACATGACTAACATATAAGCTCAAAAGACCATTTACTAACATGACATGTCAGACATTGGCCATAAGTAGTCCTATAAATATGATACTGATATTTATACTGATGGAGTTGCAATTACCATAAGGAGTCCATGATTATGCCGTAATACTGATATTTATACTGATGGAGTTGCAATTACCATAAGGAGTCCATAAATATGCCGTAATACTGATATTTATATTCATGGAGTTGCAATTACCATAAGGAGTCCATAATTATCCCATGCAATTATTTGATCATTGTGTTTTACCAACTTTTTAAACACACTGTAGCCACAAAACACAGTACAGCAGAGGTGTGAAAGTTTATCTCCTGGTATTATCAAAAACCCTATAAGAGAATTTTTGCCCAAGGACCTGTACTGTACACATCAGTCCCTCACACCATGTGCTTTTTAACTATATTGTGTGGTGGCGTGTCAGTTTATATCAGACCTTTAGAAAAAAAATGTGTAACCTGGGCCCTACTGGTAGTTAAAAAGAGTTTGTTTTGTTTTGCTCATTTTAACAGCACTTTAAACACATTATTGGCTATATCATGCTTTGGAAATGGGAGCTAAGTGCCTTTCACAAGGACACACAATGAGGTAACTGACCTGGGCTGGTCTGGATAGGTACTGAACCAGTGACCATTGGACTATGAGAGCCAAAGCTCTTATCAACTGAGCTACCGTGGCAGTGGTGGTGTGAGGGTTCAAGGCGCCTGGAGGCAATGTTCTTTAGTGGCGCCCCTACTTTGTCACTGAGAACAGTTTTTGTTTAATTGCCAACCTCCAACCGCCCCCCCCCCCCATCTACACCCCAGTTACAGCTATAAAAAATTACTCCCAATGGCGCCTCTCCCCCATCGGCCAGCACCAGGGGGCAATTGATCTCCCTGACCCCCCTGCACTGCCACTACACTTGATCCAAGGAACAAGTAGATAAGTAGATTCAAGAATTTTTTCACCCTGTTTCTAGTTTTTAAAAAAGTACTCACATCTTCAGCTCTCCAAACTTTGATGGTCCTGTCCTGTGAGGCAGAGTAGATGAGATTTGTCCCTCCCCATCGTATACATGTGATTGACTGCAGATGTCCTGACAGACAGATGTTACTCTGACAAAGCACTATGTCCCATATCCTCACTGTGCCATCCTGGGAGAAAATGTAGAAATTTTGAACTGACAAGTAAATCTCAGAAACTTGGCAGTATGAGCAATTTGATGGGATAAACAATAATGTTGTCGAATGGGTGTTTTCATTCATTTATCAGTTAATAATTGTATATTCCATATTCTAACAGAATATTTATACAAACTGTTCATGAATATTGAAAGAGAAAATTAAGAAAATTTCTGTAAGTGTTCGCTTGTAGATTCTGTCTATGAGGTAATATTTTGGTAGACTTAACTTTTTTTGTAACAGTGTAGTCACTGAACCCATATTTTGTAGCTTTTGGTCTACATGTACAACTGATGTTTAAGGATTTTTTTTAACCAGGAACACTTCTACTCAGCTGGATATGGAAGTTTAAGTTTGATTCTTGCTTTAATCTTGATGACATTATTTGTTATATATGGAATCATTAAAGTTTTAGTGCAATGAGTCAATCCATATTCCTGAATACACCTCGTCTTGCTTACCGTATATACTTGTGTATAATCCGATACCAACTGCAAACTGCATAGACCCAGATCTGCTGTTGCATAATGTGTCGGCAGATCTGGGTCTATGCAGTTTGTAAAGACTAATCAGTAGAACAAACAACATAGACATTGATGTGCCGGCGCATGCGACGGCAGATCATGGTCTATGTTGTTTGCATTTGGATATGGATTATACACGAGTATATATGGTAAGTTTTTTGATACACATAGCAGTCGTTGTTTTGTCAAAATTTGAGAGGAATCTTAAACAGGTAACCAGTGTTATCAAGTAATCTGCATTATTGTGGAAAATACTTATTTTTGTTCTTGATTAAAAAGGCTTTACTTTTTCTATCAATATCATAATGAAAACCACTCAAATTAGGCACAAAGTGACAGTTCTGGCAAGTGGATTAATCACATTTTAATGAAATTGTTTTGTGTTCCAATGGTTGTGTAAACATTTAAAATATTTTGTAAATGTGACAGCCTTAAAACATATGTTAGTTATATTCCAACTTGAATTCTTTTCTGTCAGAAAGGTCTTCATGCAAGGATGCTAAATTCTATTCAGCGGTTTTGGAAAAGTCGTTTAAAGGGCTTTTTGTATTTTTATTAACAGTGGCTACATTTGATCATGGATCAATATCATTTGGCAAATCTGAAAGGTCTTCATGCCAGGATGCTTCTTTAAAATTTGTTCAATTCTGTTCAGCAGATTTTGAGAAGTCACTTAAAAGTTTTTCTATTTCTAGAAACTAAAGCCATATTTGGCAGATTGGCATCATTTGTACAAACTTGAAAGGTCTTTATGCCATGATGCTTTTTTCAAGTTTGGTCAAATTTTATTTAGCAATTTTTAATAAGCTGTTTAAAGATTTTTCTATTTTTAGTAATTATGGCCACATTTGATGGCAGATCGGCAAGTTTGATATAAAAAAATTGAAAGGTTTTTATGACAGGATGCCTTATATCAAAACTGATCAAATTCTGTTCAGCAATTTTGGAGAAGAAGTCATTTAGTGGTTTTTCTATTTTTAATAAAGGGCATAGGGGATCGGCTGTAGAAACTTTAAAGGCGTTTATGCCAAGATGCTCTGTGGCATGTTTGGTTAAACTGGTCAGGAGGTTTTTGAGCTGTAGCTGAAAATAGTAATTGCTGACAGATGACAGGTTTTTCTAACTTTGGTAATGGTGGATCAGTCTCATTTGTATAAATTTAAAAGGTCTTCAAACCAGGATGGTTGCTGTCAAATTTGATCAAAATCTGTTTGGCAGCATTATAGAATTAGTCATTTAAAGGTTTGTCTATTTTTAGTAATGTTGGCCATATAAGATGGCAGATTGGCATAATTTGTATAAATTTGAAAGGCCTTTATGCCAGGATGCCTTGCACCGAGTTTGGTTAAAACTGGTCTGGTGGTTTTTGAGAATAAGTTGAAAATAGCAATTGCTGATGGACAACTCACAAAGAAAAACGGACATACTGTAAACTCACTTGGTCTTATGGCCAAGTGAGCTAAAAATTACCAATGTATCAATTATTCTTCCATCATAAGCTCATGTTTGATAATAAGGGATCCCATACTTTTACACAAGTTTGACATTTTGTAATGACATATAACCAGTTACATGTCCATCTCCACTTTTTATAAAATAAACTTCACAAGGTATGCCAATTGGGTTAATCATAAAAACTGTGCTAATCATAAGAAAAATACTTTATATATCACTTCTACATAGATGCCATACAAGAGGTTCACTACACATGCCTGATTTGAAGAAGATTATAAGACTCCTAACATGAAAGAATGTACTCACCTTGGAAGAACTGGCTAGGTACCTACATTCTGGATCTCTGAAAGAGAGTAAGGACATATGATGGCCATGCTGCTTTGTGATGATACCAAATAATTGCTTATTGGTATTGCTGTAGTTTATTATTTATGACATTGCAATATAAATGTGTGGTTTAATATTTGATACATTTATATTCAAGGATTAAGAGACCAAGTAAAATGTATATACCCCACATGAATGTTTACATATCTATTATTAGGAGAGACTAGGTACACCACATAAATTGTTTAAAATTAGTAGGTGGAAAATATTCATTGTACAGCTTAATCAGAACAGTCGCTTAGACCAAAAAAAAATATTTGTGTTTCCGGTCGGCCGACCATCCCTGTTTCTCATTGCTGACCCTAGCACTTTTTTTTCCCCCCATGGTAAATTTTTTTTTTTTTTTAAAAATTACGTTGCTGAAATTGATTTGTGCATCTAATTGAACTGGTTTTGCCCAGTGCTCTGAAGTGTTTGAAATATTATTTGATTTATATATAATGTATAAACGAAAAAATAAAAAACCTACCTGCCTCCCTTAATTTTAAAACCAGTGCAATAGGATAAACACATATTTTTTTTTTGCCTTATATACGCTTGGAAGAAAATATCTGGTACATATTCATACAAAACCAGAGCTATTAGTGATGGCTGCATAACATAGGTGGCAGGGTCCTAAACAGACAAATCTGATCTTCTTGTGCATTATGTCATGGCAGATCTGGGTCTATGCAATTTGTAGTTGGATCTGACATATAAGCAAGTATAGACAGTAAGTTTGTGATAAGTGGAGTGACCATTGTCACTCTTGTCAGCATACTTGCCATATTCCAAGACAGTGTTGGGGTTTTTTTGAGACTCAAAAAGTGTGTTTTGAGGTCCCAAGGGGGGGTCAGTGCATGTGACCCCCCAAAAGTGACGGCATCCAAATGAGAATAAGTTATCGTTTCAAATCAGCCTATAGCAAATGGCTGGAAATTCAAATCTGAATAAAAGAAAATACCATTTGTTATTTCGAAAGCATTTAATATACTCACACAAAAAAAAAATAAAAAAAATTTAGACTTAGAATTGTCAAATAACATCACCACAAACATGGTCACAACCTCACAGATATTAAATACAAAAATACACCAAGTTACTGTCTTTAAAGTCTATTGGACAGTGAAATGTAGTTTTAATTACATGTAGTCTTTGCTGCTTTCAGTAGTTGGTCTGACGGTAATGCAAGTGTCATTTGTGTTCACAAATATGCCTACACTTTTCCTTTGCGAATGTGCATCCATATCTATGTTGGTGCAAGCAATGGCCAAAATCGCTCAAAGTGATAAAACCTGTAAGATGACAATGAATATCCATTTCAAAACAATGAATCTGGCAATGAAAACATTTGAGGTTTGTGGTAGGTGGCCAAGTTGCTAAAGTCTTTGACCGCCACTATTGTAACGTATTTTTGAGGTTAAAGTCACGCCTACGGCAGTGAAGATTTAATTTATTCTCAGGCAGAATTAATGAAAAAAGGTACCAATTTATGTAAATACACAATTTGTCATTTGATAAATGATTTAATACTTTTATATTATTAAAATTCCACGGTGCAGTTTATTTCAGGTTAACCAGATATTCAAACATGTTGATGTTTTCACGAGTGACTTGATCACATGATAAAACGTTTATAGCAATTATGTAAATTTCCAAGGAAAATACATGAAAGTTAAGGTGGCAAAATTGTCGAAGCAAATAAGATTATCTCATTTTTTAGCACTTCGTGTGGATTATGTACTACAATATTCCTTTGTCCCTTTAAAATGTTGTGTGTCCCCCAATTCTGGAGGGTGAGGGACACTGTGTCCCATGACATTTGGATCCTAGGTGCAACACTTCATTAGAGATTGAATGGTGCTGTTGTTCAGCCTATCAAAATAATCATGTTTTGATATTTATATATGGAGTAAAAATCCGACTTCAAAGAAATGTTGCCGCTGATCACAAACTTTAATAAAGACAGCTTCAACATTCTCATTCAATGCAGTCAGTGATGTGTATGTAATAACATTTGTTTTTTAACATGTGTCTGTTTGATATATTTAACTTCAGACAAATTGGGTTGTTCCGCTTAATGTACTTTACCTATGCAAATTAGCCAAATGGGCTATCCCTCAGCAGTGCTCAAAGGATTTGACACAACACATCACCCTAGCTATTGTGAGCCAATTCAGTAAATCTCTGAAAGGTGTCTGTTTATCACTGACCGCCTCACCTTTTAATTGTTGCTGAAACATCTGTATAACCTGCCCCAAGGATAGTTTTACATGAGCTCTGAGCAAGACTATTTACTGTTTATACATACCACAGATTACGGGCATATCATTGTGATCAAGAAATTTACTTTTTTTGTGGGAAATTTTTTTTGTTGCTAAGATTGCTGAAAATCGTGTTTTTCGAAACACGACCGTGTTGGGGGGTTTGGGGTCCAAAATCGTGTTTTTCGCATGACACATCGTGTTATGGCATGTATGTGTCAGGCCAGTTCTGATAACCTTGATAACTGACTCCACCATATAGCACATGTCTCAAACTAAATTAACACATGTAACACTGCTGAAGATTCTAGTTAGTTGTGTTGCAGAGATTAAATTAAACACATAAACTAACTAGAATCTTCAGCAGTGTTACATTCAAACATGTATGAGAATGTAACATGCTTTTTGATTGGTTGAACATCAAAATTTCATGCAGTATAATTCATGACATACAGTCGAAAACTTGTGCTATTGTGATGTCATTACTCTCTCTATAATAAGGTGCCTAGACAATATGTTCAGCCTTTTATCAACAAACTCTACAAAAGTGTGTTAGAACAGGGATAACAACAAACTCTGCAAAAGTGTTAGATCAGGGATAACAACAAACTATGCAAAAGTGTGTTAGAACAGGGATAACAACAAACTCTGCAAAAGTGTTAGAACAGGGATAACAACAAACTCTGCAAAAGTGTGTTAGAACAGGGATAACAAACTATGCAAAAGTGTGTTAGAACAGGGATAACAACAAACTCTGCAAAGTGTGTTAGAACAGGGATAATAACAAACTATGCAAAAGTGTGTTAGAACAGGGATAACAACAAAATCTGCAAAAGTGTGTTAGAACAGGGATAACAACAAGCTCTGCAAAAGTGTGTTAGAACAGGGATAACTGTGTATTGTTTTCAGAATGGCTAACATATATTAACAACTGTACTGTCGCAAATCTTGCCCTTTATATGGAACAGTTTAAACACTGAATATCTGTCAGCAAATCTGAAAACAATCCATTATTCCCAAATTGTCACCCCTTACCCTCCCCCCATATCTTAAAGTACCCAATTTATCTGTACTATGCGGGGGATGGAGCTCCCCAACACTTTTTTTCCTGCAAGTAGTGTGTGTGTGTGTGTCTACCATGGATCTTTTTCATAGCTTTACACATGAGCTAGGCTCATAGATGCCAGCCCCTACTAATGTGAAATAGGAATGTCAGCTTTAAAAAATCAGATCCTTACTATAAAAATAAGTATACTTCAAATTTGTACCTAAAAGAAATTTTTAAACACTGAACATCATTAATTCAAAGTGATTTTTGGTTGAAAGGTGCTTCTTACACAATCATCTTTCCTGCCATGTGACACCCTGAAGTCTGTCAAAAGAAGACTGAATGCATGGTATTCATCCAATATTGATGCTTTATGTATTCTGTTTGGAATTTTTGTAGCACATGTTGTGTTTTCCCCAATTTATTACCCTCATCATCCTTTCATCTGACATCTTTCTGTAACTTTATCAGGTGAATCAGAGCACCAAGCTGATGTGATTTGTGATTGGTCAATATTTGATTGTTTTTGTAATGCACGTGCTTATGCATGCTTGTTCAAAACAATTACAATCAGACATTACAAGCATTTCAGAGATCTGGATATAACGATATTCAAGTTGCAGTTTGCCTATGTACAATTTTATCTGACTGGAAAATCAGAATCTGATAGAAGTGCTTGTAATGGCAATCATTTGTTCAAAATCAGAATGGTTATATCTCTGCAAGCATAGTGAAACAAAGAACAAGTCTAGAAATCACATAGTACAATAACATGATCTAGAAAGAGGAAAAAGACATGGGTGATAAATCTAACTCTAGGTACGTACAAGTGTAATGGTTTCCACACAAGACTGGTTATCCACTGTTTGTGCCCTGCGAGTGTCTTGCCCAGCTGATTACCAGTTCTGGGGTCCCATATACAAATCTGAAGCAAAAACAGAAACACAAAAAGGTGAGAAAATGTATCAATGTAACAACAGCAATAAATTACAATGTATATTATGTTTTCATAATCTTACTACAAAAATCTCAATACTCATGAAAATTTTAAGATCTTTATCATCCATAACCAAATACTACACTTTGATGATGACAGTTACAAAGTCATATATGTTTGTAACCATAATAATAATTACCTCACCAATATCAGATAAATTTACTATTATGATGATGATGATGATCCTTATCATCATCACCATCTTCACTAAGTAAACCTTTACTTAATGTAAAAAGAAAAAAAAAGGAGAAACTTAACGAACCAAATTACTTTTGAAAATTTCAGCTTTAGGGTCTGATTTACCATACATACTTGCTTATAAGTAAAATCCAGCTGCAAACTGCATAGTGCACTAGCAGATCTAGGTTTATGCAGTTTGTTAGCAGTAATCAGCAGAACAAACAACACAGACCCTGATCTGCTGGTGCATCATGCAATGTCAGATCATGGTCTATGCTGTTTGCAGTTGAACTTGGCTTATAATACGTGAGTATATATAGTATGTCTGCTAAGTGGATGGGAAAAATGATCTTGATAACTACAGGGAATCCCTGCTACAACACACTTCTTTATAACACAGGGAATCCCTGCTACAACACACTTCTTTATAACACAGGGAATCCCTGCTACAACACACTTCTTTATAACACAAATTCAGATATAACATGGTTGTGGCATGGCTTCCAAATTGCTACAACCTCTTCACTAATTTCTCTGGATTCACTGTTTTTAACTACTACAATGTGTACTGTCAAAGCAAATAAGACTCTAACTTGTTGATCTGGCCAGATGTGTTGTATTCTTTAAAAAAAAGTTTGTCTTTCATTAAATAATGTCAAAAGTTTCTGTTTATTGATGTTCACTGCAAATATGTCAATAGTTCATCAATGCATGTTGTTGCTGGCCTGTTAGATTTGAAATCTGTCAGCTCTAAAAAAATCTGATAATTGTTAATCTAATTTGTATTGATCCATCAACAATAAAACTAATCATTTTGCTTTGTGTTTGTCTTCAATTTATTGTGCACAATAGTTGTTCAATCCAGGGCAAACAATAAACCACCAATGCTTGCTCAATCACTGCATACACACCTGTGCACCAAACATTCCTACTGTTGAAATAAGTTTATGACCTGAATCGATAAATTAATTACTTTACCTGCCTAATAAGTAACTGCAAATCATCAAAATTAACCCCAAAGTTAACAGTTTGTGCAACTATCAGATGCTGCTTTATTAATATTAAGAAAGATTCACCAAACAAAAGCCACCGTCATACACACATAGCTTGAAGATGCTGTCATCCATAGCTTGACCATGCTGTCATCCAACTGTCAAGTGATCAATGGACCAGCAGCTAAAAATCAATCAGTTCCTTTGTAAATAATAAACTATATCCCCAAAGTCTATCCCTAAATAAGCAGAATGAAATAATTTGTGTCTGTATATAGCAGACGTCCAGAAACTTTGTTGACTATTGTTGGATATTTATCAAGAGCAGTTTAGGTCACTACCACATACATGTACCCTCTCCCCTTCTCATCTTTCATCTGAAAGTTAACTCCATAAATATAAATGTATCCCCACATTATGCCTTTCATGCAAATAATGAAGTCATCATGTGGTTATACCAATATGCTTAAAATCTGACTCAGTCCTTTTTAATTTCCTTAAAATGTAGTCAGAAATGCAGACATCACCTTCATATCACTTTTATATGCACAGGCCAATTGTTATTGTGATGCTAGGCTATATTACATGTACTGTAGTTGTACATATGACTTTGGAACATAGCCATGTAAGTTAGAGGGGTGTATGGAACATAGCCATGTAAGTTAGAGGGGTGTATGGAACATAGCCATGTAAGTTAGAGGGGTGTAAGGAACATAGCCATGTAAGTTATAGGGGTGTAAGGATCTGCTGTTATAATTAAGCATGCTAGCCCATTTTTTTATATACAGTAGTGCAAAGTCATAGTTATTAGCATATTTTTAATTAATATAGGGCTTATTTAATTTATTCTTTACTCTTTCTTACAGAGAATGACTCAACTGTTTCTTAGATCTTTACCCATAAAATGGAATGGTTACTCTCAAACTTGGTGGAGGCTAGTTCCCTGGTAAACAAGTCCCTTTGTACTGTTTGCAGCAAATCCCTTTAAAGCAGTTTCACACCTGTTGCAATATACATCTTAAGTACAACAGAAGGTCAATACCCATGTATGAGTTTCAATTATCACAGTTATTTTTCATGCCTGAATACAAGTTTCTTATTAGAAACTCAGAATGTCCAAATTTGGTATTTTATTGTTGGTCAAAAATCAATCCATCAGACATGTCTGACATACATGAATATTTCCAAAGACAGATGATATAATGTTTCATAAGTTTGTGTGTGTTTATAAACAAGCATTTGGATTTGAATGGAATATACAAAAGAAAATTCTTGAGGTTTTACATTTATATGACAGAGTTTAATGTCCCTAACATAAATGTACATGTGTGTACCAAAACATAATTTTGCTATATCTTTCCTTATTCTAAGATTAATATTTTGCACTGAATTCAGACACATGCCATGCTGATAAAAAATTATGCTTCTTTGTGCATATTTTCAATGGAATTACAGATTTAGTTAGTTGGTGAGTACACATGTACTTAACTATTTATGCTATTCAGTTGCTGATTTTTTTCTACATGCACCAATGCATGATTCTCTGCCAAAAATTAAATATTTTCGTTGTTATCACTGTTGTACGTATATTCTTGTTTAATATGGATCAATTTAAGTTGGTAACTGCATTAATGAAGCCTGCAATTTTGTGCCCCCCCCCCTTTTTTGATAGCCCAGAGAACACAGATGAAACATTTTCTTCAGTGAACTAACTTGTCTCAATATTGTATGATATGTTACACAACACAATGAAATTTTGTGGATCCTGATGTGTTCATTTGGAGTTTCCATATACTTAAATTTTGTGGATCCTGATGCGTTCATTAGAAGTTTCCATATATACTGAAATTTTGTGGATCCTGATGTGTTCATGAGGAGTTTCCCTGTATACTGAAATTTTGTGGATCCTGATGTTAATTAGGAGCTTCTCTGTATACTGAAATTTTGTGGATCCTGATGTGTTAATTAGGAGTTGCCCTGTATACTGAAATTTTGTGGATCCAGACATGTTCATTGGGAGTTTCCCTGCATATTGAAATTGTGTGGATCCTGACATGTTAATTAGGAGTTTCCCTGTATACTGAAACTTTGTGGATCCTGATGTGTTAATTAGGAGTTTCCCTGTATACTGAAATTTTGTGGATCCTGATGTGTTCATGAGGAGTTTCCCTGTATCCTGAAATTTTGTGGATCCTGATGTTTTAATGAGGAGTTTCCCTGTATACTGAAATTTTGTGGATCCTGATGTTTTAGATAGGAGTTTCCCTTTATACTGAAATTTTGTGGATCCTGATGTTTTAGATAGGAGTTTCCCTTTATACTGATATTTTGTGGATCCTGATGTGTTCATGAGGAGTTTCCCTGTATCCTGAAATTTTGTGGATCCTGATGTTTTAATGAGGAGTTTCCCTGTATACTGAAATTTTGTGGATCCTGATGTTTTAGATAGGAGTTTCCCTTTATACTGAAATTTTGTGGATCCTGATGTGCTAATTAGGAGTTTCCCCGTATATTGATTTTAACGAATAAAGGAACTAGAAATGTGTTTAAAGTTCACCAATGTACTCCACACTAACCTAAGCACAAGACTTAATCAAAGGGACATACTGACAGATAGACAGGGGTAATACTAAATTTTCCTTGCACATTCATGGAGGGGCATAAAAAAATACTGACAAAAATTGAACTTCAATAAACTTCAATAATTCAAACATCAATTACTCACTACTTGACATCACTTGAATGATAGCTCATTCTATACTCTCAGCAAAACTCAAAACATCCTAAATCACAAACCAAAAGATTGGATTCCACAGCGCTTTCAAATTTTTGAAGCTCTACTGTATATCAGCAAAATTTTTCAAATATCTAAAATTAAGAATGATAGAATTAAGGATTTAAAGATAGAAAATGTCCTACCTGACTGTTTTTACAACCTGAAGCAAGTTTCATGCCATTTGGAGACCAGGCTATTGCTAGAACCCAATGTTTGTGACCTGAAATAGAAATGAAAACAATTATTACACAAAATAATTGATTCGGACTTATAAATTACAGCATATCTTCTATTATTTTGCTGTAATATATTAAAACTTTTGAGGGTAAAAATAAAATAAAAATAACAATTAGCAAAGTACAGTCATAATCTGTACAACAGGCTCTTCATAATGGTGTGAAAAAACTAAGCCAGGAAACAAAGTTCCACAGGGTTGATATTTACTCAATAAATGAAATTGTATTAGATGTCTTGATATGCCCCCAAAAATCTAATTTTAGTAGAAATGCCCCAAAAATCGAATTTTGGTAGAAATGCCTAAAAAAAACAAATTTTGGTAGAAATTCTAGAAGAAAGCATCCTTTTATGGAAAATTAATTGAGTTACTACTTTTTAAAAAAAATCCAGACTAGCTGTGCAGACAAATTTGCACATGGACAATAGACGAACACATAGGCAGATGAACAACATTTTTTGTGTGTCCGTCCCTAAAAGTCCCTTCAAGGGACATGCTCTACTGACCAAAAAGAATGTCCAGGAATCCAAGATAGGTCTTTTTCTTCCATTGTTTTTGTTCTTTTAAACTAATGAGTACTGAAACCATCTCTGATATTCTTGTTAACTGCCAAGTACTGAAACCATCTCTGATATTTTTGTTAACTGCCAAGTACTGAAACCATCTCTGATATTCTTGTTAACTGCCAAGTACTGAAACCATCTCTGATATTCTTGTTAACTGCCAAGTAATGAAACCATCTCTGATATTCTTGTTAACTGCAAAGTACTGAAACCATCTCTGATATTCTTGTTAACTGCCAAGTACTGAAACCATCTCTGATATTCTTGTTAACTGCCAAGTACTGAAACCATCTCTGATATTCTTGTTAACTGCCAAGTACTGAAACCATCTCTGATATTCTTGAGAAATTCCAACATACCAAATTTGATAACAAAAATATTTTCTAATATGTCTGACTTACCTTGTTAATATGATGCCCATAAGTGCAGTACAATATTCCTTATCATGACATCATGACCTTTGACCTTGAACCTGATATTATGGATACAAATCACTGAACTTGTCTGAGACAAATCACTGAGCTTGTCTCAGACAATGTCAAGATATACCAACATGCTAAGTTTGGTTAAATCAATAATTAAACATTTTGGGGGGAAAAAAAGTTATTTAAGTGGCATTATTCATGGCATTTGTCCGATATATTGCACAAACTGGGTTTAATAAAATTCCATTCATACTTGTTTGTATTATCATGCTCACAAGCCAGTGCAACTGAAAATCAGAGCCAAGACCTTTGATTTTAAAATCATTGTCACAGTGCCAACTATCAACTTGTAATTGGAATGCAGCTAAATATAAAATCTGGTCAAAATTCACTTGTATGTGTACAAGTAAATGTGTTCATAAGCTCAGTGAAGTATAAAAAAAGCAAGCAATGACCTTTAACTTGACCCCAATGTCAACTGGGTTTAGTTTTCAAAACTCCGTCACAAAAGTGCAGATATGTTGGTTGTCAGATCTTCACCGTTTTCATTCAGAACCAATTAAATACTACAAGAAGTGCGTTAGTGCCATGTCAATGTTACCATTTATGCAGGGGGAGTAGTTACCATTTATGCAGGGGGAGTAGTTACCATTTATGCAAGGGGAGTAGTTACCATTTATGCAGGTGGAGTAGTTACCATTTATGCAGGCGGAGTAGTTACCATTTATACAGAGGGAGTAGTTACCATTTATGCAGGCGGAGTAGTTACCATTTATGCAGGAGGAGTAGTTACCATTTATGCAGGGGGAATAGTTACCATTTATGCAGGGGGAGTAGTTACCATTTATGCAGGCGGAGTAGTTACCATTTATGCAGGGGGAGTAGTGTTAATAAGATTTTCAAGATGGCCACTATGGTGCCATGTAGGAGGTCAGATAAGCACCATGTTTGTTCACAACCAGCTATGTATTGCAATTATAGTGTTTTAATGAAAACTATGTTAATATGACCATCTTTTCAGGAGAGGTAGTGATATAAATATTTTCAGGATTGCTGTCAAGGCAGCCATTCCAGAGGTTAGATCAGCATCATTTTAACATAGGAATAACTACATATTGCAAAAACGAAGTGGGTTTTGGGGGGCTTTTTTAAAATATTAGCATGGACAGCCATTTATGAGAAGATGCTGTTACGAGATTTTTCAAATTTTGGAAAGTCACATTGGCATCATTTTCAATTAGGACCAACTAGAGAGTGTGAGAAAAGTTTGAGTGAAAAAACTGTGTTGATATGACCATCCCTTTAAAGGAGTAGTGATAACAAGATTTTAAAGATGTCTTCTGCTGATTAGCTCCATTTTCATTTATGACCAACCAGGCAAATTAAGAAGTCTTAATAAAAGTCTGATCGGTATCATTTTCATTTAGTACCAACTAGGCATCATAAGAATTCTTTTGGTGAAAACCACATGTTGATATGACCATCAATTCAGAAGTAGCAATAACAAGATTTTCAAGATGGCCACTGTGATGGCCATATTGGAGGTCAGAGCGACACAACTTTCACTTAGGACCAACTAGACATCATCAAAAGTCTTTTGGTGAAAACCTGATGTCAATATGAAAATCCATTCTGGGGGAATAGTGATAACAAGATTTTCAAGATGGCCACTGTGGTACAGTACAGCTCAAGTGATTTTTCGGAACCCCACGCTTCGCGGTGGGTGACTTAATCCCCTCCACTTTAGCTCCACGATAACACTCCGCGGTGGAGGCATAAATTGGCATAAATACCTGCAAATCACCACCGTGTCTCAGTAGGCACGCCAATGTCAACTCCACCGTGGAGGGGCTAGTCTACATTACTGATTGACATTTGAACAGCCAATGAATGAAGACCACCTATGGATACACTGAGACGTCAAGAGTGATTTACAACCGGAAGAATCAGTCGTCTTTATTTCGATCATATTTGGACAATAAAAAAATAATTTCAAAAGTCTTGTATATTCAGTACACATTACTGTTTATAAAAGGTTGATCGACTTCTTTTGCAACAAGTTTATGATTTTAATTTATTTCAAAGAAATATGAACAAACTTACGCACTGACTTGACGTGAAGCACACCTTGCTAAGCTTCTCAAGCAGCATAAATTTATCATTTTGTTCCAAAGGAAAGTAATTCTCTCAGATATGGACAATTAAAATCCAAATTGACATCCGCTTCTGCTTAATCCCCCCACCCCAACAAACCTAAAACACTGAATTTACACAGAAATGCAAACCGCGTGCTTAGTCTTTAAGCAGTAATAGCAGAATCACGAGGCTGAATATTATGACTGCATGTGTACTGTAAGGGACTCATCATTTAATATATGGGGCTTATATGTTGTTTTGTTTTTTTTGACCGGGGATATTTTTTGTTCTTTCATCACAATATTTATTTATTTTAAGTGAAATATGGAACGGATTAACGTCTTTTTATACTACAAAATCAGAGAAAGACAATTGTTGTCATGCATTTACCCCCCCCCCCCCCACCTTGGAAAATTCAATTGTCTCTCCCTAATAAAGACTTAACTTCAGCGGATGTTCTACAGAAATCAAGGCAGTGACCATTGTGAACACTGTTGTAAAATATTAACAAGGGTTTGCATCAAAGGATAATGTAAGTTTCAGCTTGGGAACAGTGTGTTTTTATCACACGAAGCCATCTGACTTGGTATGTTGTACTTTACAGCCGCAATTATGGTCCCGCCATTAACAACGGAAGTTTGATAATTGTTAATAATTAATCTAAACTCGGCTTATTACCGAAATGAAAAATAATGTGGAAAATTCTAAAATCTGAGATGTTCCGAGATTTTAATTTCTAACAAGTTTAGAGCATTTTGCATGGATGTATTGTCTCCACATGTATCCTATAATTTGCCGATTTTTCTATGGCGAAAATATAAAAACAAAATATACTCTTTTAATTATTTTTATGCAGATATTAAAGAATGCAGTTTCCTGTTTGTGACTGTTAGAGCCTTTGGTTATTGAACGTGTTTCTGTATGTGGTTTATTGCTTTACAGCTAGAGAGCTCGAGTTACTGTGGCCCAGTGGATAAAGTGTGTGACTCACACACACACACACACTTGGGTGTCTGCAGAGGGGGGCATGTTGTCCCGTCCCCACCCCGATTTTTAAAAATTAATAAATATATCCCTATTACTTCGGCGGATGCCCATGCACACACACACGACTTTAGAGCACGTGCTCGGGAGTTCCAGTGCAGTGGTGGGAAAATTTCTTTCTTTTTTGCGCCATAACGCTATAATGTCTAGCACGTTATTACTTTTTTACCACTACTGAACGTTTCCAGATTTCAGTTTGTGTACGTCTAGATTTATAATCAGTCATATGGAAATGATATGTCAGTAACCCAATCGTAATATTGATCTATTTCTTATAATTATTTTTACGCAGATATTAATGTATGCAGCTTTATCTTTGTGACTTTGGAGCGGTTACTTATTGAGACAAGAAATAAACAAATTTCTTTGAATAGTGTTTGGCATGTTTCTGTATATGGTATATTGCTTCACAGCTACGTTACTGTGGCCAAATGGATAGAGTGTGTGTCACACACACACATTTGATTTTGGAGCACGAGGTTGTGAGTTTGCAACCACTGACGGGAAAATGTGTTTATTTTTTCCCCCTCTATTATGCTAGATTGTCTAGTACAGTTCATGTTTCTTACCACTTGCGAACTGTTCCAGATTTCAGTTTACGATAACTTGTGCAGTAGTGATTTGGATTCCATATTTTATGAGAGAGAGAGAGAGGGGGGGGGGCCTTTACTAAGAAGAGTTAATGATCTAAAATTATTCATCTTATTTTTCTGTATTATATATAGTATGCAATAGGAAAACGAACAAAAAAAAGAAAAAGTTAAACATTAATTTCATCTGATGCGCAAGTTTGTCAAATCAATGGCAAAGTAAACAAACCCGCAGAAGCACTGCTGTTGTACTTTTAGGTTAACAGTTAGTACATGAAATTAACATGTCAATATCAAAGAAAACAAGCAGTGTTGATGACTTCTCTTGTGTTAGGTTACTGCACGTGTCAACTACATGTATCTAGGATTACCTTTAGCGACCATTTGTGATTTTAAGAAAAACCCGCTACTTTGGTAATTAATGCAAAATAGTACAGTTTAAAATAAAATAACGATGTGAAATCTTAATAATGCTTTATTTAAGCGATTGGATGTCAGAAAAATTGTACAATATGTGAATGAGTACTCATGCATGGAGTAACCATCGGAATTTGTGCTATTTTGTTTCACTTCTGTCAGGTATGACTGCAGCTTGTAGTATTAATACAGTTTGCGAGGCATTGTCATTACGTTATCATCATCTAAAATATGATTTGGCACTATGTATCATACATTATCTTCGTTAGAACAAGGAAATATTTATAATTAACTGAATGACTACGTTTTTTTTCAGTATAAAAAACTTAGCAAATTGCGTGGTAGATAAATCAACCCCCTTCCCCCAGTCTCTCTCTCAACCTCTGCTTGCATGGGTGATAAACAGTAAACCACGCCCATATTATCGAGACCTTGGAATGAATTTGTGTGTGAAGTTTCATGGCAATCCTCTATGTAGTTTAGGTGGAGAAGCAATAATAAACTTGTGCCAATGGACAGACAATAGATGGATGACTGATGGATGACAGATGGATGACTGATGGATGACAGATGGATGACAGATGGACAACAGATGGATGACAGAGAATTATCCATAGCATAACTCTTCTAGTCTATGACCAGTAGATCTAATAAACATAAAAGGTAAAGTTAGTGAAGTTACTCTTGATTCATATCTGGATGCTTCCTGTCAGGCTTTTTCCAAAATTGGTACAGCAGTTTTGGAGTTGTTCAAAGTCTTTCTACTTTTAGTAGCAACCATCATGTTCAAAGGCAAGTCAGCACTGTTAGTAAAAATTTTAACGTCTTTTTTTCAAGGAATCTTATCCTTATGTTCGGTCATATTTGCTCAAGTAGTTTTTGAGAAGTTATTCAATCTTTTTTTTTCATTTATATTAGCAGTGCATGACCATAGTAGATTGCAAGTCAGCATACTTGGTACAAACCTGAAAGGCCTTAAAATACAGGGGACACTTCTATGCACCATTTATACCTATGTTATCAACAATGGCTCCACCTTCTGGAGATGTCAAAATAGGATTTACACCTGGTTGTTAAGGAAGTCACACCATGGTTAGAGAGGGCATCCCAGACACAAATTTGGCAAGGCATTTCCTCAAGAAGGTTCCTAAAAGTCTGATCAAAATTTACTTGGTTTTTCTGGAGAAGTTGAAACTAGCTTTTCCCCCTGGTTGCTGTGGAAGCCACACCACTGCAAGGGAGGCCATCGTAACACAATTTAAGTAGAGTATGTCCTATGAAGCTTTCCTACTAAGTTTTATCAAAATAAGTTCGACCATTCTGGAAAAGTTTAAATTAAGATTTATTCCTGACTGTCAAGAAACCACATCATGGATAAGGAGGCTACCCTGGACACATATCTCTAGTATAGCATACAGAACATTTCTACAAAGTTCTTTTTTTCTTTGAAATAAGTTGCATCTTTTTTTTTATAATGCATATCTATAATTCACAGAAATGAAAAGGAAGACATCAGAACTGTTTTTGGGGTGACTAGGGTGAAAAAGTCATTTTTTGGTATAAAACCTTGCCCTGTATTAGCAGGAAAGTGATGCTAATGTTGCTCTGTATCACTGGTGATAGGGTCAGAGTATTTAAGAAAAAACTCTATTGTAAGTGAGTTGAGGAAGCTACAGTGGTAGTTTTAAAGTTTGAATAAAGCAGTAATTAAAACAAATTCAAACAATCTTTATCACGCCTGACCATCAAATAACGGTCATAAACTGCCACCCTAATCCCAGTTAATCCCTACATCAGGGCCTTAGTGAAGCTACAATGAAGTGCAAACTAAACGAGGCAGTTCTTTTCCAAAAGTTAAAAAAAAAAAAAAAGTGATGATTGTAGCATTAACTATTCAATGGGAACTTAATATCTGAAACATGTATAGAAATTATTAACATCAATACATACGGTTTAGTTCATCTAAATCAACTTCTAAAAGACCGGCTGCTACTCCTGTCATGAGGTTGCTTACACTGCATAAGGGTAAAATCTGAGGCTAAACCAAATGTCACTTCCTGCTACACTAAACTGATTCAAGATCACGTACAAAGCTATCTATGTGGAACATCACATATGTGCAGTAACAATTTGTAGTTTTAGTCATAAACTTTATATAAATAAAAAAAAGGCACTGTACTCCATCAAGTCTAATTGACAAACATGGAGAAATCATTTAACACCACAGTAGTCACAGCCACAAACACCATCACCACTACTACTACTATTATTATGACAATTATTCAAAACTATGACACATTACATCAAGTCTCCCTGATGATCTGCCTGGAAGAAGAAATGACTTCTCCCTATTTTGGAAGCCTAGGATGGTCTCTAGACATATTTACCTTTACATGTGTACTGGGGTGTTTCTGTGTTTACATCCCAAAATCTCACAGTCGTGTCACCTGAACCACTAGCTAGGTATCTGTGCAAAAAAATGTATGAAAATAAACAATGTTTAAAATTTGCTTAATGGGCAAAACCTACTGGAGAGTTTCACACTTCTACAGGTACTGTATGCACTCGCACATAAGTCAGATCCAACTGCAAACTTCACAGACCCAGATCTGCCGTCACATAATGTGCAGGCAAATCTGGGTATATGCAGTTTGTTAGGACTAACCTTTAGAAGAAACAACACAGACCCTGATCTGTCAGTGCATTATGCTATGGTACATCAGGGTTTATGTTGCTTGCAGTTGGACCCAACTTGCATGCATATATATATGGTAAAATAACTTGGACTAATGCAACTTTGATCACTAGCTATGCAAATCCCCTTGGTTACTTTGAATACACGTTACCCTCAAACCAGTGACAAAATCCTAAGGTCCAAGTCCTCTTTCCCTTGTACTGGATGAAATGTGGAATAATCTTGTTTACTTTCACAAGCAATCTGCCTAAAATTATCCAAAGAGTTATAAATTGCCTGTGATGTAGCTACAAATGGACAGAATTTCATTCACTTCCTCAAAGTTCATTTGTGAATTTTTAGCAGGAATCTGGTTGTTGAAAGGTAATGGCTGACATAAATAATATTAAATTTGCACTAAAGTTGTTTAAAAAGCATGAAAATATTATGCAACAACTCCTTTACATTGCTCTATTAAAAGAAAAATGAGATTTGATATTTAACTACTAATACTTTAAGGATTCAATGTCCAAAACAAGAGTTGCTGGTAGGATGTCAACTCTAGATATGGGCAAAATGACAGGCCCTGGAGTGAATATTTTGCCTCAATCACCCCACCCACCCACCCCCAGCATGGACCCTGAATCACATGAATTATATGTCTTCCTACCAGGACTGCACAGATTCAGCTTTTTTACAAAATGAATTCAAATTATTCCTGTAATTTAAATTCCAGCTTTTTACAAAATGAATTCAAATTATTCCTGTAATTTAAATTCCAGCTTTTTTACAAAATGAATTCAAATTATTCCTGTAATTTAAATTCCTGCTTTTTACAAAATGAATTCAAATTATTCCTGTAATTTAAATTCCAGCTTTTTACAAAATGAATTCAAATTATCCTTGTAACTTAAATTCCAGCTTTTTACAAAATGAATTCAAATTATTCCTGTAATTTAAATTCCAGCTTTTTACAAAATGAATTCAAATTATCCTAGTAATTTAAATTCCAGCCTTTTTTACAAAATGAATTCAAACTATTCCTGTAATTTAAATTCCAGCTTTTTACAAAATGAATTCAAATTATCCCTGAAACTTAAATTCCAGCTTTTTACAAAAAGAATTCAAATTATTCCTGTAATTTAAATTCCAGCTTTTACAAAATGAATTCAAATTATTCCTGTAATTTAAATTCCATCTTTTTACAAAATGAATTCAATTATTCCTGTAATTTAAATTCCAGCTTTTTACAAAATGAATTCAAACTATTCCTGTAATTTATGTACAGTATGTTTAAATATTTTACTCATCCATGGGATCCAAAAGTGGGGAACAATATACAATTTGCCTAAAGCACATGGTTACCATATAGAAAAGTATATAAACAAGTTTAGTGAATTTCAACTCCACAGTTTAGGAGAAAATAGCATACAGGACAGCAGATGGACAAACAGAAGAAATCATAAATTAAACTTTCTTGGCACTTTTATACCAAAAGAAACCAATTGTACTAATTCTGGAGAATTTCCAGCTAGAGTGGTTTATGGATGGATGGTGGGCATCACAATATCCCTACTGCTAAACCAATTGTTTAAGTAAATTTGAAAAAGATTCTGTTTTACCTTCCGTCTGGACTAAACTGTACAGATATCACGGCCTCAGCATGCCCAGGTATAGAACTTGTACAACGAGTCACAGCTCGGACCTTGAACACTGCCTGTGGCTGATATAATATTTCTAAAACCTGCTCCGAATTTTCCAACATTTTTTCATCAAGAGTTTTCTCCAGTGTATCCAATATCTCAGTATCATTGACAAAGAATGAATATGGAACTGTTTCTTCCTGTCAATAAAAAAAAGAAAATCTATTACAATTTTCACATATAATGATTACTATGTACAGTGTATATTCATAATGATTTAGATTACTATCTACAGTGTATATTCGTAATGATTAGTAATACTCTGTGCAGTACATATTCATAATGATTACTATGTATAGTGTATATTCATAATGATTACTATGTACAGTGTATATTCATAATGATTTAGATTACTATATACAGTGTATATTCGTAATGATTAGTAATACTCTGTGCAGTACATATTCATAATGATTACTATGTATAGTGTATATTCATAATGATTACTATGTACAGTGAATATTCATAATGATTTATATTACTATATACAGTGTATATTCGTAATGATTAGTAATACTCTGTACAGTATATATTCATAATGATTACTATGTATAGTGTATATTCATAATGATTACTATGTACAGTGTATATTCATAATGATTTATATTACTATATACAGTGTATATTCGTAATGATTAGTAATACTCTGTACAGTATATATTCATAATGATTACTATGCATAGTGTATATTCATAATGATTACTATGTATAGTATATATTCATAATGATTTATATTACTATATACAGTGTATATTCGTAATGATTAGTAATACTCTGTGCAGTATATATTCATGATTACTATGTAGAGTGTATATTCATAATGATTACTATGTACAGTGTATATCCATAATGATTTAGATTACTATATACAGTGTATATTCGTAATGATTAGTAATACTCTGTACAGTATATATTCATAATGATTACCGTATATACTCGCTTATAAGTCAACGTTTTTTACTTACAATTCAACTCATGCAGAGTAGGGGTCGTCTTATAAGCGCGACATTAAAAAAATTAAAAAATCTTGGGGTAATGTTGGAAACTCTAGACATTTGCAGTATGTATATTTTTAATATATTTTTACGTTTTCATGCCACTATTCCTATGCAATAATGCATATATGGTATGCACTGTGTTTATCCGTTTCATGACGGTATTCATTACACAATACATGTATCTACAGTTACATGTATTTGGATTTTATTAATTTGAAAATATTACCGGTAAATTAAATACTACCTACCGCAAAATGAAGTGTCCGTCAAAAATGTTTACCCTGGGTGTTTACTAGTAAGTATATTGCCTCCATTTTTGTGCAGGTCCGAACAACCTGTATTTGTATTAATATTTGTGTTTTGCTGTATAAAGACTGTGCTTGATGCAATAAAAGTTTTGATTTAATTTGTATTTTCCTTTTCCACAAGTCAGATTTAATTCCCAAGTGATATTTCCCAAGTTATCTGCCAGTACACGTGGGCCGATAAGCCTTTGGCTTGTAAAGGGACTCACTTTGTTTTCAAGTTGACAATCCTTTTGATCGAGCTGCCAATCTATACTTGTTCAGTGCCAAGTAGAGTTCTACAACTTCCTGTGCATATACTTTGACCTTAATCCCTTAGCTTGTAAAGGCACCACACTCTTTGTTTTCCCATGTGACAACCCTTTGATCAAGCCGCGAGTTTGATCCATGTTCAGTGCCAAGTAACAGAGGGTGGCTATTTGAACTCCCTGTGATCTTGCCGCACAATTGATATGTGTTCAGTTGCAGCCTTTAACAGATTTCTGACTTTATGATCAAAGTGTTACTCACAGAGCCCAAGCTCAGTCTTTGCATAAGCACCCGCATATGACAGTAAAGTCGAGAATCGGAGTCGGACGAGATTTACGATGACTAGACAACGACGATTTACAATGACTAGACGACAATGTAGGATTTCAGAACTTTATCAGACAATGAGGATTAATTCTTGGACTTTGTACCAGATGACATTAGATATTGACATTTATAGGATACCGTGATTCACAAAAAAGTGGACTTAACTTTCATTGTTTATTTGTATGACGTGTGGAATTAACATATTACGGGATACTGTGAATCGGATCATTCTGAACTTCTATTTTTATACCGGTATGTGACCTATAATTGAATTCGTGTATTTATCATATAAATGGATTAAAAATGTCAAGCATTATGGATTTCAATGGACTTTATTACACAAAGATGGACAAATTGTAAGTTGTCAATTTATTTGTGACATATTTCACTCAATAATATAATTGTATTTTACACTGGTTTTGTCCTTATTTTTCTGATCTATCTATCCAGTTTGGCTTGTTTATATTTCCAAAGTGCATTTCTGACTCACTAAGAAGTCACCCCTTCAGACGGATCTGACTTCCAAAATACACCCCAACTTATAGGAGGGTCATAGAGAAAATCACTTCTTGCAGCCCTAAAAAGGGGGGGGGGGAGTCGACTTATAGTCAAGTCAACTTATAATCGAGTATATACGGTACTATGTACAGTGTATATTCTTAATGATTTAGATTACAATATACAGTGTATATTTATACTGGTTACCGGTACTATGTATAGAAACCATAATGATCACATACAGTATATATTCATAATGATTACTATGTACAGTGTATATTAATAATTATTACAATGTACTGTGTATATTCATATTCCATCTACACAACTGTTATAGGCTCTAACTACAAAAACAACTTTTACCTATTTCAATAAATGATTAAATTGTTCTATTATTGAAAAACAGATTACTTGTACAATATTGTATTTATTTTAAAGGTCAAATAACTGAATAAGAAGGGTTTCTGTTTACGCTTTTTAAAAAATTGTTTATATTTTAAAATCCCAAATTCATTGTTCTTATAACATTATATTGCATACCGGTAGTTTATAAACTTCTGAGTTTAGGTATTTGTTCCTGCTAAAGTTAAACAGGCATTACTTCTCCATTAAACAGGCATTACTTCTTCTCTTGAAATTTAAGAATTTATATTACTAGTGCTACACCTACAATCAATATACGGGGTAGTTATCAATGACTAACAAAAAATTAGTACTATCTCAGCTTAAGGATAAATGAATTGTATTTTCCAACCTTTATATTACATAAATCACAAGAAAAAATAAGTATACCAAATACCTATTTCTGGTCAAAATTATTGCCAACTATTCTTTAAAAATACACTGCAGTTAAATAAGATGTTAAAAAAGAGAAACCCCCTTTAATATGTTTGCATTGATGTAGTAGCATTTTATGGCACCTCAGCACAATAGTGGCTATATGGTGCCAACTAAAGGTAAATGTTTCAAAAATGTAAAAATTAATTGGATAAAAACTTTAGGAACATAAACCATTCCAAATAAAAGTAACATGAAGTATGACAATATAAAATATATGATGTAAAAATGTTAACATTCTGTAAAATGTGTATAACATAAAATACAAAAGTAATGCATTTGACATCAAAATGCTTCTGTCTCACAGGGTGCAAGTCGACACAATAAGAATGTGTTCCACTGTCAGTGGACAATGGCATGGTATGCACTCTGGTCAAGGTTCACCTTTCAGGAGGTATGCACAAGTCAGGTATGTGTGTCCGATACGTGGTGAAAATCCCATTACATCTTATCTCCTAACATAATCATTTGTAATGTTTTACTTGATATTTGCTGCATTTATTTCTTCTTAGCTTATTGGTAAAGCAAAAGTTATAAAACAGTATGCTTTCAATTTTAATTCCTGTACCCAATGAAAAAACCCACCTCTCTCTCTCTCTCCATTTTCCCTCACATCATTTCATCATTTTTATCATAAGTTCTAACCACAGAAACCATTATTGCATCAATACATTTCTACAGTAATGGATGTTTGCCTCATTCTAGAATGACATCACACATAACACTAAATCTAATCAAAGTCAAAAACGATAATACAGTCAGTAAATCTGGATAATCAAGCTTTCTTACTTTTTTTTAGCACTTTGTTTCTGGAATCAGATGGGAGTAAACCACACCAGAGCATCAATTTTTATTTACATATATTTTTCTACAGACAGCAATAACCTTTAATGAAAATGTTCTGTTGTACTGTAGCTCTTGCATGAAAGTATATTTTTACGGTAACACTCATGAAGAACTAAACTTCTATATTTTTTAAAACAATATACCGTATTTACTTAAATATAGCATGGTTCCAACTGTAAACAGCACTGACCCAGACCTAGAAATGCATCATAGGCTAGTAGATCTGCGTCTATGCTGTTTTGCTGTAAAATGCTGTACAATTTTAAGGCATAAATTTAAGTCAGAGCTCTTGGCAGGAAAAGTCTGATTCAGGGCTCCTGCCTGCAATTTGGCCTCCCAGTTTTCCAAGTCTGGTCTACAGTAAATACACTAGTCTTAATCCCCTGTGGACTCAAGGATTAGAATTGGCCCAATGCCTCCTCCTGCATTTTGTAAGAGGCAACTAATGATGGCAGAAGCCACAGTGGCTCAGCAGTTAGCATGCTTGACTCACAACTGAAAAGATGTGGGTTCAAATTCTTCCACTGGATCAGCCCTGTTTGGCTACCATGGTGTGTCCTTGGGCAAGGTATTTTACTCTAACTGTCTTGGCACTAAATAACCTACCCAAAGACCAAACGCCTCCAAAACACAAGACTTCATATCTTTTGAAACATGAGCATCCAATTTTAGGATTTTAAATGTGATTCTATATCCCATGATCATGGAAAAGAACAAGTTGAAAATAATTAAGTGAAAAGAACATACTTACATTTTGTAAGAGTGCATTGCACACAAGCTGCAATTTTTCTACATTAATGTCAAGTGGGAGATCAAATGCACTGCCTGTCAGTTCTCCAGCCTCACTTTTAAACTGTGCTAGGATCCTTCGGCCAACAGGGTCCCCTGTGCCACCTTCTTCTTTTGATTCTGTCTCACTGAAAATTATTTAGCAGACGAACTGCACCATTTGCAGCACAGAGCAAATTACAAAATGATCATCATTTATTCTTGATCCTGTGCAATATTTTTTTTAACTAGCAGAGAAGAATTATAACAATAAAAGTAGGGAAACACAACTATACTGTTCAAAATCAGGAATAAATAACAATTCTGCAGTAACAGGTTCCAGGCAGGTGCAGACTAGAGATGGGTATCTCCAGCCATGCTGTATATGACATGTATATGAAATGTATCATGATAATTGTCTTCAATATGACATGTATCATGATAATTGTCTTCAATACAACATGTATCATGATAATTGTCTTCAATACGACATGTATCATGATAATTGTCTTCACTACAATATGTATCACGATAGTATTGCATGCATAAATAAACTGAAAAATATGTGAGTCCATGTTAGTCATAAATCCATTACAGGATATGCTAAATTCTTGGAATGAATGAAAACCCCAACAACTAAAGTATCAATAAGTTAGGAAGGTGCCTGTAAGTAAGACTCCGACAGATAAAGTATCTTGTTTAATCTGAGTGCACTATTAGGTACATGCACTTTACTGTTCTCAGTTGCTGATATGGTCCACTAAAGACAAAAACTGAAACATCACTCAGGCTCTGGAAATTAAACACAGCATATGCTGATGTAATTTTCCACTGAAATATTCATGTATGTTGAGTAAAATTGCAAAAGGCCAAATTGGCATGGCACCTGCAAGGTCATGATTTGTTTTGTTTTGAATTAGTCTATGCTTGTGTATTTTGCATATAAAATTTTACAGTTAAGGATTCAATTGTGTTTTCTTAATTGAATTCCTTTATTGGATATAACTAAGTCAAAGTAAGCACATGCTTATCTTTAAATATGGGGGCATTATTTAAGCAGAATATGGCATGCATTTTGGGGGGAGACAGATTAATAATCAATCTAGAGTATGGGGTAAGAGAATGTAAGCAAAGAATGCTCTGAAGAACAAATATTTACCAGAACAAATCAAAACATACATAGGACATTATTTGAAAAATACTTTCAATGATTAATAAATGCTAACTTATGATAAAATTCTCTGAACTTCAAAAGAGCATGTGTAGCAGTTAACTAGGAAAATATAGAAGGAACAAGGAGATAGTATGTATACATAGGAAAATATAGAAGGCACAAGGAGATAGTATGTATACATAGGAAAATATAGAAGGAACAAGGAGATAGTATGTATACATAGGAAAATATAGAAGGCACAAGGAGATAGTATGTATACATAGGAAAATATAGAAGGAACAAGGAGATAGTATGTATACATATGAAAATATAGAAGGAACAAGGAGATAGTATGTATACATAGGAAAATATGGATGGCACACGGAGATAGTATGTATACATAGGAAAATATAGATGGCACAAGGAGATAGTATGTATACATAGGAAAATATAGAAGGCACACGGAGATAGTATGTATACATAGGAAAATATAGATGGCACACGGAGATAGTATGTATACATAGGAAAATATAGAAGGAACAAGGAGATAGTATGTATACATAGGAAAATATAGAAGGCACAAGGAGATAGTATGTATACATAGGAAAATATAGAAGGAACAAGGAGATAGTATGTATACATAGGAAAATATAGAAGGAACAAGGAGATAGTATGTATACATAGGAAAATATAGAAGGAACAAGGAGATAGTATGTATACATAGGAAAATATAGAAGGCACAAGGAGATAGTATGTATACATAGGAAAATATGGAAGGAACAAGGAGATAGTATGTATACATAGTGTAAGTGGTATTGTTTATACCTCATTCAGTGGGATAGAAAGATGACAAGAAAATGTTTTTTTTACACTTTATATAATTTAGTTTATATTTCATTTTACTATCACTGTGTATCAATAGTTTGAGTCTGTATCAAGATACACTATCATTGTGTATCAACAGTTTGAGTCTGTATCAAGATACACTATCATTGTGTATCAATAGTTTGAGTCTGTATTAAGATACACTATCATTGTGTATCAATAGTATGAGTCTGTATTAAGATACACTATCATTGTGTATCAATAGTTTGAGTCTGTATCAAGATACACTATCACTATGTGTATCAATAGTTTGAGTCTGTGTCAAGATACACTATCACCATATGTATCAATAGTTTGAGTCTGTATCAAGATACACTATCACCATGTGTATCAATAGTTTGAGTTTGTATCAAGATACACTATCACCATGTGTATCAATATTTTGAGTCTGTATCAAGATACACTATTACCATGTGTATCAATAGTTTGAGTCTGTATTAAGATACACTATCACCATGTGTATCAATAAGATGAGTCTGTATCAAGATACACTATCATTCTGTATTAATAGTTTGACTCTGTATCAAGATACACTATCACCATGTGTATCAATAGTTTGACTCTGTATCAAGATACACTATCACCATGTGTATCAATAGTTTGAGTCTGTATTAAGATACACTATCACCATGTGTATCAATAGGATGAGTCTGTATCAAGATGCACTATCATTCTGTATCAATAGTATGAGTCTGTATCAAGATACACTATCACCATGTGTATCAATAGTTTGAGTCTGTGTCAAGATACAATATCACCATGTGTATCAATAGTTTGAGTCTGTATCAAGATACACTATCACCATGTGTATAAATAGTTTGAGTCTGTATCAAGATACACTATCACCATGTGTATCAATACTTTGAGTCTGTGTCAAGATACACTATCACCATGTGTATCAATAGTTTGAGTCTGTATCAAGATACACTATCACCATGTGTATCAATAATTTGAGTTTGTATCAAGATACACTATCACCATGTGTATCAATAGTTTGAGTCTGTATCAAGATACACTATCACCATGTGTATCAATAGTTTGAGTCTGTATTAAGATACACTATCACCATGTGTATCAATAGGATGAGTATGTATCAAGATACATTATCATTCTGTATCAATAGTTTGAGTCTGTATCAAGATACACTATCACCATGTGTATAAATAGTTTGAGACTGTATTAAGCACATTGTGTATCAATAGTTTGAGTCTGTATCAACATACACTATCATTGTGTATCAATAGTTTGAGTCTGTATCAAGATACACCATCACCATGTGTATCAATAGTTTGAGTCTGTATCAAGATACACTATCATTGTGTATCAATAGTATGAGTCTGTATTAAGATACACTATCACCATGTGTATCAATAGTTTGAGTCTGTATTAAGATACACTATCATTGTATATCAATAGTATGAGTCTGTATTAAGATACACTATCATTGTGTATTAATAGTTTGAGTCTGTATCAAGATACACTCACCATGTGTATCATTAGTTTGAGTCTGTATCAAGATACACTATCACCATGTGTATCAATAGTTTGAGTCTGTATCAAGATACACTATCACATTGTGTATCAATAGTATGAGTCTGTATCAAGATACACTATCACCATGTGTATCAATAGTTTGAGTCTGTATTAATATACACTATCACCATGTGTATCAATAGGATGAGTCTGTATCAAGATACACTATCACTGTGTATAAACAGTTTGAGTCATATCAAGATACACTATCACCATGTGTATCAATAGTTTGAGTCTGTATTAAGATACACTATCACATTGTGTATCAATAGTTTGAGTCTGTATCAACATACACTATCACACTGTGTATCAATAGTTTGAGTCTGTATCAAGATACACTATCACATTGTGTATCAATAGTTTGACTCTGTATCAAGATACACTATCACCATGTGTATCAATAGTTTGAGTCTATATCAAGATACACTATCACTGTGTATCAATAGTTTGAGTCTGTATCAAGATACACTATCACCATGTGTATCAATACTTTTGAGTCTGTATCAAGATACACTATCACCATGTGTATCAATAGTATGAGTCTGTATCAAGATACACTCAAGATACAATATCACCAAAGTTAATATTGTGATTCACTGATGCAATTATATCAAACCACCTCCAGTAAAGATATTAAACCACCTCTAGTGCAGACCCTCTAATAAGATACTGAACCACCTCTATTGCAGATCCCTTAGTAAATATACTGAACCAGCTCTAGTGCAGATCCCTTAGTAAATATACTGAATCGCCTCTAGTAAAGGTACTGAACAACCTCTAGTGCAGACCCTCTAGTAAAGGTACTGAACCCTGTCTAGTGCAGACCATCTAGTAAATGTACTGAACAACCTCTAGTGCAGACCCTCTAGTAAAGGTACTGAACCCTGTCTAGTGCAGACCATCTAGTAAAGGTACTGAACCACCTCTAGTGCAGACCCTCTAGTAAAGGTACTGAACCCTGTCTAGTGCAGACCCTCTAGTAAAGGTACTGAACCACCTCTAGTGCAGACCCTCTAGTAAAGGTACTGAACCACCTCTAGTGCAGACCCTCTAGTAAAGGTACTGAACCACCTCTAGTGCAGACCCTCTAGTAAATGTACTGAACCCCCTATAGTGCAGACCATCAAGTAAAGGTACTAAACCACCTCTAACGCAGACCCTCTAGTAAAGGTACTGAATCACCTCTAGTGCAGACCCTCTAGTAAAGATGATGAACCACCTCTAGTGCAGACCCTCTAGTAAAGATGACGAACCACCTCTAGTGCAGACCCTCTAGTAAAGGTACTGAATCACCTCTAGTGCAGACCCTTTAGTAAAGGTACTGAACCCCCTCTAGTGCAGACCCTCTAGTAAAGGTACTGAACCACCTCTAGTGCAGACCCTCAAGAAAAAATGATGAACCACCTCTAGTAAAGATGATGAACTACCTCTAGTGCAGACCCTCTAGTAAAGATAATGAACTCCCCTCTAGTGCAGATAATCAACACCCTCTAATGCAGATCCTCTAGTAAAGATGATGAACCACCTCTAGTGCAGACCCTCTAGTAAAGATAATGAACTCCCCTCTAGTGCAGACCCTCTAGCAAAGGTACTGAACCACCTCTAGTGCAGACCCTCTAGTAAATGTACTGAACCCCCTCTAGTAAAGGTACTGAACCACCCCTAGTGCAGACCATTTAGTAAACGTATTGAACCCCCTATAGTAAAGGTACTGAACAACCTCTAGTGCAGATCCTCTAGTAAAGGTACTGAACCACCTCTAATGCAGACCCTCTAGTAAAGATGATGAACCACCTCTAGTGCAGACCCTCAAGAAAAAATAATGAACCACTTCTAATGCAGACCCTCTAGCCAAGGTACTGAGCCACCTCTAGTGCAGACCGTCTAGCCAAGGTACTGAACCACCTCTAGTGCAGACCCTCTAGTAAGATACTGAACCACCTCTAGTAAATGTACTGAACCACCTCTAGTGCAGACCCTCTAGTAAAGGTACTGAACCCCCTATAGTGCAGACCATCTAGTAAAGGTACTAAACCACCTCTAACGCAGACCCTCTAGTAAAGGTACTGAACCACCTCTAATGCAGACCCTCTAGAAAAGGTACTGAACCACCTCTAGTGCAGCCCCTTTAGTAAGATACTGAACCATCTCTAGTAAAGATATTGAACCACCCCTAGAAAAGATAACAAACCACCTCTAGTGCAGACCCTCTAGTAAGATACTGAACCACCTCTAGTGCAGACCATCTAGTAAAGGTACTGAACCACCTCTAGTGCAGACCCTTTAATAAGATACTGAACCACCTCTAGTATAGATATTGAACCACCCCTAGAAGAGATAACAAACCACCTCTAATGCAGACCCTCTAGTAAGATACTGAACCACCTCTAGTAAAGATATTGAACCACCCCTACAAAAGATAACAAACCACCTCTAGTGCAGAGCCTCTAGTAAGAAACTGAACCACATCTAGTAAAGATATTAAACCACCTATAGTGCAGACCCCCTAGTGAAGATATTGAACCACCCTAGAAAAGATAACAAACCACCTCTAGTGCAGAACCTCTAGTTAAATAATGAACCACCTCTAGCAAAAGTACTGAACCACCTCTAGTAAAGATACTGAACCACCTCTAGTAAAGATACTGAACCACTTCTAGTGCAGATCCTTTAGTAAAGATACTGAATCACCTCTAGTAAAGGTACTGAACCACCTCTAGCACAGACAATCTAGTAAAGGTATTGAATCCCCACTAGTGCAGACCCTCTAGTGCAGGTACTTAACCCCATCTAGTGCAGACCCTCTAGTAAAGATGATGAACCACCTCTAGTGCAGACCCTCTAGAAAACAATGAACCATCGCTAACGCAGACCATCTAGTAAAGATACTGAACCACCTCTAGTGCAGACCCTCTAGCAAAGGTACTGAACCCCCTCTAATGCCGACCCTCTAGAAAAGGTACTGAACCACCTTTAATACAGACCCTCTGGTAAAGATACTGAACCAACTCTAATTTAGACCCTCTAGGAAAGGTACTGGACCCCCTCTCTCTAGTAAAAGTACTGAACAACCTCTAGTGCTGACCCTTTAGTAAAGGTACTAAACCATCTCTAGCGGAGACCCTCTTGTAAAGATACTGAATGATATCTAGTGCAGACCCTTAAGTAAAGGTACTGAACCACATCTAATGCAGACCCTCCAGTAAAGGTACTGAACCATCTCTAGTGCACACCCTCTAGTAAAGATACTGAACCATCTCTAGCACAGACCCTTAAGTAAAGATACCAAAACACCTCTACTGCAGACCCTGTAGTAAAGATATTAACCCCCTCTAGTGCACACCATCAAGTAAAGGTACTGAAACATCTCTAGTGCAGATAATGTAGTAAAGATAATGAACCCCCTCTAGTGCAGACCCTCTAGTAAAGGTACTAAACTCTCTAGTGCAGACCCTCTAGTAAAGGTACTGAACCACCTCTAATGAAGACCCTCAAGAAAAAATAATGAACCACCTCTAATGCAGACCCTTTAGTAAAGGTACTGAGCCACCACCATTGCAGACCCTCCAGTAAAGATGATGAACCACCCCTAGTACAGACCCTCGAGTAAAGATAATGAACTCCCCTCTAGTGCAGACAATCTAGTAAAGGTACTGAACCCCCTCTAGTGCAGACTCTAATAAAGGTACTGAACCACTTCAAGTAAAGATAATCAACCCCCTCTAGTGCAGACCCTCTAGTAAAAACAATGAACCACGTCAAGTGCAGACCCTCAAGAAAAAATAATGAACCACCTTTAATGCAGACCCTTTAGTAAAGGTACTGAACCACCTCTAGTGCAGACCCTCTAGTAAAGATATTGAACCACCTCTAGTGAAGACCCTCTAATAAATGTATGGAACCACCTCTAGTGCAGACCCTTTAGTAAAGGTACTGGACCACCTGTAATTCAGATCCTCTAGCAAAGGTATTGAACCACCTTTAATGCAGACCCTTTAGGAAAAGTAATGAACCACCTCTAGTGCAGACTCTCTAGCAAAGGTAATGAACCCCTTCTAGTGCAGATCCTCTAGTAAAGGTATTGAACCACTGCTCACGCAGACCCTTTAGTAAAGGTACTGAACCACCTCTAGTGCAGACCCTCTAGTAAAGGTTCTAAACCATCTCTAGTACAGACCCTTTAGTAAAGGTACTGAACCACCTCTAATGCAGACCCTTTAGTAAAGGTACTGAACCACCTCTAATGCAGACCCTCTAGTAAAGGTACTGAACCACCTCTACTGCAAATGCTCTAGTAAAAGTACTGAACCACCTCTAATGCAGACCCTTTAGTAAAGGTACTGAACCACCTCTAGTGCAGACCCTTTAGTAAAGGTACTGAACCACCTCTAATGCAGATCCTCTAGTAAAGGTACTGAACCACCTCTAATGCAGACCCTTTAGTAAAGGTACTGAACCACCTCTAGTGCAGACCCTTTAGTAAAGGTACTGAACCACCTCTAGTGCAGACCCTTTAGTAAAGGTACTGAACCACCTCTAATGCAGATCCTCTAGTAAAGGTACTGAACCACCTCTAGTGCAAACCCTTTAGTAAAGGTACTGAACCACCTCTAATGCAGATGCTCTAGTAAAGGTACTGAACCACCTCTAGTGCAGACCCTTTAGTAAAGGTACTGAACCACCTCTAATGCAGATCCTCTAGTAAAGGTACTGAACCACCTCTAATGCAGACCCTTTAGTAAAGGTACTGAACCACCTCTAGTGCAGACCCTTTAGTAAAGGTACTGAATCACCTCTAGTGCAGACCCTTTAGTAAAGGTACTGAACCACCTCTAATGCAGATCCTCTAGTAAAGGTACTGAACCACCTCTAGTGCAGACCCTTTAGTAAAGGTACTGAACCACCTCTAATGCAGATGCTCTAGTAAAGGTACTGAACCACCTCTAGTGCAGACCCTTTAGTAAAGGTACTGAACCACCTCTAATGCAGATCCTCTAGTAAAGGTACTGAACCACCTCTAGTGCAGACCCTTTAGTAAAGGTACTGAACCACCTCTAATGCAGACCCTTTAGTAAAGGTAATGATCTAGACTTGAATCAATGGATGAAGAATAAAAGGATAATCTGAATGTTCATTTAATTAAAGCAGAGATAATCCTTTGACTAAGTCTTTAAACAAAATTTAACAGTTAACTGGTTAATAAAATAAGTATTACCATGGTTATGTACAAAAACATGTTCCCAATGTCTTGTACTTTCATTCTAGGAACACAAACAATATTACAAAATTAAATATGTGCAGTATGTTGAAGAATGAACAATAAACAACAGCATCTATAATAATAATAATAATAATAATAATAATGACTAACTAATAGACCTAAATTAGGAATTAGTAATCATTTATAGACTTATTCATACTAATAAGTATCTATAGGTTGCATGTTTATTACACATAAACATTTATACATTTTTCAATATCTTAGATTGAAGTCGTGTAACATTGGTGCATCCAAACTGAAATGAGCAAAAATTTACTTAATAAAGGTGCTCCCAAATTTTAAATATGCTTTTTAAATCAAGGGGGTTAATTAAGCTTTTATTGCATGGGGAAAAAAAAAGCCATTGCATACAAAGAGATTTTTGTTGTTTGCTTTGCAAGTTGATTTTTTGCTGACTTTTCATTTTTCATTAGGTAATATTAGCAGTTGTATTTTTGTCACAAAGAACAGATCTAACAAGCTGAGGCAAAGTATCTTACTCAAGGGTGTTTGAAACAGTCTGTTGGCACTGAGGTTTGTACATGTGACCCACTGGCTATGCATCAGATGCTAAACCAACTGAGCTATCCTGGTCCACAAATGATCATTGCATAATTTATCTATAGGTTAGTTATGCATAAGTAACTCAAAATACAACTTGTTACAAACTTATTCATTGGTTTTGATATGGATTTACATACCACAAACCAATCATTCAATGTCAATATTCAAAATATGAGCAGTGGAGAATTTTAGGTAAACAACTATTTTTCTCCAATGAATTACATTTATAAATAGAGAAAGACTGTGATACTTCCTACAATTCTGAGATTTTAGTGTGCTTTGTGAGATATCAGTTATGGCTCAGACTAACATGCAGGGGAATTGGAAACTCCCGACCTATATATAGCCCACCAAATATCACCTACTCCCCCTGATGTACATGGCCAAATGGTAGCACACATCGTTAATTCCAAAATCAATCAATCACCTACTCCCTATTCTTATGCAAATCATGTTCCCAGTGCACTGTAAGATCATAAGGTGGATTTGTTGAAGGACCCAGAGAAGTATATATTTTGTAAACCACACTGCTGTTATATTTCATCATCAACATAAAAAATGAAGGTATCTTTTTATTGGCAAAGGCTGTGAAAATGGACTAGTGAATTCATATTGACAGCTAAACAAGAGTTTTGGAAAAATGAGCCGTAACTGATAAATTTGTAATCTGCATAGAAAATTGGCACCATGGCTTTTTGTAAGCCACTATTATAAAATGTGTATGCAGGACACATGAATAACATTTACATGTATATACTTTCAGTACATAGAAAAATGCATTGCTACCAATTTTAACTCAATAATTTATTACATTTACCAATTTATAAACATCTGAAAATCAATGCTGACTTTACAATAGCCAATAGAGTTCTTTTTACTGATATTATCATTGTCACCATCATAAAATTATCTCCAAAATATATCAGAATGGACAGGAAATTTGTATGCTTCTTTTGGTACTGATATCTGCAAAACATTAAATTTTAATTTAAAATAGGAAAGTATAAATTGCTTTCAAACATAATACCATTATAGCTCAACTTCAACGTGACACCTAAGTTTGTCCCCATAAACATATCAGTGTCGACGTCTTGCGTTTTAGAACTACACCTAGGTAAGTACAGCTAGGTTACTAGCTCATGGGCAAATTTACCCCTGCTGTTCCTTTAATCTTACTGCTCAACCGACCACTTGGAACCTCATTTGCATATCAAAAGAAGAACGAGTGATATCTGGAAGCTCTCTACAGTCTCCAAACTCCATGTCATATATATTGTCATTGTTTATAGTAATTACTGAATGCTAAGATTTTGGATTGTTATCATGGGGATGGGCATTAGGCAAGGGGTGGGTCTTTGGTTTCTTTAATGTTTAAATCGGAGATTCTAATCAATCAGAATAAACTAGCTTCGAAAATTGAACTTTAAAAGATATAGGTGTATTTCAAGCGAGAAGGTATGTCTATGTACTTTAACTAGCCCTACCTCATGCTTGTTGTAGTAATCAAAACAGCGGAAATTGCATGTGGTTCCTGTTTGGGGGGATCAATTATTTTTGCTTCCACTTGAAATAAAATATGATATGAAGAAACTTAAAAGTTCATTTATTTAATCATGAAGATATTAAAATAAATTACAGTCAAATTAAATAGGTATCTCTTTAGATTCAAATTATACAACTAGAGCTTAATTTAAAGAAAAGAAATTTTAAAAATAGACTGCTCCATATGACCTTGACCGGACTGAATATACAAGCAATGAGTGCATTCAACCGTTTGCAGCCTGTCTTTCCTGCATTAATAAATACAACTGTATTTTCGTGCTCAACAAGGTTTCATAGGGGTAAAGTTGTAACTTCATGTATATGTTTTGTATTTGCTATTATGCAAAGGTATGGAGAGTAAATTATTGCAAAGAACACACTTTTGTAACATGTTTTCGTGGTCAGCCAAAGATTCATTCTTAGAGAGCCCACTCATTTTAATCTCCCATATCTGAAAAAAAGAGGGAACATTTTTATGACTATAACAGTTTATTTCTTAATTATCTAAAAACTTTTTGAAGTCACGGATAATATTGAACTGTAAGTACACACGTGCCAACCTTCCAGACAGTGGTGGTGATTTGAGACTCGAAAGTGCGTTATCGGGATGGGGTGGGGTTTAAGTCAGTGCGCGTGACTCAAGTAAGCAATGTTGTACAATTGAGACATAAGTTATGTATGTATAAAATTGTGAATAAGTTATCTAGATATACATGCTTAGAAAATGACTGGAAATTCTCATTTGAATAAAAGTAAATACAATACCACTTTCATTTGAAACATTTATATATAAGTATATAATGCTGGAAAAGTGAATATTGCAGAAATTAATAGATCCATGACCTGAGTGCCTCTGATCATCATTAGCCTTTCCTGTTGCAAGCCTTCATTACTGTGATTCGAAGGGAGATTAGTTTTTGTACTAATTGTGTCACCCTCATAAAATAATACCTCATGCATAAGTAACCATCTGGTCAATAAAGAATTTATTTTGGGCATTTAAGTCAGCATTTTCCCTCCTTGTACACTACTTTAGAAACAGATGCAGCAGTGTTTTCCTTCAAGATTTCATCAGGATCATGTGCTCATGATTGGTGCCCAAGCTAATCCAAATCAGTAAGACATTTCTGTCATCCAATAAAATTGATTGTCTTATGATTCTTTAACAATCAGCACACTTTTCAGTAAGCTTGGGATGCACTCAGTTCAGAATAAAAATTCAACCTTATCAATCTTTTATCACTTTTTTTGGGTCTTTAATTTTATGCCCCCCCCCCCCATGGGTGCCATGGAGTGAAGTTTCCCCCTGCACCAAAGATGACAAATAAGGCCATCTGCAAAAGGAAGCAGCCTTATTGGAACATCCTCTGCCTTTTCTGGCAAGTTGAGAATGAAACCTCAGATGTAATTCGCAGCCATTGAGAACTATGTTCAAAACTACTTTTGTTTACATGCCTTGGCACAATATGGTGACAGAAGTAGAGAAAATCACAAACGGAACATTGTTGGGCTTTTGGTGTGGTGCACTCTGCTGGAGCAAATCACCAAACCCATCAAATGTATGTGTATTCTGACAATTACATCTGATGTTATTTCTTGACTTTATGGAAATAGCAAAAAAATGTTCTGTTGAGGTGCCTCCTAGGATGAACCCTGCATCATTGACCTAAATATCTGGACATTAAAAAATAATTATTTTTCTCTAATAATTAAAGTATCAATAAAAATTATCAATTTTCCAGAATATTTTGACTAAAAAAGGAATATCTATAATCTTTATTCTCAGGATTATGTATCATTGCACCCAGAAAAATCCAATGCTGGTTGGAAGTGGTCTAGATAAGCTAGGTTGTATTATATCTTTGCTTGCCAATAAAGAACATGATATTGTTTAGTGTATTCTTTGCAAAAAAAGAATTCTGGTTGCATTTCTGGTGTTAGTTATTTCAGGGGCTGAAAAATATTTTTCTGATGCTTGTATCCCTGACTTTTTTGGAGAAATTTTGGTTGTATCCTCAAAGTGGCTGGGTCCAGATAAGTTTGGAACTAAAGTTACACAAATGAACTTGAAACTGTTTTTGTTTATGCATATTGTTATGACTAGGGGTAATGTAACAAAAGAAAAGACTCAAACAAGCTTTCAAGATTTAAATGAAAATATTTAATTTCCAAAAATATATAAAATATTTCAACAAACAATCAAAGTGAAAGAATTAAAAATAACTTACAGTATAGAATATCCTTAAAAGTCCTAAATTGTTATAAAGTTCACTGATCCGGAAGTTAATCCAAATATTCCGAACGAGGTAGATTCCAAATGAAACCTTCACTGTACCAATGTACTATTTAGAATCGAGTATATCCATGCTTTATAAATTCCAAATAGTCCTTGTGAATATGGAATAACACAAGTTCTAGAAATGTTTCTGATAATTCCACGGAGCTGTATAATTATTAAGGTTTAAGAAACAGTACTAATTCAGATTGTACTGTATACTGATATATATCACTAAAGTAGAATATCCACACACAAAAAGAACCAAATTGGTTTATGACCTCTCAATCCAGTGTAGCTATGAAGAATGCTAGAATGCTGTTATAAATCCTATTATATAGTCTCTTACTACGCAGAATCAAAATAAAACCCATACTACGTCTTTGATAAACAACTGGGTATTTCAAAATAATTTCCTTCTAAATTACAACCCTCTCCGAACCAATCAGAAACTAGGTTATGCGTGACATCGCCAAAGTACTGGTGCCCTGACGTTATTAACAGTCAATAACATATTGACTCTAAAATGAATCATAGAATCAAGGTCAGAAGTTCATACCCTCACGCGCTGGATCACATGACACGACTAAAGCTTCAGTGAAATATTGATCCAATTTACCGTATGTGTACTCATGGCAAGACGACAGCTGTTAAACTAAGAACAGAGATCATAAACTAATAAACTATACCATTGTTAAAAGAAAAATGATCTATAATTCCGTAACAATATTCATACATTTTTTTGTATTTTAAAGTAAGTTTTAGCAAAAATAATGTACTTGAATAAAACCAGAAAATGAAACAAGTTTTACTTCTTATTTATATTCTTTATCCCATTGCAGTTTCATTTAAATGTCAAATTTAAGTATTATTCCATCCAACATGTGAAACTCTTGACAAGTGTCTTTAGAGTCTGAATCGGGCCTTCACTGTCACATTCACACTTTATTCACATCTGAAATTTGCAAAGGTTGGAAAGATTAATTTCTTCTATAACTTGATAGTTTATGGCCCTTCATATTGTTTTATGCTCTGACTGGCTCAGTTGCATATTCAGTCAAGGGCTATATTTCTTTCCAGTGGAGGATACATTTTCTTATGTGTGTCTCATTATTTTATATTTTTTATATTTGCTCAGCTGCCAATCAGACTTGTCACTATGATTTGCTCTGTGGCCACAGGTGCCCGAGTGGTCTAAGTGCTTGCCTTTACAGTTCACTGACATCTCACATCTGCCTGGGTGGGTTTGAGTCTCGGGTTTGACCAACGTGGGTATGTGAGAAAGCTTGCCAGTAGCTTCCCGTGGGTCACTGGTTCTTCCCAGGGTTTTCCAGGGTTGTTTCTCCACTAAATATACTGGCCACCATGTATAGCCTATCATGTGATGAAAAATGTCGTTAAACCCATAACAACAACAACAACATGATTTGCCCTTTTTGCAAATGCACTTCCGCACTTGTCATCATTATTTGCAGGCCTTTTCTAAGCCCTTAAGAGGAATATGATTGAGTCATCATGGAATTTCCCACTCACTTGTCGACCTATATGACCTGTCTTAGATCAGTATTTCCCACTGTTTTATGAGCTAAATCTGCAAAAATGTTTATATTGAGTTGATGAGCATAGGTTCAACTGGGATTATTTACTTTTTACCTCAGTAATTTGTAAATTGAACATTACTGCTTATAGGTAAAGCAGTGAATCATTTTGAAAGAATCGTTTGGCTGAGGTAGAAGGTAAATCTTGACTGGTCTTTTGTAAACTACATGTACATTCAAAAATTGCAAGGAAAACCAAAGGAACATTCTGTTTGTTTACATTCAGTAATAACTGACAGGCACATACTAAATCCAGTGGACTTTTTTTTAGAGAAAATAACAGGGTCCCAGGTTCCAAATTTTTAGTCCCAGACCTCAGGCTTAGGGAATTTTCAGCCCCTGTTATATGTTTGTAAACCTGTGACAGTCTGTTCATCATATACAAATACTGCTGTTGGTGGCAAGTGTAAACCAGTCCTAAATGATATAATTACTATAGTTCTGTAAACTCTGGTCAGGTGGGACATGTTGCTTTATCTGTTTGAGTAAAGTATTAACAAAATCAATTGATTAAATCCCATCAAGTCTCAGTCATCACTAGAAATTTATAAACATTACCCATATCATAGTACATACAAACTGCTGATTGAAGTTGTTTCTATTATTGTTATTATTTCATAACATAAAGATTGTCTTTGACAAAAGAATGCATCACTAAAATGATCCACATCTGTTCATATCATGTTGCCTCTGAAAATCTGAAATATAATCCATATTTTCCTTCAAAAATGCCAGCAGTGATTTCAGCTCTACATCTCCAAATATGGTGATGATTGCCCTAATTATGTAAATGAACCAAATCACTTAGACTGGTTCAGAAATTTATGGAACACCATTATTTGTAATGATACTCGAGGTAGAAAGACCAAACTGAATACAGTTCTCCCTCACTATAATGTGGTGGTTAGAGTCCATAATTTCTAACTGTTATGTACTGAACTGCATTATGTACAGAAACACGATATATTGAGTATAGCACAGTACACCAAACGATATAGCAGGAACTATCAATTTTTGTAAAATACATGTAAATAATTGTTTTTTGAAAAGGAAATAAAAATAACATTAAGCTTCATCTTGTTTCTTTCAACCCATTGTGTTATACATTAGTATTTGATGATGGGGTCCATAGTGGTACCGCATTATACCCAGAATCACATTATAACAAAGTGCGTTATAGTGATGGAGAGCTGTTTATCCAAAATTAAGCTAACAATGGGAAGTCTGTCATTGAATAAAAGTGAGATGATAAGAACTTTTGAAACTCTCATGTATCAGACGTTGACTGCTTTATCACAAATGTCAACCCAGTTTAGCTAACTTGAAATGCAAGACGTTGACTGCTTTATCACAAATGTCAACCCAGTTTAGCTAACTGGAAAGGAAAGATAACCTGCATACAAATTTAAAACTTGATATCACACAAGTTAATCGATGTTACTGGGAATGTGAATTGTCTACATCAGGTCTTCAGGTATATCACACTGAGTAATGATGAGTTGTGGAGCATGTCAGCAGTTTTTATTGCTGCCTATTGACAACACATTCAGTTAATCCATGCGATAATATGGGTAATCAAAGTGGTTTAATGGTTTGACGTTCATCTATTCAAACACTGGTTTTTGAGTATGTGTAAAACATTCCTTAGTTTAAATTCCTACATAAATATTTTCTTTTTTGATGCTTATAAAAAACTTACTTGGTGTCTGGAAATTTTGTGTACTATTGAACATTATTACCAATTTTGAAAATATGGTGTCTGGATATTTGAGCAAGATATAGGTCCTACTTTCTTCCTATTCTTACAGGATGAAATATGAAATATACTTGTTTACATTTACTAGCAATCAGCATATAACCTGCAGAATAATAATATGTTTGTGATTCAGTTATAAATGCATGCAATTTCACTCACTTTAAACTTCATGTGTGTCTTTTCGCAGAGAATGTTATAAGTTGAAACATAATTAGAGACCTAAATAATCATTAACTTGACACAAAAGCTGTGTTGCACTTGGGTTGACCTGTCAGATGGCATATTATATGTACCTTTGTCCCCCTATAATGATAAAAATATTTGATACATTTTAGAACATTGGCAGTTTGTGATGGGAAAATGTCCCCTGAGTTTGCACAAGGCATAACACTGCAAAAGGTGTTCAAAAAGGAAGACAATAATATGTTTAACCTGTGTTACATTGCTCTTTAAACTTTAAAAAAAAGATGGGTGATATTGTACTCAGAATATGAAAGTATTCCATGGTTCCCACAAAAGGGGGGGGGGGGGGCTGAAGATGTCAACTTTCAGTTGGTGAATATGTACCTAAAAATTGTTTTCCTCCCAATTAGCAAGGTGTTTTTAAAAGGGTTAATCACTAATCAGTAGCCATTAATGTGATTAATTATTTGTGCAGCAGTCCCCTGTTGGTATCATAAATATACTCTGAAGATCACATGCAAGTAGGGTTACTCGAGCATAACAGTGATCTGATATTCAGTATAGCCTCCACAGCATCCATCTTGAAAATCTAATTGCTACTCCTCCTAGATGGAAAGTCCCCCCCCCCCCCCCAAGTTGAATTATAGATTTAACCAAACTTAACATTTTGGTGTATCTTGACATTGTTGGAGACAAGTTCAGTGATTTTCTATCCATGATATCAGATTCAGGGTCAAAGGTCATGTCAAAGAATTGTGTATTGCACATACAGGTATCTTGTGCATATGTTAAATCACGTGTATGAAAATATTTTTGTTACCAAATTTGGTAGTTTTGGAGTTTCTCAAGAATATCAGAGATAGTTTCAATACATGACAATTAAAAAGAATGAAAGGACAGACGATCTGGACTTGTCTTGGATATCTGTAAATTCTTTTCAACAGTAGAGCATTGGTCCCTTCTAGGGACTCTTGTTTTCTTGACAAACATCAGAAAATTAATATGGTCTTTTATTTGCAGGACAAGTGGCAATTTAAAACTTTTGAGACCTGTTTAACAATAATTTGAAGTTTTATTTCTCACAAGTTTCTCTTTTTTTCCATAGCTGTGAGATGCCTTATTACTAGCAGTTCAATGTGCAATGCAGAGGAAAATAAAGATTATAAAGTCAATCCAGTCTTTCTCAACAGGAATCCCAGGTATCTATATTATCACTCAGAGTAAACATAAATTTTGCTTTTAAAATATATTTTTGTTGAGCCCATGTTAGTGAGAAGTGAGACATAGCACCACTTTTCCAGCAGCAGTGGCATCATCATCGTTGTCAACAGTTTGTTAAGGTTTTCAACGATGCTTTGAACATGGGCACAGTATGGAGGCTGTGGCCATCTTCAGGCAATTTGTTAAAATCATTTGAGTTATTAATTCTTCATGCATGACTACATATGTCAAGCTCAAGTGTAATACTTGCCAGTTTACATTGAGGTATTCAAGCTAGCACCATCCTGAAAAGGATCCAAATAATTCAAACAGTAATTGATTTAAACATTTTTAAAAGCGAGTCAGAAATGTATAAATGAAGTTTATTATATGATGTGTAAATGTACTACTCATTACTATCATTAAAAGAAAGTGGCAGTAAAATTCTAATAGGAGCTTTTAAATTTCGTAATATTTTGTATTGTTATTTTGGTTTAATTTCATATATATATATATATATATATATATATATATAGAGAGAGAGAGAGAGAGAGAGAGAGAGAGAGAGAGAGAGAGAGAGAGAGATTGATTGATCTGTATAATAGCAGTGTATTTGCATATTTTATGCAGACAAATTGACAAAAAAAACCTCATAAATAGTAAATAATAAATACATTCAAATTGTGCAGAACAGTTTCATTTTAAGCATCTAGTCCAAAGTATTTACTGTATATTGCTGCAGCTGGAAGCACAGTAAGTATTTTATGATGGCTTGACTATAGACTATGCTATTGGTATAAGTTCCAGATGTTTGTGCATGTTTGAAATAATAGTGCTTGATAAGTGTGTAAACACTATCTCAAACAGAACCATGTAATCAAGTGCATTTTGAATTAGTTTTCATCATTAAGCTTTAGGATGAATTCAGAAAGGCATCATTAACATCTTCATGATAAAGACTTAAGTCTGGAATAGTAAGTGTTTTACAATGTTCAAAAAATACTCAGTTTATTAAATCTTTATTTAGAGTTCTGTTTATAGTATGCAGAGGGAGAGAGAGGGAATGGTGTCTGCCAGGTAAATTTGTTAAGATTGTTTACCCTTTGTTTCAGGAATCTGGAATACATGAGACTGGCCTATAAGAGGAGGGGTTGGCGTTTTCAGGCTCCCAGAAAGGATTACTATAATAAGTAAGCTTTTCAAAGTGAGATAGGTTGACTTTTGATTTTGTCAGTTGCTAGGAGTTCCTTTCCCGAGTTAATTGATTCTCAAATGATTATAATCATTTATTTAATGCTAGTCCATGAATTAGTGGATTTTCCAAAAGAAATAATTTTGACAGTTCACTGGAGTGAATTATAAAAATTATTTTGTCACTTCAGTCTATAGACATCCATAACATTATGACCAAAGATTTTCATCGGATTACTAGTAATCTTGCAACACACATGAATGAACATAATTCATCACTTAAAGTTGGTCATTAGTTATCTTTTAGCTGCAAACTCTCATCTCTTACCTGCCCATTCACACAGTCCTTCTCATTTTTTCCCAAAATAAGGAGAAACACAGCTGGTAGAACATGTTATTTATTATAATCAAAACTTACAGACTCAGCAACTCATGCTGACGGTTGGTATCTCATGGGTTTTCAAAATGTTTAACTTGGTAGTAATACATATCAATCTATATTGTAATACAGTCATTTATATCGCAACATATCACAGGATGATTTTATTTAGCAATACTGACCTTTATCTTTTATAACCCAGACACATAGGACAAGTTGAAAATCTAGCTGGTCATGTGCACTTTACCATGAGCACACCCAGCCAGGCAATTTTTTTTCTTTTCCACTGAAAATATTTGCATGTGCTTTCTTTCTAGACAGCATCTGTCACTGTCACTATCAGTGCTTTCAGGATTGCAATCAGATTTTTTCGATCTAAAACGATTGTTATTCACAAGCTTGTATTCATTACGCAACTTGGGGTTGTCATGAATTAGGTGTACCAAATATTTTAATGTATCACCCTGATAATATTGAAAGAACTAATGGACACATGATACACTACCTCATGTAATCTGTGAAGACACTTTAATCAATTGAATATTAAATGAATGAATCATATTTGGTAGAAAACCTATTTCAGTTGTGTAAACCGTCATCATGTTTCTCTTCAGTGAGTGGACTTGCAAAAGTGGTCTAATTACGTGCTGGTCCTCGATAAAATGAAAACCACTTCCTTGAGATTTATTTAATCAGTTATAAAATTAGAAAACCATGAAATATACACTTACAATCAAACCTGTTCTAACAGTCACCTTTATTTGAGGGTCATCTGGTCTCAATAGCCATTCTCATTTCCTCTGTGGAATTTCCTCTATAAAGGTCATATATTAAATAGTCACCTACTTTCTGTGGTCAGTGGCCAGGTGTTTCCCCACCAAACAGTGGTTTTGTACTGTTTTAAGCGGTTACTCAAGCACATTGACAGTGACTGCTCTGTCAAAATGAGGCATTTGATTTCGCAAGAAAGGTTTGGTTTAGGTAAAAAGACCTGTCATATGAATTGATGTGTAAACATATCTTACTTTGCTTATATTCACTGTACACTAATCAATCTGTTGGTGTAACTTTCAGTTGGCTAATCTCTCCATTGTTATTTTTAGAATTTGAATCAAGCCATAATATTGCTTAGAACATTTTTGTTGGGGAAAATACTCGAGGTAAATTGTCATTCTTATAGAACCCCCCCAGTTGAGCTAGCTGCCTCTTTACCTTATATATAAGCACAAAACATACATCACGAAAAATAGATGGAGGTATAATTTGAAGAAATCTATGGCTGAAACACTTTTTTACCAGAGTTTCTGAATTATCAATTTATGCAGTGAATTCTTTTAATAGCAAATTAGGCTAAATGTCTATAGAATTTCAGACCAAAAGGGATTCAAAAAGCTCTGAAAATTGTAAGGATATAGATTGAAGATTTTTTAAAGAATAAAATTGATTAAAATAATAGTAATGACAACAACAACAACTGCAACAGTAATAATAATAATAATAATAATTGGTGCACAATATTTGTTTAGAATCCAGGTTTAAAAGCTGAACCTCCATTCAGAGGTCACTTATGTTAAGAGGAGAGTTTTGGTATTGCCCATAGATGACTAATTAAGATGGGTTTTACTGTATTTTGTTGTTATTTTACATTATCTTTAATTTCAAGGCACTGAGATATGAGTAATTTGGTTTTTATACTGGTTTCAATACCAGATGGCCTAACATGGGATATGTTCATTAGTTAAGCAATATTGAGGTGGACCAGAAACATGTGCTTCTGTCAGAGCGCATAGTTAATGGAAAGTAAACACACTCTAGTGGTGTTAAGAATGTAGACTTCACACTTGAATCACTAAATATATAAGAAATAATTATCTGAATGATCATTCAATTAAAGCTGAGATAATACAGTTAATGAAACGTATCTTCATGATTATGTATACAGACTTGTTCCCAGTGCCTTGTTCTGTTGTTTTTGGAACGTAGTGACCTTACTGCAGAAGACCTTTAACTCCTCTGACTTCATTATCATATTCATTTTTATATTTTTTTTTACAATTTCACATATGATCGTGAAGATGACATCGAGTTTAACCTATAATTTTAATAAAATTTAACCCTTAATTTTTGAAACATTGATGCTCAAAGTTACTGTTAAATTCAACTAAAGCAAGGTCAGTTGTTGATGTGTCCAAGGAATTTGCAGTTAACTTTGGTCATATCAGCAATCACTGCTGTCATGTGATTGGTCATTTCTTGGCTGTTATTGTCAGGTGGATGGGGTATCAGGAGGGTCAATTCAGAATGAGCAGTAAGTTAATGATTAGCAAGAACCAACAGCAACTAGAATAATAATAATGAAGAAGAATAAGAAGAAGAATAACAATAGCAACAACCAATGGACAAAAATCAGTTAAGCATGTATTCATACAGTTAACAGCAAAGTAAAATGTATAATCCACTTCTTTATTACAGCTAAACTGTTGCTGTTTTTAACATTTTAGGTTGAAATCATATAAAGTTGGAGCCTCGAACTGAAACCTTGAAAAATATACTTAATAACAGCATTCCCAAATGTGAAATTGGCATTTGAAAATGGGGGGAAATGTAACATAAATTATGCTTTCAAAGGGAAAAAAACTACATCATTTTAAGAGATGTATTACTGGGCAAGTTAATTTTGTTGCATGGCAAGGAAAATTTATTTTAACTTGTCTGCTCTGGAAAAAAATGAAATATTTCTAGCTCTGTTCTTGAAAAAAATTGTTGCTAGAAAAAATAATCCACAGTGACCTACTGATTACAACGCTGTTCTTAAGTTTTGCTCTAAGCTTCATTCTTCTAACATGACTTTTGGATGATGAAACTTTAGAAGTTCATTCATTGCAAGAACTGATATTCACACCCTTACAAGTAGGTCTTAGAGCCTAGACTTAGTATAGTGACTGTAACATGTATGTTATGTTGTCCAGCCTTCCATCTGTTCCAATTTGGTTTCCATACAGTAACTCGAGTTGTCCACCATGTACAGTTACCAAATTTTGTGGCTGGCTTGCACTTGGGTAAGGAAGAACCCTATTGACTTCGGGCTCAAAAGGTCAAAGGTCCAGGTAAAAGTAGAAAAATGGTTTCGGCTCAATAACTCGAGTTCTCCATCATATGTGGTTACTAGACATTGTGAAGGGCATACACTTGGGGTGGGGAAGAACTCTATTGATTTTGGAGTCAATAAGTCAAAGGTCAATGTCTCTATGACAAAGAATAAAAATGGTTTCTGCAGAATAACAACAGTTCTTCATCACATACCTCAATAACAACAGTTCTTCATCACATACCTCAACCAAATATTGTGGATGACTTGCAGTTGAGATGAGGAAGAAGTCTATTGATTTTGGATTCAAAAGGTCAATGGTCATGGTCACTGTGACTGTAAGAAGAAATATAATTTCTACACAATAACATTAGTTATATATCACAGACATGGACCAGACTTTATGGAAGGCTTGCACTTGGTATAAGGAAGAAGCCTATTGACTTGAGGGTTCAAAGGTCAAAAACCATGGTCACTGACTGAGAGAAGAAAAATGGTTTCTGCTAAAATTTCAGTTATCTATATAGAGGACTATTAAACATGGCATGGGTGTATAATGGTACTCTTCATGGTACTCTTGTTAATGTGCCGTTCATGGTACTCTTGTTAATGTGCTGTTTGTTCATGGTACACTAGTTAATGTGCCGTTCATGGTACTCTTGTTAATGTGCCGTTCATGGTACTCTGTATAATGTGCCGTTCATGGTACTCTTGATAATACTCTGTATAATGTGCCGTTCATGGTACTCTTGATAATGTGCCGTTCATGGTACTCTTGATAATGTGCCTTTCATGGTACTCTTGATAATGTGCCGTTCATGGTACTCTTGATAATGTGCCGTTCATGGTTCTCTTGATAATGTGCCGTTCATGGTACTCTTGATAATGTGCCATTCATGGTTCTCTTGATAATGTGCCGTTCATGGTACTCTGTATAATGTGCCGTTCATGGTACTCTTGATAATGTGCCGTTCATGGTACTCTTGATAATGTGCTGTTCATGGTACTCTTGTTGGGATTGTGCACATATAAAACAGGTGAAACATAGTATGCTTCAGTTTCACTTGACATGATTGTCATTCTCTTCTATTTAGATTGGTGTTTGAACCTGGAAATACCCAGACTACAGCCTACATAGAACACTGGCAGGGGATCAGAGTTGTGGAAGCCTCCACAAAAGAATGGGCTGTTAGGAAGTATTTATACAGGTAACATATGGTCTATTAGGAAGCATTTATACAGGTAACAATCACACAAAAGAATGGGCTGTTAGGAAGCATTTATACAGGTAACAATCACACAAAAGAATGGGCTGTTAGGAAGCATTTATACAGGTAACAATCACACAAAAGAATGGTCTATTAGGAAGCATTTATACAGGTAACAATCACACAAAAGAATGGGCTGTTAGGAAGCATTTATACAGGTAACAATCACACAAAAGAATGGGCTGTTAGGAAGTATTTATACAGGTACCAAATGGCCTATTAGGAAGCATTTATACAGGTAACAATCACACAAAAGAATGGTCTATTAGGAAGCATTTATACAGGTAATAATCACACAAAAGAATGGGCTGTTAGGAAGTATTTATACAGGTAACAAATGGCCTATTAGGAAGCATTTATACAGGTAACAATCACACAAAAGAATGGGCTGTTAGGAAGCATTTATACAGGTAACAATCACACAAAAGAATGGGCTGTTACGAAGCATTTATACAGGTAACAATCACACAAAAGAATGGGCTGTTAGGAAGCATTTATACAGGTAACAATCACACAAAAGAATGGGCTGTTAGGAAGCATTTATACAGGTAACAATCACACAAAAGAATGGGCTGTTAGGAAGCATTTATACAGGTAACAATCACACAAAAGAATGGGCTGTTAGGAAGTATTTATACAGGTAACAATCACACAACAGAATGGGCTGTTACGAAGCATTTATACAGGTAACAATCACACAAAAGAATGGGCTGTTAGGAAGCATTTATACAGGTAACAATCACACAAAAGAATGGGCTGTTAGGAAGCATTTATACAGGTAACAATCACACAAAAGAATGGGCTGTTAGGAAGCATTTATACAGGTAACAATCACACAAAAGAATGGGCTGTTAGGAAGTATTTATACAGGTAACAATCACACAAAAGAATGGGCTGTTAGGAAGCATTTATACAGGTAACAATCAGGCATGAGAGTTTTCTGGATTTTGTTTACTAATCTGTTTTGTATTGTGAATTTAAGTTTTTTTATGGGTTAAAAATTTTCATGGATTGCTTGGTTGCTTGAACACATGAACTTAAAGACCTGACAAATTGTATCAATTGGTAAAGACATTAGGATCTTGTGTTTATCAGACACACATCCACGGATTGAATTATTGATGACACATACCTGCCATGTCATGGCATGTCACATGAAAAACAAGATTTTGACTCCCAAACTCCCTGACATGGTCATGTTTATAGAAACATGATTTTGAATAAATCTTTAGAAAAAAAAGAGAGAAAGACCTTTTTAGCTGACCTGGCCATAAGACCAAATGAGCTTGTGGTATGTCCCTGTGTCCGTTGTGTGTTGTCTGTTTGTCAACAGTTGCTTGTTACGACTCTAGAGTCCATATTTCTAATCAAATTTCAATCAAACTTAGAATATGGGCTTATATCATCAAAATCATGGGTGAGTTAGATAATGAGCAAGATCCACATACATTAACGAGGTGATCTTGCGTCTGATTTGCTGACCTTGTTACCACTCTGGAGGCTACATCTTTTATCTGATTTTGATATTTGCTTATATCGTTAAGAGCCCAGACATGTTCATTAATGGGTGAGATCCATGCATAATAATGAGGTTATCTTGCATCTGATAGACCGAGTTTGTTACCACTCTGGAGGCTGTATTTCTGATCTGATTTTGATAAAACTTGAAATATGGGCCTATATCATAAAAATCTTGGATATTTTCAATAATGAGCGATATCCACACATATTAATAAGGTAATCTTGCATTTGATTGGCTGAACCTGTTACCACTCTGGAGGTTGTATTTTTGATTCAATTTTGATCAATCTAGGAATATATGTGTATGTCATCAAGATCTTGGATTTGATTGCCTGAGTATGTTGCCACTCTGGAAGTCATATTTCTGATCTGATTTTGAACAAACTTGAAATATGGGCTTATATCATCAAGATTTTGGATGGGTTTGATAATGAGTGACAGCCACACATAGTAATCAAGCAATCTTGCATCTGTTTGGTTGAACTTGTTACCACTCTGAAAACCATATTTCTGATCCAGTTTTGATCAGACTTGGAATATATGTTTATATTATCAAGATCTTTGTCATTTTCAATAACGAGCAAGATTCACAAATATTTTTTTAGGTGATCTTGCATCTGATTGGCTAAGGTTGTTGCCACTTTGGAAACCATAGTTTTGATCTGATTTTGATCAAACTTGGAACATGAGCTTATGTCTCCAGGATCTTGGATGAGTTTGACAGTGAGTATGATACATGCATATTATTGTTACCACTCTGGAAGCCATATTCATATTTTTTTATCTGATTTTGATCAGACCTTGAATATAGGTTTATATTATCAAGATTTTACATGAGTATGAGGATCCATGCATATTAATGAGGTGATACTGCACGTGATTAACTCGGCTTGTTACCACCATAAAGTCTGTGTTCCTCATCCAATTTTGATCAAACTTTTGGACCTGATTTCAATCAAACTTGGTAAATATACTAATATCATCAAGATGATTTGAGACCTATGCATATTTATGCGGTGATCTTGCATCTAATTGGTTGCTTTTTTTTACCACTCTAGAGACTATTGTTATAGGATTTTGATCAGAGTTAGTAAGTAGGCCAGTCTCATTAAGATCTTGCTTGAGTATCATGAAATTCCTGCATATTAAGGATGTGACCTTGCATCTAATTGACTGAACTTGTCAACATTCTAGCAACTATATTTTGATTTGACTTGTTATGTAGTCTTATATTATCAAGATGTTGGATGAGTTTGATTATGAGCAAGATCTGTGCATATTAATGAGGTAATCTTTGATCTGATTGGCTAAGTTTTATACCACTCTGATGATTGAATTCCAATTCAAATTCATAACTTACAATCAGTTACATATAATTGAATTTGCTGTTTATATGACCTTTCGCTTCTCTTGTGGACCACAGATGAGGGACCAAAATTTATATTCCTCACACAGATGGTTACCATATAGAAAACATTTATACCAAGTTTGGTGAATTTCTACGCAGAGGTTCAAGGGTTGAAAATTCAATCACCCAACTCGAAATAGCAAGTTACAATTTCCAGCAGTCAAGTAAATTTTTCAGTCACTTGTCTGATTGGGTGAGTGCTGATTCTGAGCTGACCAGTGCTTTTCTTTAATGAAATGAGAATATTGCCAACTTTGTTCATTGAAACTCTGCTGTTTCTACTGGAAGTTTTTTTCCCATTTGTTTTTATCATTCTCATACAACCACTTCAGTGTCACTTTTCAATACTAATAAACGGTTACCAGAGGGATAGCAGGCTAATCTCCATTTGTAATTTCTTACAACTGGCGTTAGAAGCATCACAGAATAAGTTCCAGGAAACAACCTTCCACACGATCAAATTTAGGTCATTAACATTGTCAGCTTTTATATTTCTGTAATTACTGCTTGAGTAAAACTTTTAGTATTTGCCTAATTGGGCAAGTAGATTTTTAGAGATTTTTTAGCCTCTGAGGTTTAGGAGATAGAATTTCAGACAGATGGATGGGTGGATGGATGGAGGGTATTACAAATCCCTAATGCTAAGGTGCTGGCATAAAAATTTATACCCAACACACAAAAATAAACTCCCAGCGTGTCATTATATACTTTTGTCAGCACCTGCCAGTTATATTTTCCAAATCTGTCTGGAGTTCATCTTCACAGTCAGGTCCTTGCATAAAATGTCTTACAGTTACCTCCCTTGTTATTTACTAGAGAGGAATAATCATAATAAATACTAAAATTAGTCTTCGATTTATTTGTAGACATGCTGTAGCCCCGTCACAGCATATAGAGCTGGTTGGAACTTTAGAGAAGTCCTCTCATATTGTCTAAAATAAAAGGCTGACCTTCCCTTTCATTGGTGTAATAGGTATTTTCCTTGAAATTTGAGAGAGAATTTGGGATGAGATTGCTCTTATTCTTATTTTCCTCTTTGTCTATTCTCTTCTTCCTTATTTATTTTTTATATCTAAATTTGTTTATTTTTGCTTGTACTCCCCTCTCTTCAGGTAATCACGCTGTTGAGCGAGTTTTCTTGCCTTCCCTGTTTATTGAGTTTTGCATCACTGGTGACATTTGTCCTTAAGGTCGATAAGTTAGGTGTATTATATTGTGTCAACTCAGATGTGTGTGGTGCATTAATGTATGTGTTTGTTGCAAGTGCTTTGTCTTGTGTAATTGGAAGGGGATCGGCTTATGTAAATCAAGTTGCCTTTGTTTTGTTCTGTCTATATCCCAGAAGAAAAAACAAACTGTGTGATATGTTCTTGTATTATGCATGGGTGTTTGCACACACACACACACATATATATATATATATATATATATATATATATATATATATATATATATATATATATATATATATATATATATATATATATATATATATATATATATATATATATATATATATATATATGCATACATATATACATACATAGATACATATACATCCCTTAAGTTTCCTCTATGGTTGGAGGCTTGGCTATATTTCACTATTTTGCATAACATTTAGTTTATTTGGTCTAGTTAAGTTAAAAGTTTTTTTAAAATTTTTTTAATGTTCTAAGAAGCTATTTTTTTGAGAGGGTGGGTCCAGCTGACCATATGCACTTCCTTCCTTAGTGGGAGAAATATGACTGGCTCTTCATCAGATGTTGTACTCACAAGTCAGTTAAGTGTAGAGACATTTTAGTCACAAATGATTGAAATACTTAGATTTAAATTCTAATTCCTTAAGTTCTATTCAAAATTTGCAGGTTTTTTTTTTAGTTTTATTTAGGATATTAAAATTTGTATTTGTTTTGAGAGTTGATATGTAATCTTTGAGTTCTTTCTTTTTGTAGCAGTTCTAAGAAGTTTTCTGTGAGGGCGGTAGGTCTAGCTCACTGTACGCACCTCATCCTCTGGTAGGAGAGATATAGCTTGCCCTCTCCAATATACTGTATTCAAAAGTGTAAACACAAGTGATTTAAATAAATTGTAATTCTTCAGGTTCTATTTAAAAGTTTCAGGTTTGGGTTTTATTTAGAATATTAAAGTTTGCATTTGTTTTGAAAGTTTTATATGTACTCTTCAAAATCTCGTTTATTTACTTATATTTCTGTCTCCATTGACTCTTTAGCGTCTGTTTCTAGGTTTTGAAAGTCTGAATTTGTTTCCTCTTCTGATGCTCCATATAGTATAGTTTCATTTGATGTTGTGGAGACTGTTTTGTTTTCTTGGTTATTGATGGGGGTGGGGGTGGGGTGGAGGAAAAGGAGTCTGCCTTTCTTCCCTTCGCTTGGTTTCTGTTCAGTTTCACTTCTTGCTTTTTTGTGTTGCTATCTTTTCTGCTTTTTTCTTCTCTTGTGCTTCCAATTCTTCCCTCAGATTATTTTCTTCTTGTTCCCCTCTTAATCTTTGTAACTTTTGATATTAGTTCAAGTCTTTATCTATGTTCTAATCTTTCCTCTAGTGCTATCTCTTCTTATTTTTCTTTTAGTTCTTTCCATTTTTTCCAGTAAATCATTTTTAAAAAATGTTCTATCTTTTCCCTCATTTTCTTTTGTGCTTCTGCCTCTCTCGTTTTGTCTGAGCTAGGCTGTGTTATCTTATGTATTGTTCCCTTTGGGGTGGATTTGTATTCTCTCCTTTCCCATCCTTTTTTCCCTCTTTCTTTGTTGCTTGGTTTTGGGTTTTATTTTTTTATGGCTTTTAGATTCAGGTTTATTGCTTTTGTCACTCTTTTTCTCATCATTTTTCTTTGCTTCATTCTCTGGGTGGGGTTGTGTCATCTTTTTCGGGGTTCGGGGTTTATTTTTTCCCTCCTTGGTCATTTGCCTCTATTGGATTTTGTCTTGGAGGTCGAGGTATTGGGGCTACTCCTCCTTTCAGATCATTTATGATACTCCCTATACTTATCTCTTTATCTAGTATTGCTGTTTCTTCTTTATTAGGTATACAGTTTTGGGGGTTATGACCCATCTTTCCACATCAGTGACATTTCCATGAAAAATGCAGTCTCTATACCACATTTTCACCAGGAATCCATGCAAGTGAAAGAAAGTTGTTTTTTGCGTGATCTTTTTCAGTCTCCAGGATATGTGCACCTCATGTCCTTGTATGTTGCCATTTTGTAACTGTCTACTTTTATGTTGCATTTTTTCTGAAATTTCTCCACTGATACCTCCAATCAAAATTTCTATCGGAATTCATGTTACATATACTTCTACACATTTATGTGTGATTTCCTGATTAATCACTGGTGGTTCTGTCACAGAGAAAATTAACATAAAGTTTCTGTCTTCTTTGCATATAAGTTTACATTTGGAAGAAAAAAAAGTTCCATTTTACATGCCTATTTTATTTGTCATCTAGCCAAAATCCTTAATTTTGGCTTGGAGGGGTTGAATTATCTTATGACATAGTGTACATTCTCTTTTACCAAATATAGTTTGTGTTACTAATTAAACAAACGTTATAGTCTTCCTAAAATTAGTAACAAAGTATAGATCCAACAACTTTCGTGTTAATTTGTATCTCGAGGGAGAAAAATCTAATTTAGGGGAATGATTAGTCCCGATAGTATTTATCTCCCCCTTGATATTGCTCCACTGATGGTAATACATAAAATAATGCTTTTAAAAGAAAAAATCGTGATCATTTCTCAAAAAATGTTAAGATAATTCTCTAATGATGCATAAAGAAATGAAAATTTAGAAAACATACAGATTACATGTAGCAGTATGTTTGCAGTAGCAACTTGAATCATCAATAGCAAAATCACTGGAGTTGCGTTCTTCCATCTGATGCTATCTAAATTAGTATCACTTCAATCATCCAAACCTTCAATGTTCACAATACTTTGATCTTCCCTTTTAGTTGTTCAGATGTGTCAGCAGCAAAAGCAGTTGGGTCAGTGTTAGCCAGGCGGTGTTTAGAGGCAGGTCTCACTCGTGTTTTCTACGATGAACAGCCCGAGGACAAGAATTCAGAAAAGGTGAAACAATATGAGGCAGCATAGAATGCTCAGTGTTTGTTTACAGTGTTAGTAAAGGGAGATAAATGTTAGTAAAGGGTATAGGGAGATAAATGTTAGTAAAGGGAGATAAATGTTAGTAAAGGGTAAAGGGAGATAAATGTTAGTAAAGGGTATAGGGAGATAAATGTTAGTAAAGGGAGATAAATGTTAGTAAAAAGTATAGGGAGATAAATATTAGTAAAGGGTATAGGGAGATAAATGTTAGTAAAGGGAGATAAATGTTAGTAAAAAGTATAGATGTTAGTAACGGGTATAAGGAGATAAATAATAGTAAAGGGTGTAGGGAGATAAATGTTAGTAACGGGTATAAGGAGATAAATAATAGTAAAGGGTGTAGGGAGATAAATGTTAGTAACGGGTATATGGAGATAAATAATAGTAAAGGGTGTAGGGAGATAAATGTTAAATAAGGGTGTAGGGAAATAAATGTTAGTAAGGGTATAGGGAGATAAATGTTTAAAGAGAAGAAAAACTAACAAGAGGGAAATGATGAACAACATGTGAATAGAATGTGATTTGATCATTCTGATGGCTCTAGCATAATGTTAAATAAGATTTAAATGAGTGTATTATTGTCTAGCATGTGTTGGCATAGCATGACTGAAGTACATAAAAAATACTTATATCATGTTTCTGATGGCACTGGTGGTGATGGTGGTGACAGTCTCAACATTAACAATGAATATATTGGACTCAAAACTAGGTGAACTGAATTCTACTTCCAGTATAAATATGGCAAATAAATTACTCTACAACTGGTGTTTTACTGGCTTCCAGTTGGATAGAATTATAATACACAAAATACACTAAATACTTTATGAAAATATTAAAACTTTCCATCTTGAACCTGATGAATTGCTGCATAACTTTGCCAACAGCACTAGACTATAACCTAAAATGTAGGTAAGTATCCCTGAAAATAGGTACCGTATATACTCGTGTATTAGCTGGGTCCAAATGCAAACAATATAGACCCTGATCTGCAGTCGCATAATGCGACAGCATATCAGGGTCTATGTTGTTTGTTCGATTAGTTAGTCTTTACAAAATGCATAGACCCAGATCTACCAGCGCATTATGCGATGGCAGATCTGGGTCTATGCAGTTTGCAATTGGTATCGGATTATACACGAGTATATACGCTAACTGATACTTATTGAATGCTATTCATCTCATCCCACTATGTTTTCAGGTGAAATTTTGGATAAATTTATTAATTGCTTCATACTTTTCAGTTTCAAAACCTTAATGATTCATTTATTTGGTTTTGAGGTTTAAAGAGTACTGAATTTGACTTAATTCTTACAGTTTCACATTGGTATGGTTGGCAATAAAATATTAACACAGTGCATGGGGGCACCAGAAGCTACTATAGTATTTGCCAACAGCCCAGAGAGTTTCTGAAGAGAATAAATAATGCACACAACTTAATCATTTCATTCATCAATTTAAAATTTCTAACCCGATTGAAGCTAGGGGATTGCTAACACTGTCATCTTCTTTGAGTTTCAAACCATGTTCATTTTCCCAGGCAGTGAAATTACTTGATACTTGTTTGACAGTCTTAATAATTACACATATGTGGAATAAGATTACTCAGACCTACTTTTAAGAAAGATTGACTTTTCTATGTCTACAAGCACTTTTAAAAGCATGTCTGAATGATCTCATCTTTGTTAGAAGATAAGTGATTCATAGCTGTCTTTTTCCTAATGCTGGCTGCATTTATAATGGTAATCATTCATTATTCAGATCAACACACAGGTATGGAAAAATGCTAAAACAATTCACATGCGCAGAATTTTTTTTTTTATAACATGACACAAAAATCAGCATGTTTTCCTTAATATTATATTCAGGGTTCTTGGCAAGTAGCAGAAAGTTTTACTAAATTTTCCATATTTTAAGAGCTGCCAGATAGTAGATTTGTTCTGGTTTGATGTTCACAATTTACTGGGGAATACACAGGTAAACTTTTTAAGATATGTGTTAAAATTTTTGAATGTCATACACAAGGAGGGTTCCCATGTGAGATTTAAGTGTTCCACAGAACAGTTGTTTTGACTTTCTACTGCCACAGGTTTCACTTGATTTTCATAGCACCTATTTTTGTGTTTGTCATAGCAAGAATCCTGTCAATCAAAAATGTCATAAGAATTACTATTAGGTTCTCGTGTTCTGTGACATCTAATCAGCCATTTGCAGTGCTGGCATCATATGTTTCTGTTGTCCATTGCAGTATCAGACCTTTCTAACTGCTGTTAAAGAGGGTCATGTGGAATTGAATGAACCAGAAGAGATACTTCCAGAGTATAAAGCTGGCATCGACTATGACAAGCCGAACAGATTGGCAGAGAAAAAAATGTACAAGGATGATTATCAGCTAGCCTAGTTTGTAATATCAGAGACTGCAGTAGCAAAATCGAATACAACCATTGCAAGAAGACAGTAGTGTGATACAGTTCAGTACAATCAGTGCAAAGAGACAAGTGCTGTACACCAATCTTATTGCACTGATCTATTGTTACCATTCAACTGTTCATGGTGCAGTATAATATATAGTCATGAATCAACCAAAGGAGACAATATTGTGTTTAAAAAAGTACAGCCAATGCCATGGGACAATTGAGTGGTACAAAGCAGTACAGCATAACCAATTCAAAAAGATAATGGAGTTGTATAGAAATGATATATCACTTTACTGGGATACAAAAATAGCATGCAAAATAACTAATACATAAAAAAGCTTGTAATATCTAAGAGTTGAAGTTTGACATAAACAGTGTCAATTCTTGTTTAATTGGATGAAATGAAAACATGAGTTTTCTTCTAAGATGATGAAGAGTCCTGACAGTGTCATAAAATATGGAAACGGTGTAAAATAAACATTTCTCTACTAATTTCTGTGTATGTCTTATCTATGTTGATTTTCTTTGTGGTTTTATTCCTGTAAATTTGAGACAATTTTTGAGACAAAATTTCAGACTTATGAAAAACTGAAGAATTTTGTACAAATGTAATTCTGTGCTATGCCTTCTCATTATTAAAAATATTTGTTGTTTCAAAATTAGAAGTTGTTAGAAATCAACACAGGTTAAACAGTGTAGAATTTTTGTGCACAAGTTTCTATCAACTGTACTTATTTTTGAGGGTATACATTTCATTTTTCATGGATTATGAAAAATGGCAACTATTTTGCCCTGGATTCAACCCATGATGAACTTCACATTGCGGTCTTGGACTCTTGGAAAGAGTTATGTTTATATAAAATATTTGACTTTGTATTTTAAAGTTTTTACCCCTTTTTTTAACCTTTATCTTGGTTTTGTATGCCCTTTTGGGATGCCTAAACTTACTTGGCACTATATAGCCAGGATTGTGGTGATGTGCTGTTAAAACCCTATAAACATACTTCTCACTTTTACTCCAGTACTTTCATTACTTTGATCAAGATGAAACTAGTGCGCATATTGCTGCAAACCCCATTATATGGTGTTTCTTGCATTCTGAGCTTTTCAAGTGGGCAGCTCCACTGGCTCTGTAGGTGTCCTTGATCTGAGCTTGTTAGCACACCATCATGAAAGTCCAGGAGAGCACAACCAATCTTTCTGACATGATGGCCGAAATTATAGACATAGAAACTATAGTACATTGGACAGATTCAGTAAACTTTTTTTGTCATCATATTTTGATTAATTTTCTTTTTATATCTGGATGTTTGAGTTTTTTTTGGCGAGATTGATTGTTAGATCGGGACTGAATCAGACTCCAAGATCTGGCCATTCCTTTGTTAAATGGCAAAACATACATGTACACTCAGGACAAAAATACAATAAAATCCCATGGAGTATCATTGGTTTGGTTTGGTTTTGGTGTTTTACGGCAAAGCAACTCAAGTAGGTTATTTAGTGCCGAGGCAATTGGAGTAAAGTGCCTTGCCCAAGGACACACCACAGTAGCTGACCCAGGCAGGTCTGATGGTAGTATTCGAACCCAGGCCCTTTGGGTCATGAGTCTGGCACGCTAATCACTGAGCCACCATGGCTCCCTGGTGTTATGTATGATGTTTATATAATATTATATATATTTTAGGAAATTGTGGATGTTTCTTCACTTTAATATTTGCTTAAATCTTAATGTTATCAGGAAAAACATGTTTAACTAGTGTCCTTGAATTAGGTTGTTTTGATCAATATGTTTTCTCAATTTGAAGGTCAAGGTTGAATTTTGTTTACAGTTAAAATTCCATTAAGATGACTCATGTTCTAGAACATTCTGTCATGTGACCAATCTTTATATATACCATGTTTGGTGGACATTTTTTCAGTTTTGACATTACCATCAGTCTTGTAAAGAGCTATTACAGTTGTGAAAATTCATTCCAAATTCTAAGAGAGGAATTATTTTAAATATTCATTGGATTATAACAGTGCTCATAAACTTTTGGATTTTGGATTTTTAATTGATGATTTTGGAATTTATGTGAACTTATTCAGAGATTTTGGAATACTTCATTTTGACATCAGCACATCAAAGATTTCTGGTACATCAGGACTTTGGAGACCATTAGCACATCATAACATTCAAGGACACAGCCGTGAATTCGGAACATTCTATATTAAGGACTTGTGATTAGAACAATCATTCTTATTGGATTATTAGGATTTCAAAACACATTACTGTAAGTGACTTTTTGATTTTTCATTTTAATTATCTAGTAATAAATTGCTTGTTGATTTTTACTTGATTTGTTGGTTTCACTTTCTTTCTGTTACATTTTTCTTAGACCATAGAGTCGTAACACTGGAATATCATTGTAAAAGTAATTGATCAAAAATAATGTATAAAATGAGATTAGTGGCTTTTAGTGAAAAGTAAAATAGTAGCATCTTTTTTTTTCACACATTAAATACACAAATTCAATTTGCAGTAGTGTCATTTTATACACTAGTACTAGCATGGAGATGATAAAACCACTAAACTTGATTTAAGCGAATGATCATACCAAAGGTACAATTACTAGTGCAACTGCTGGGCATTAAGCATAATGACAATGGTGGAGTGAACACTAATTGAAATTTTTCAACATCATAAGTAATGGCACAAAGCTACAATTTGTTGACTTCAGCAGTTTTCAGGGAGGTAATGTAAATATTTCATGAGTTTATAATGGAAGCAATAATGTCAGTATCTAGAGATAAGGCATATTTGTTTACAAGTGTGGATGAGATAAAAGTGAGGTCGAAGCTGGTTGTGTTGAAGAATAATATTCAAGAGAATAAAGTTTGCATTTTCTTAATATCAAACATAAAAAGACGTATTGCAATATTTTAGGAAAGATGCAGATTTACAGATCACATTAAATGATGATAATATTGAAATAAGCAGCATTAGCCTTGATAATAAGATGGTTAAAATGGCACAGTTAAAACAGTGCTGTATGAAGAAGGAATCAATTAGGTATTTGAGGTGGATAAATACACAAACTTCCATTCAGCAAAATGTTGCAGTACAAGTTAAAGATCTTATAAACATTACAAAGTCAATTTACAATGATTCAACAAAATCAGATTAATTTATAGAAGACAAAGTCAGATTTGAAACAACACATGGTGACTCTGTATATGAAGTAGCTTCAGTTATAGGAATGAAAAAAATATGAAACCATTCATATGTTTGAAAGGATATTAAAAAGTATTGTAAATTGCTTAAAATAAAAGCTCCTGTTATTTTTTTGTTTTTGTTTATTTTTGTTGGTTTAAATGGCACTTTTAACACTATTGGCTATACAATGCTGAGGAAATAGGAGGTAAACGACTTTCCCAAGATATAAATGATCGTTTCAGAGAAATCTTTAGAGAGCAGAAACCTGAAAAGATAGTTTGATGAGAGAAAATGTTTACAACAGGAATGTTGAGGATTTACTGGAAAAGGAAAACATCAAATACTTTTAAACTTACTGAGACAAAAAGTATCTCTATTGGAAAGGTTTAACAGAACATTAAAGGTAAAGACTGGAATGTGGAAATGAAACCAGAAAATGGGTTGACATTTTTACCAAAGCTTATTGCTTATTGTGGGATACAGTAAAACTCGAAATTAATAGACATTACTCCAGTTTGAGCAAGAAAGAAAACAGTTGAAAAGCATGGATCAACTTATTTGGTTACTTGACAACTGATTCGTTTTCAAAATGAAAAACAATTTTTGGAATGGGGATACCTTCGTAACTTTACAGAGGAAATAATTTAGGTGATCCAGTCATTTACAGACTGGAAAACTTAAAGAGAGAGGATATTGAGAACATGTTTTATGAAGAAGGGTTGTCACTATATGACAAAGAGATGACGTAACAAAATTTAACAGATTTTTAAAACAGCAAAGAGTATGTACTCGTTAAATGGAAAGAATAAAATATTATGCATTTTTTAAATGATGTGCTAAAAGTAACCTTTCCTGCAGGGACGAGGGAAACACAATACATATAAATAAATAGTATCAAGAAATAAGAAAACTTAAAATTTTTGAATTATAATGAGTTCATATAATAGACCTAGTAGACCAATTTTATTTGGAGTCACTTTGCGATTACATAATAAACATTAGCTCAATTAAGCTATTTTATCAGCTGTTTACAATAAAACAACAATTAACTTTAACAATCTAAAATATATACATACAGTAATGGGTCAAAAGTAAGTTGCCAGTAATACTTATATTGGTTATACATTGCATCATCTTTGTCCATAAAGATAGCACACAGGACTGTAAAATTTACAAGGTAGTCTGTTGATGATAACTACAAAAAAATAATGGCTTAGGAGCTTCTCTGATTGCCATATTTAGACTACAAGCATCCAGTATAGTACCATGGTATAAAGATGAGCAGAAATGTACACTATAGCATTTATATGAGAATAATTTCACTGGCATGAAGATAGTTAAAATAACGGGTATGTCATGGCCTACGCCTTTTCTCAGTACACTTCAAGTAATGTTTGAGGTAGGTGTCGGACAGGGTCTTGCATCGCCTCCTCTCGACGTATCAATCAAACAGAAAGAGAGTATTACCATTCTTTGATTGCCCACTGACGGAAACCAATTCTAAGTTACAAAGCCTGGTTGCGTCATTATGAACACTGAACCATCCAATCTGAACTGGAGATAGTTCAAGTCCATTGAAATTGCATGCAATTCACTCACTGTGCATGCCAAGGCTAAAGCACAAAAGAGAGTATATCTCATATGATAACAGCTAGCAAGGTAGTAGCTAAAGATCAGTTGAGCTATGTGAAAACCCGTGAATGATTCCATTTAGGAAACGGTGAGATTTTGGCCGATTAAAGTCAAAATTTGCTGGCAGATCTGATAAATCTTTATCATGACCAAAATCTCCTCTGCCATGACGCATGAAAGAGTTGGATATCATGGAGCAGCAGCCTTTGAGTGTTATAGGAGCTAACTCTGTCTCCTCAAAAAGGCAGAGGAAAATGTTAGTCAACTGCATAATTGAACCACTCAAAAGGGACAATGCTACTGGCCTTGTACCAGTCCATGAAAACGCACCAGTTTCCCTCGTAAGCCTTCAAAGTCGAGGGCCTTAATTGCAGGTTGAAATTCCTTTCTTCGAGAGGTTCTCCCGACAAGAGTCAGGCATGAAGGAGAAGCTTCTCTAGGAATGAAGCACCTGAGACCGCGGCTGTTTGAGCAGATTCGGTCTCACAAGGATTTTCCTGGGAACATCTATCGCTAGATCGAGCAGGTAAATACCCATGAATTGTTCCACCTGAGAGGGGCTATCAGATTCACTTTGCAGTTTTGACCCCTCAATTTCTGTATTATTTTCTGTACCAAAACCGTGGGCTGTAACGGCATAGGCCCAAAATCCCTCCCAACTTAATGATAATGCATCCGCGGCCCAGGTTTCTGGGTCCGGGACAGGAGAAACAAAGATGGGGAGTTCGTGATGCCACGTTGTCGCATAAAGGTCTTTCACTGGACGCCCACAAAGCACACAAATCTCTTGAAAGACCCGGGGCCCCGGGTGGCCGAGTGGTCTAAGACGCTCGACTTTACAGATCACTGACATCTCACCTCTGCTCGTATGGGTTCGAGTCTTGGCTCGACCAACGTGGGTATGTGAGAAAGCTTGGCAGTAGCTTCCGTTGGGTCGTTGGTTCTTTCCGGGTTCTTCCTCCACCAAACATACTGGCCGCCATGTATAACCTATCATGTGCTAAAAATGGCGTTAAACCCACAAAAGCCAAAGCTGATGAATGGGCCAATCGGTGTGAAGGGTCTGGCGCCTTCTTGACAGCGAGTTGCCCAGGACATTCAGCCTGCCGGGAATGTGTCTCATCTGAAATCTGGATGGTTATCTTATCTGGGAACACCAGCGCAGAAACTTCCAAACCAGAATGCATAGGTAGGGTGACTTAATTTCCTCCCCCACCCCAACCCCGTTCACCATCACTTAGTGGTCAGACATGATAAGGACTACTTTCCCGTAGAGTTGATCCTTCCAGAAATAAAAAAGCATTGACTATAGCCTTCATTTCCAGAAAGTTGATGTGAAGAGGTAACTCCTCCGGACCCAACATGCCACTTACCAAAATGAAGCATGGCATCAGGTGGGCTCCACAACCGTATGAACGGCATTCGTACATACTGTAACTTCCAGTTGGGGGTTTTCCGGAGGAATTTCTGCCATGAGGTTGTTGCACCACTGACGCAGGAATACTACTACTAAGGTCGTGATCATAACTCGCAGATCTGGTCTACCAGAAAAAGGGCGCCACTGGGCCAGCAGCGCCATCAGCAAAGACACATAAAAAGGCGACACAGAAGAATCAAATCTGTAAAAACTCTCTCACTGAAATCCTCTCCCTGCTATCAATCGCCTCCACGAGTGCGATAATCTGCCCCAAGTGTACGTGATGGAGACGGAGAATATATACACTTTGAGCTAGAGGTGTTGAGAGAGAGAGAGAGAGAGAGAGAATACAATGTAGCATCAAGTTACCCACAAGTTGTACAATCACGAACTGACTGATGTATGCAACACTGATGTACATTTCTACTTTATTATCAACACTTTTAACTAGCAATGTGTGATACTTTTAGACACACCAAAATGACTTGCCTTTCCACTGTGAGTTCAATGCATTTTCAACTGATAATCCAATCCTGAATGTCGTTTGTGGCATACATGCAGATAGTCATGTACACATCCTGTTCAACGTGATTGGGATGCCCATTTACCCTTGGCAACGTTGGCATAGTTGACATCAGTACACAAGAGTACTGGGTACTCCCCGAGCATGATGATGATTGGCAGAGAAATAGTACAGGTTGATTAACTGTATAGAGAATCACAATCACTGGAGGACGCTAAGAGCCATTTTGATTATGTGCTGTCGCTCCAAGAGGTCATGTGGGATATACACGGAAAAGCGACGGAAAACATGATTGAAGCTGGTAATTGACAGAAGAGTAGATATGACAACAGAGCAAATCAGATCAAGTACAAAGTAGGAGAAGCCGTTTGCATTAGAGTTACAACAAAAACAAAAACAAAAAAAAAAGAGGAGGGGGGAGAGGTCTCCTAACTTGCAGGAGAAGTGGGAAGGAACGTACGTTGTCATTGGACAGATCTCGGACTTGATTATCGAGTCAAGAAGAGCCCAAATGCCAAAGAAAAGGTTGTACATCATGACACTTGTAAGCTTTTCATGGGGAATATCACAACTGGGTCAAACAAAAAAACTGATACGCCTGAGAGTGGTGAAAACAGAAGCAAGAAATATACAGAAGAACACAAAGATTATCGACAGCCTGATACGAAAAAATAAATGGAACAAGTTAATGACAACTTCGGAAACTGGAGTGCCCGCAGCAGAAGATTACCTCGCTGGATGTCAGAGTATCCCCTTACATTGAATCAGCCAGCCTCGCGTCTTTAAGGAGTTTAGTTGATGAAGGAAGTGACCTATCTTCTCAAAAGTCTATTGAACTGGGAGAACCTTTGTTTCCCTCTCCACGAAGAGTGACACACGTACCATTGGAGGAGAGACTGGGAGAGTGACACAAGTACCATTGGAGGAGAGACTGGGAGAGTGACACAAGTACCATTGGAGGAGGCCAAAGAGCCACAGTACGTTAGGGTTGAAGATGATAGTGCAGGCACAAAAGTCTTCCCTGAAGTTACACCCGATGATCCTGCCAGTTCTAACGCAGTTCAGATATTCTTAAACAAGATCCCATTGCCATCCTGCCCAGCAACTGGCAATCGCCCAGAGGAGGAGAACCCAGCCCTCGTGCGGGATGGACCCAAACCTATAGTTTCTCTAGCGCCTAAAGAGGAAGCCCGGTTTTTCCTCTCTTTTGGGGGCATGCCCCTTTATCCTCCACCAATAAAGAACTGGACTGATGTGGAAGAGGAATCAGTCGTTGTGAGCAAGATGTTAAAATGGCCCCCAAAGAAGTGGGCATCAATGACGGCAGATTCCAAGTTGATGCTATGGAAGATGGCCGTACTAACCATGGAGACGAAGCTGAACCCAGATGTGCAACCACACAGAAACACCCTACTAGAGAAGTACAGCTTCCTTGCCCTCCAGGGATCGCTCAGACAAAACTTGTTGATATGTAGGACATCCGTTACCTATCGTTTTACAACTTCTGAGCCGTACGAGACATAGTGATTCTAGATGAAGATCGAAATGATCTCCCGGTATCATTATGGAAGGCAGCTGGGACCAGGGACCAACCCACAGATGAAATAGTTAGAGGTCTACAGACCATTCCTGTCTGGATAAATAAGAATTACAAATGTTAATAGAAAGAAATATTTGGGCCTGTGGTAAGTAGGAAGTTAACATTTCGTCTTTTGCAGCAGGAGAGTAACATTTGTTTTTTGTACTGTTTTCCAGTAACTATTTCAATATTGTACAATAATGCATGATATATTTTCTTCTTCTTCTGTAAAGATCCTCAGATAGAAAACGGACATTTGTGCATGTATAGCTTTCAACTTCCTGTTGTATGATGAATAATATGTTGTCGAGGACGACAACTCTTGAAAACCTAGTAGTGTGACAAATTGTACATAAATTCAAACTATTTACTTTTTTGGGGGGTGGGAGGTGAAGGTGGGAGTTGTTGTGATTTCTTGATCTGAACCATTCCCTTGTTACATGTGTACTTGTAAATGATGGTCTGCATTTGTTTTCACATCGTATGTTTACATTGTTTGAATAATTTAAACGACACATATGATAGTTATTCTAGGAAATTCATGTGCAGATGGGTTTTTTGAGACCATGTTCAGCACGATGTTTCGCATAAAGAATGTTCTGTATAGTTGTCTAACGATCTTTATTTTGTGCTATGTACGATGTCATACATGTATTTTATGATGTCCGCCATCTTTGTTTTGGAGGCACCTCCAGCTTTCACTATGCGATATGTGCAAGCGTAGTTGAACAATAATAAACAGTTTGTATAATGAGTTTTTACGTTGAATAAGTTCTACTTCATGAAAAAAAAATAATAATAATCTACTTACCGTCTGCAAAGATGTCTCTTCGGTATTATATATGTTTTAATTTTCCCGCACCACCAACCTCAGTTGGAGGTAGTGTTTACTGTTACTCGTCTTACGCAAGGATTGTAGTGTTTGGTCGTATATTTGTAATTAAAAGTAGAACAGTATGACTTAGCATGCACTATTTTTGGCTTGTATCGCAATATTTAAGCTATAGTTAGTATGCATTGTGCCTTAAATCACTGTAAGACATATGCACTATTTTGGCAGAGTGTTACATGGTGTAGTGCAACCGAAAGTTATAAATAGGAGTGTCGTGCACAATAGTCAGTTTTCCTCCGACCGGCATAGGGTTCATTTCACGTTAAAATTATACAAATCAAATTCCAGGGTTCACTTTCCAGTTCAAACCGTACAAATCAGCTTCCATAAGTGGTAGGAAATGTCATCATTCTCTAAACAGAAATTAATTTAATGTGATTATATTTGAAAGTATACATTCATCTATGTAACATAAATATTTTGCAAATTTCTAAGCTAAAGAAAATCAAAGCCAAAGAGATTATAGCATAGACTACTTATTTCTACAGTGCCGTCTTGGGCCTCCATAAAACTTAAGCTATTTCAGTACATTTGTATGACACTATCATTTTATTATAAAGAAATGGTCATCAATTTAAGGTGATACATTTTAATTATTTGAATTTGTTTGCTAATGGGACTTTAATGTTATACACATGTGAATATTCTTTAATTTTACTAGTGAATTGTTTGTAATCATTATTGTTATTTAATACAAGTTTTTGAGACTGTTGGTTATTATGACATGTCATGCAATTGAGAGAGCATAATAAGAGAACATGTAAATTATGTTACATTAATTGATTTATTGACAAATACATAAGACTTGAACAAATCCTTTATTTTTCTCATTCACAGTTTATGTTGTCTATATGCTTGGATAGATATAAAGTTTCTTGACATATAGGTACTTAATGTAAGAGTCATCATTTCTACTGAGACTTCGTCTGTTATCCGACGACTTTTTATAAACCACGTCACTATATTGCGACCAATTCAAAGTTTCAATTAAAAGGGTTGCTGAGGTCCTGAAACAGGAAGTAACTTTCTAAATGCGAGTGAATTTGCGCTGGAAATTAAACCTGCTCTAGCACGTTACAATATTAACTATTTTTATTTTGTTTGTATTAAATTTGGCTAAGGTTGAATTAACTATTCTGTACTTAATATCAACACACACACACACACACACACACACACGTATGTGTGTGTGTGTGTCTGATATCAACTACAAGGACCCGCAGCTGCTTATTCATTGATTCATTCACTCACTTATTCATTCGTTAATTCATTAATTTGGAGAATAACAACAATTCATAGTCATGCGACATCTCAATATATGTTTATTACGTTCTTTCCAATGTGCAGACAAGTTCAGCCTGATGTACCTTGTTAGCGTAGTGCACTACCTTGTTCACTGTAGTACACAACCAAATTATAGTGCACTGCCTTGTTCACCGTAGTGCACTACCATGTTCATTGGGTGTCCAGACAAAAAGGTGCGGACAAAAAGGTGCAGACAAAATGGTAGATGGACAAGATGGTATGAACAAACTGGTATGGTCAAAATGGTATAGTCAAATTGGTATGGACACATTGGTAAGTTCAAAATGGTATGGTTATGTTATTTTTTGACCTTGTTGTCGTTTATAGTAGATATGTTTAAATAAAAATATAAAAAATAAGATTTCTTGGTAATGTATTATTGGTTTTCGTCTAGACGTTCGTGTCATTTCACAATATGTTTGAACAGGAATCGGGTTCATTTAAATTGTTTTATTTTCACTTAAGACTAACTGGCTTGAGCATGAATTGGTTCCAACTGGATTACTTTCTTGTCATTGTTAGAGTTAATTGTCTCTAATAGTAATTATCTATTGATCTGTGACCATGCAGTTGTTCTTTGTATGTAGAAGCATATATAAGAACAACTGAGCAATAATATTTTAAACCATAAAAATGCTTGGATTTGTGTTATCAACGAAAGGTACAAAAAATCTTGTTCATAACGGATATATGGTTACAAAAAATACAGAAAGCAGTGATGACGAACATGCAAAACACGTGTGCATACAAAAGGAGAAAATATAATTTTTGAAGTTGGCTCTCACAATCATACCGTAACTCACGGTAAAGCTGAAGTCGAAAACATTCGTGTGAGTATGAAACGTCGACGCCAAACAACTTAAGAGTCAACACGTTGTATCGTCCAAAACTAACTAATAAATTTAACGGACGCTGCTGCACATGTATCGTCCAAAACGAACTAATAAATTTAACGGACGCTGCTGCACATCTTCTCCCGAATCAATCAACACTAGCACGAGATGAAACCGACGATATGCTGATCTTTACAGCCGACGATGATCTAGATTTCTTCGCCCGATGTGATCATTGGTTTGCGGACGGAATATTTCGTGTAAGTCCAAGTGGATATGATCAGCTTTATACGCTTCCTGGTTTCTTAAACGGCGAGGTTTTCCTACAATTTACACTTTACTAACCGCAAAAACTGAAGCCATGTATCATCGTTTCATGCAAGATGTCCTAGCTTTGAAACCTGGTCTCATATCTGTCTCTGTCACGCTGGAGTTTGAGTTAGCATCTATGCATTTAAGCAGACGTTTCCGACAACTACTTTGACAAGTTGCACGTTCATTTGCACCATGCGTACTGAAGCAGACTTCACACATCATATTAAACGCCTTCTCGCCTTAGCCGTTGTGCCTCCTGCTGATGTCAAACCTAATAGAAGATCCAGCATATCGCGATTTGGATGTTATCTGTGATTTCATACGGAGGCCAAGTCGAGGAAGAAGAGGACCGCCAAGATTTCCGATATCACTCTGGAACCAGTATTCACGAGTGCTCAGCCGTTTGCCGCGAAGCAACAACGCAATCTAGGTGTGGCACAATGTCTTCAGTAATGTCGTCGGCATAGCCCATTCCACAATCACAAGACTAGCGCGCAAAGTGCAATAGGAACAGGATAGCACACAACTGCTGCGCCGTCAGCTGGAACTAGGAATACCGACTGGGAAAAAGAAGAAAACCTACATCCGCATTAATGAAGCATTGCATACTATGGTGTCCGACTACAACAACAGACAGTCAATCGCATTCTTAAGAGACATTGCTTGGGTTATGCACAATAACGTTGTGTGAAAGCATTAAATGAAGTAACAGTTTAGTGCATACAAACTTAAGGAGACATTTTAGTCTTTTATAACTTTAGATAAAAACCAAATAAAACTTGATTCGGCTATTTTAATAAACTAATCAAATGTATACAATATTACTTTTGCTATTTTGCCCATAGAATCGTGACCGTACTATACCAATTTGTACACACCAATTGTCCATACCATTTTGCCCGTACCATTCTGACCATACCAATTTGTCCATACCATTTTGTCCATCTACCATTTTCGGTGTACCTTTTCGTCCACACCATTTTATCCTATACCGTTTTGTCCTAGCACCGTTCAATGTAGTGCAGTGCCTCGTTCATAAAAGTGCACTAAACTGTACCCGTAAGTTGGGGTGCACTTCTGGTTAAACCTATTCACACACACACACACACAGACAGACACACAGAGAGGGCAGGATTAAGACCTTTGGAGGCCCTAAGCACTGAAAAGATTATGGTGCCCACCACCCCCATGTAATTTTAAAAAATCCCGTAATTTCTCTTTTTATTTTTTTTTTTGTGCCCCTGCTTTGCTGGTGACCAAAGCACGTGGTTAGTCTGCCTATTGGGTAATTCAGCACTGCACACACACACACACACACACACACACACACAAACACACACCAGTCCTTACAAGTGCATTGGATCCAGCAGGGGATAGCGTGTATCAGGGATTGATTAAAATAAATGCAACAAATTGACATTAAACAGTGCAAAACTACTTTTTACCTAGCCTAACCGCTTTCGACTCTTACAGAGTTTTTGTCAAAGGCAAACACAAAACAGAGACAAAACAAACAATAAAAACAAAATAAAACATTAAAATTACACAGGTTCCATTAGACATAGTTAAATGCCTTGCTACGTCTGCCGGTATATTGTAGCTCAGGTGGTATTCCACCGTGCGTTCTCATTTTTTGGTAAAGAAATTAAAACTATCTTTAAACATATTTGTTTTGATTGAAGATCGAATACTAGTACACGGAATTTACTTTAAGATTCTTTGAGTACGCTGTTGGGCTTAGTGTGGTCATTCGGGCAATCAAGAATTCATTACACTCTGCTCGATTAAATGTCAGTGGAGAGCAATGAACTCAGAGAGAGAGAGAGAGAGAGAGAGAGAGAGAGAGAGAGAGAGAGAGAGGGGGGGGGGGTATACATACAAGAATGGTTAGATAAGATACAAGTAACGCTAACCCCTCAAGAAATTCGCAACGGAGATCGAACCCAGGCACGCAGAAGCAAATAGAGTGCTCTAGAACCACCGCTCTATCAAAGTTATCTATTTAAGCCTTGGATATTTTATGCATTTAAAAACAAATAAATTACAACAAACTTATTTTAAAGTTAGCTTCACTGGAGGCAAGGTGCTATAATCAGTACCGGACACCGTATTATCGATCGTATGGTAACACTAGATGGAGTCGTATATAGACATGTTACATGTATCCATTTGTACAGTTACTACTTTTTTATTTTTAAGAAGAAAGCCATGCTCTTAGTGCATGTTTATTTGTTCTTTTGTTTCACTGATCGATTAGATATTGGTTCTTTTATTTACTTACTTTATGTCTGTCAGTTTTGTTTTTCTGTGTTAGTATTTTTGTTTAGAGATCTATTTGTTGATTAACTACTCGATGTATCAATATATATTGATTTCTCGCGAGTCTGTTGAAATGAGCTTGTGATCCTATGAAAGTTTTGTCGAGTAAATATTTTCTGTGGTCCTTGCTGTTCATACACTCGCTTATCATGTGTGTACACCAAGCGCGTAACGTTTATGACTACACGTGATTACTTTCCTCGTTACGTAATACTATTGTTGTTTACATCACACGAGATTATCGCGTCGAACATGTGATTTCTCCCGTTGCGAAGGCCTCTGGTAACGCAGCGTTATTGATGACCGCAGATATGGAAAATTTACTACTCATCTTTATCGAAAGATTTTCCTAAGAAGAACTGCCTCACAATGTCTGGAGGCTGGGGTCTGCTTCCTGACATGCAATCAATTGTACATGAGCTCATCAAATTACCTGCCGCCGGCCAGGCATGGTTAGCATCAGTTTGCCCTCTAACGGCAGATACAAGCAAGTTTTGGAGGCAATTTTGGCGGATTACCACAACACTCATACTCGGAACACTCTACCTGTTTCTGATTTTACAGCTCAGTATCATAGAAGCCAAGGTTTTAATTTGTCAAGTGCTCATCACTTACCGAGATCTGGGATTGAGGTTAGAGCATGTGTGGCTCCTTATGGGATTTTTCATCGCTGTTTTTGCCTGCATCAACGGAACGCTGGCGGAATCTGTTAGGGCTCGCTATGCCAAAAAGAAAGTTACAAAGAAATCCAAGAAGGTACACTTCTGTCTGTACCCAATCCAACTTGGCCTGTTGGGACCAAAGATGACCAGAAGTGGCGCTAAATATTGACTGTAACAATTTTTTTTTTTTCTTTTTCTTTTTATAGAAAAACTGTCTGTGATGAGATTCAAGAAATGGAAACGAAGCTGATGTGGACACTTACAAGGAACACGTGCTGTTTGTGTTGAAATTCCTCTCAAAGTTTTCCGGCAAGGATCATCATTTGAAACAGAGATGCTTTTATAAATCGTGGATCTACATTTCAAAATTAGTCAATGCGCGTTATTATAAATCAATTACAAATGGCAAAAGTGTGTGTGTGTGTGTGTAAGCGCCTGTGTGATAATTGTTGACTCTAAATCTTGTAATTCCTCAAACGTGCAGTGAGATGAAAAATGTAAACATGTTCAGATTCTATTTGATATTTCGGGAAACTATAATCCTTGTAATTTCTACAACGTGCAGCTATATGCAAATAAACCTGTTCAGATTCAGTTTGATATGTCAGTCATTATTTTCGGGAAACTAAAGTAACACATTTGCCTACTGAGCAGAAGATCATGTATGTGTGCCTCATTCCATTTTATTAGAATATTTTATACATTTATACTTAAAAAGTGGTTTTGTGACTGTTTCTTTAATTTTAAAGGTTTTTTTAAAATATTTTTACTTGACATTTTTCATGATTTCAGCCAAGCTTTCTACGTAGTTTTGACCATTAAGGTCCAAAAATAACAACAATGCAATAATAATAATAGTTATTATTATTATTATTATTATTAATATTTTTTGTCTTCATTTAGGGAGAAGCAAGTTTAAGCAAGGCGACTAATTTGCCGTGTTTACTGCTTAATGTTATTGTTCCCAATTAAGGCTTTATTTTTGTAATATACTACACAGACTCGGACGGTATTTTCAGGACGAGTTTCATGTATCTTTTATGTTCTCTCTCTCTCTCTCTCTCTCACACACACACACACACACACACACACACACACAGACACACACACACAAGTACTGCATGGTGCTGAGGGCCTATTGTCAGTTTATGAAAAGATATATGGATCGAAGCAAAGCATAGGTCCATATATATTTTTGGGGGTTACTGGCCGGTCCATAAACTACCATGAAGCCCTTCAGCACTACGCTATATTTATTATATTATAAAGAATGAGTAAGAAAATAAAGTTTCGTGACCAGTATATCCATTTTGGTCATAGTGGGTAACTGATTATTGTTGTCAAACGGAACGTGTACGGTATCTGCTATTACCAAGTGGGTCTGTATCGTATACTAATGGTTGTGGAATACTGTGTCTTATGCAGAATTCTCACTAGATTTCTGAGGATAAATGACCCGCTATGTTTTTATTTCAAGTAGTATTCTACCTAAATTTCTCAATGTGTTTTGTTGTTTTTTTTGTTTTTTTTGGGGGGGGGGGTAAAAAAAAATTACAAATATTTGTAAGCATTTCTGTTTTGACTGAAGACCGAATGCATGCATTTGACTTCAAGATTTTTTGAGGGCACTGTTGATATTATCGGGCAATTGAATAGAGACAATCAAGAGTTCGTTGCGCTTTGCTCCCTTAAAATGTTACATACATATAAGATTGTTCATATACATATGAGATTGGTCAGAGAAGATCCAAGTAACAACGCTGACACCTCTTGAAAACAGCAACGTAGAAACCTGGTACTCGGGTGCAACTAGGATGCTTCGCTGACAACTACGTCACACTTAAGGTCCAAATGAGACCGCAGATAACACCCCTACAACTCACTGTTGGCTACCTCGTTTTGGAAGGATAAAAATACCACTACAACGCGGTCAATTTTGGTGGTAAATGCCGACTGGAGAAAGCCGTACACTTTTATAACTGCATTACACTCAATTTATACTGCATTTTCTGCGATCTTTTATCTGAAATGGCTTTAGTGCAGAATGTGAAGATTTTTTTTTAATACTTGAGAGGAAAATGTCAGGGATTCTTTACTTAATGGGGCACAGGGATAAAGACGTCACAGAACTCACGGCACTAATTCAACTCCCACAGTAAAGCTATGAAAACACCATGATATTAAAAATTGAATAACTTTAAATTTCTAAATGCTCATAATCAAACCTATATTTCACCATATAGATCCATCCTTGATGCAAGCTTCTGTGTGGAGAAAACCATATAAGCCGCTGCATTTTTTGATCCACATGTGTTTTCAAGTCCCCACGTAAAGAATCAGGTGCTAATTTCAGTAATGAGTGTTCCAAAGTCAAGCCTGTAAAATGACTGAAATTCCATCAATAGAACATTGTCTATATTTTTTCAGTTAGAAATAGGATAAGATCTCAAAAGATTCTCTTTAATAACATTTTACTTTTCATTATCAACCAATCATAGCCCTCCAAACCCATATGTACTCTATTTTTAGCTCACCATTTCTAGACGGGTTCCCTTTTTTAGATATAATTAGTACCTTAAGTCACGCGGTAGACATCACAAAATACCGCATTTGAACTACCTCTACTATTTCTGCGATTTCTATCATCCATAGAATTGAATCTGATGTTGCGAACGAATAGACCGATAACCATTCGGATCATCTGAACTTTGGATGTATGTTGGCGTAATAATTTGCAAAAAAATCAAACATTTTGTTCGCCGGAATTTTTTTTCTTCTCAAAACCAAACCGCAATTCATTCGGAAAACCTCGGCTATATCTACTATCGGATTGACAGCAGGATTGACCAAAAGGTTGCGAATTAAAAATTAATTCCATTCGCAACTTCGAGGTCAAGCCTTCAGATCATATACCTAGAGTGAATGTCGATAGCTGCCATTCGGACCACTTCTTCTATTTACAAAACAACGATTGACCGAGACGTTACTAATTATGGAACTATTGTTTTTTATATTCGTAACTTCTCGGTCAATCCTACAGTCAATCCAATCGTAGAAATAGCCGATGTGGTCGTAGCAGATTGGGTTTCTTTTTTTACGGATAAATTTCTGGCGAACAACATTTCTGTGAATAATTGCGCCGACATACATCCGAGGTATATTGTTGTCTCGCAGAAATAGCCGAGGAAGTTCTGAATGAAAATACTTCTTGGCATTCCCAACTTCCCCGGTCAATTATTGTTTCGTAAATAGCCGAGGTGGTCCGAATGGCAGCTATCGGTATATATTCGAAGCATGATTTGTAGGATTGACCAAGAAGCTGCGAATGACCGATAACGTCACAATGAGGTGCATCAAAGCCGCCATACACAATATGGTTTTTAATTCCTCTTTTTTTTTTTTTTTTTTTTCAATCAGTCTCTAGTGAAGACAGGTAGTATCTATTCGATGTGCTCGTTTTCTAATGCGCGGAGACGATACACTAAGGTTTAGATGACCCAGGGGTCAAACCAGCCCTATGGCAGCGAAATATTCTGCAAGGGTATAAGCTGCGAGGAGCACTATCGAACTCCATCTTAGTGACAGTACGGAATTTTCGTAATTTTTTCCACATGATGCACATCGCCAGTTTGAAGCTACCAAGTAATCACTGCAGTTCTGGGGAATTTTCCAAACTAGCCGTTATGGAAATGACGTAATTGTTGCGCGAAATACGTCATTGACTAATCAGTCGGGATAGACAGATTTTACTAGTTACCGACTTCTAATATTTGCTTGCAAATTTAAGCCGGGTACCAGCGAAATATAAACAGAAATTTTATTTTTAAACAAATTATTTTAAAAATGATTTATTCTAAAAGCAGGTGAATATAATTTGACCAAATTTGACTGAAAACGCCCTCTCATATAGGGCTTTCGAATTTATACAACTAATGCAGATCCACTGTCAAATATGGCCGCCGTCACTAAACATAGAAAAACGTTTCGACAACTTCTTAAAAACCACTTAACAATATTTGGGTAAATTTAACTGACGGTATCCAGTCAAAGATTGCAATGAACTTTATACAAATGATGCCAATCCGCTATCGGCTATAGCCACCGTTACCAAAAATATGAAAGCCATTATACGAGTTTTTCTTGCAAACCGCTCATCAGAATGTAATCAAATTTGACAGAATCATCCTGGCATGAAGGCATTTCAAATTTGACAGAATCATCCTGGCATGAAGGCATTTCAAATTTGACAGAATCATCCTGGCATGAAGGCATTTCAAATTTGACAGAATCATCCTGGCATGAAGGCATTTCAAATTTGACAGAATCATCCTGGCATGAAGGCATTTCAAATTTGACAGAATCATCCTGGCATGAAGGCATTTCAAATTTGACAGAATCATCCTGGCATGAAGGCATTTCAAATTTGACAGAATCATCCTGGCATGAAGGCATTTCAAATTTGACAGAATCATCCTGGCATGAAGGCATTTCAAATTTGTAGCCATATAAAAAGGTAGAGGTAGTTGATTCCTCATTATTAGATGGAAATTATTTATAAAATAATGTAACAAATTTCGGTAAGAAATTTTTAATCTTTGGGTGTGAAAATCGCGCAGTTTTAGGCAAAATGGCAACCTTCAGAATGAATTTTGGCAAAATTTATTTATTATTTTGGAATTCAAGCCATTCATTCTCACTTATAATTTATTCTATACATTTTACTTTTTTTCATGCTCGATTTTAATAAGAAATTAGCATATTTTTTAATTCACTGAATATTGAATTAAATTAATAATTGCTCTCAAAATAGCATATCCTCGTTGTAAGTAGAAACTGTTCAGAATTCTAAATAGCTCACTAAGCTTTTGAATTGCAGCCTTTAAAATATTTCCACTGCTGAATAGCAGCCTTTTAAATATTTCCACTGCTGAATAGCAGCCTTTTAAATATTTCCACTGCTGAATAGCAGCCTTTTAAATATTTCCACTGCTGAATAAGCAGTTCCTACAGTCTCCACTGCTGAATAGTAGTTTTAATTTCATTTTACTCAGGCAAGCAGATAATTTCATGTTATCGTATATTCAAAGAATATATTTATTGCCATTTGATTGTTCAAATAATTTAGTTTCCAATATCGTCACTTGAATAGTTCGAGACTAATTAAAATGTTCCAGACTGCATTGTAAATATTTCTATATATTTCTGAGATTCACTGCATAGTGAACACACAATTCTTACATAACGGATGATCAGGCAAAAATGCTACATAGCATTTATTGAGTGTATGATAGTCAAAATGCTGAATATCGCTTTAGAATAGACTACGTTGCTGCATAGCAGCCATTATTTTATGATAGTCAAAATGCTGAATAGTGCATATCGCTTTAGAATAGACTACGTTGCTGCATAGCAGCCATTATTTTATGATAGTCAAAATGCTGAATAGTGCATATCGCTTTAGAATAGACTACGTTGCTGCATAGCAGCCATTATTTTATGATAGTCAAAATGCTGAATAGTGCATATCGCTTTAGAATATATTACGTTGCTGCATAGCAGCCATTATTTTATGATAGTCAAAATGCTGAATAGTGCATATCGCTTTAGAATAGACTACGTTGCTGCATAGCATCCATTATTTTGTGTTAGTCAAATTGCTGAATAGCGCATATCGCTTTAGAATAGACTACGTTGCTGCATAGCATCCATTATTTTGTGTTAGTCAAATTGCTGAATAGCGCATATCGCTTTAGAATATATTACGTTGCTGCATAGCATCCATTTTTTTTATGAGAGGCGAAACGCTGAATAGCCTGTACATCATTTAAGGTTAGGCGAAGTCGCTGCATAGCGAAATTGTTTGAATCGCCCGCGACGTCAACTTTTCCGTACCGATTTCACGTCGGTGACTTTAGTTAATGTATAGTAACAAGTCGCTGCCAAGCGAATTCTCTCCCTTTTATATTATAGAGAACTTTTTAGGCCTGTTATCTGTGAAATTTGGATCGTTCAAGTATATCCAAAATTTGGATCGTTCAAGTATATCCAAAAATTTGGATCGTTCAAGTATATCCAAAATTTGGATCGTTCAAGTATATCCTAAATTTCCTTAACGAGAAAGAGCTGCAAGAATGTCCAGGTTTATAACCTACGAGAACTGCGCAGATATTTTTCTCACCATTTGATGAAGTGCAAGTTATGAAATGGATTTTACTATTTTTGTGGTTAAAACCTAGAATTAATTTTTTCTTATTTGTACCAAACTTTTACCAGAACTACACAAAGAATAAAGGCGTGATGTCAGACAAAAGTTTATGCAAACAAATTTTGTAATTCACCCGGTCAAATAAGGGTGAAATACCCTATTGTTCAATTTAGAGCTTCCCACGATTTGAAAGGTTCAATTTGATGTTAAATTCATAAATTGGATACACTGCAAAGTGTAGCGTTAAATACTTGATTCGGATTTCACCACGTTGCTGCATAGCAATCTTTTCATAGATCTAATCCCTGCCGCAAATAACTGCATAGTTACATGTAGATTGAAATTATGAATTTACTGCAGAGTGAACCACTTTCACGAATAAATGCAGTTTTCTCTAAAGTACTCGTTCAGTGAAGTTAAATCTGATACATTCAGTGGAAATTGTGAACGTATGATCCGTACTTTCGAATAAGCTCTGTACTTTGACAATGGATAGTGAACTTGAATGAGCTTAATTTTGTACTAACGCTTCTGTACGAAATGGATTTCAGAGCTAGTAGATACAGACCGTATATCTAATTAATTTCTGCCATGGTGATATAATAGAAGTAGATTTTATATTTTCTTTGGAAACGCAATTCGTTGGTATAAATTAATTTTAAATTATAATTATATTGACTCAACCCAGTGTTAAACGATACATTATATTTTCTTTTGGAGAATGTATATATATATATATATATATATATATATATATATATATATATATATATATAATTATTTTGGATTAATCATGTGCAGTATTAACTTCCAGAAGCATTGGTTAGAAGTCGTTTGTTTGCTGCTTTGAGCAAGATTTATGTCAATTAGAATTGGTTTGTGTGCTTTTATAGAAGCAGTCCTAAATAACGTAATGGATATTTAAATAGCCGATTGAAATCATTCTCAACGAGTGCTTTTGGTGTAAGATTCTGCATTTGGAGTTAGCTATTGGAGTGAAATGTGACATTTTAAGTTGTGATTGTTTAGATGCTAGTAAACGGTTGTCTATCACTATGGCACTTGTGCATTAGTGGTGATGTAGATGTGAGGATGTAGTGTCTGCTAGCATGGTCTGGTGGCGACTATAGATTTTGCGCGGTTTAGTATGGGCGCTGAGCGACGTGTTGTTTTGGTAGAGATGTGTCGTCCTGTAGGAAGTGCAATCTCTCTCTACCCGCGTTTTCGTCGTGGCAAGCAGGGTGAGCCTGCGTTTTTGACATGTTAGAGACCTGTTTGAAGAGAAGATTTTCCTTACAGTGCATTTTGAAAACTGTTGGGTACCAGCATAGCATCGGTAATACTAGTAGTCTACTATAGTTTTCATCGTGCATAGACTGAAGAATCAGCTTGTAAAGATCGGTGTTTATTGGGGAATCTCTGAAAGATCGGTGTTTATTGGGGAATCTCTGAAAGATCGGTGTTTATTGGGGAATCTCTGAAAGACTGTTCATAGTACTCGAAAATTAATTAGAAGCATTGATCGATGGACCATCGCAATGTCATATTTAGAACTGGTTTGTTTGTGCTATGGGAGAGATGATACTGCATATCCTTGATTATTTGTAATCATCTATTGGATATTGTTTTGGACTGTGCTCTCAGGCGCAAGGCTTCTTGGTTCGGTCGCAGAATGACCAATTGTCCCGGCGGTTCGTCTTGAATAGCCGGAGCGTGCGAGGCTCACTTTTTAAAACACTTTCAGGAGTGACATCATGATCATTGATCGTGCGGGTGCTGGTGAAAGAGTTTAACTTCCCGAGGAAGCTTCTTAGCCGTCATAGTAGCGGGAGTTTACACGTGTGAACAGCAGTGTAACCTGACATAGTCTGAAACCGACGAGGCGTACTGAGCGTTGTTTAGTGCGGCAGGGCCAGATTTCTTTGTCGTTGTGTTGCAGCGACTTGTGGCTGGTAGAGAGGATGCGATGTCAGAGGCTTATCAACAATAGGAAGTTGACATTGTGCAATAGTTTATGTAGCAAACTGTTGTGCAGCGAATAAGAATCGATATCAGTACCTGCAGTATCTTCATCGTTTTAGCAGGAGGTGCCTGCGTGTTTGACCAGTTGTTGGTGGCCTGCTGTTTGTACAGGATATTCGAGCTATAGATGTTGTAGCAGCAGGGACAAGCTGTCATTCTGCTTCAGTTACTTAGGCATACTGTCAATCAACTAGTAAGAGACCGGGGTTACTCTGATGTGGCTTGAAGAATTTGTCAAAATATTTATCTATCCTATTTATCTACAAAAACCTGCTGCCTGCATATAACAAATCTTGTATGCAAACTTTAACCTCAAACTCTTTACCGAAATTTGCCCCCCCCCCAAAACAAAACAACCCCCACCACCAAAAAAACCCAACCCAAAACAAAACAGTAAATCTGGAAAAATGTACTAAATAAGGTCAGGCACATGCCATTAAACACACAGAAGTGAAATTCAAATAGCACAGTTCCTTCCTACAAAGCAATAAATAAAATCTTAAACTGATTTTGGTTTGGTTTTTGTGGTGTTTAACGCCATTTTTCAGTACATGATAGGCTATACATGGCGGCCAGTATATTTGGTTGAGGAAGAACCCAAGAAGACTCCAGGAAGAACCACTATCCCTAGGGAAGCTACTGAAAAACTTTCTCACATACCCACAATGGTTGAGGTGAGACTCAAACCTACACGGACACAGGTGAGATGTGAGTGATATGTAAAGGCGAGTGCCTTAGACCATCAACCGACTGTCTACACAGAGCAAAACTAAATTGCTAGCTGAAACTTCAAACATGTACCCATAAATTGCACAAAAATCAGTAAAATTTGGAAAAAAGTATGAAATAAAGTCAGGTATATTCTAATAAATACACATTAGTGGAATTATAGTGCCACCATTGTCACTGGGTGCATACAGTAGCATAAGCAATCCTGTACTTTGTGCTACAAATAAACTTACTGAAAGCAAATGATCACAATAGGACCATCACTTTCATATTTAAATTTTTTTTTCAAAGTGTGTGTAACGTGCAGAATGCAGTACTATGATTTAAACTGATCATGCATTTGATCAGAAATTTCTGCATGTACAGTGCTTTATTCATATTGTTACAACTCTAGGTCTTAAAAATAAGTAACAGAAAGAAAGTGAAACCAACAATTTAAGTAATATCAACAAGCAATTTATTTCCCTATAATACAAAGTAAAAATTCAAAAGATACTTACAATATTATGAATCAAATTCCAAATAATCCTAAATGTCCTAATCACAAGTCCAAAAATACAGAATGTTCCAAATGAATTCCAATAGTCTTGAATATCCTGGTATACCACAATGATACTATCCAGAATATCTTTGAATGAGTTCACAAAAGTCCAAAGTAATATAGTAATCCAAAAATCAATGAGCACTTAGTAATTCCAACGAATGTTTAAATAAATAAATTCCTCTCGAATGATATCTGAGTTCAATGGCACAACAATAAACTCTGCTCACAAAATGATTCCCAGACTGATCTTAAAACCGGAATGAAGTTAATGTGCATCAAGTCTCTATTATATACATGTTTCCAATGACCCACATTATAACAGGACATGAGTCATTCTATGGAAAAAAATCCAGCCTAATAGCAAATAAGACTGGCCTTGAACTCAAATGCTGGTCAACATCATGTTGACAAATAACCGTATTTTAAAGTACATGTGCAAAAAGTACAACCTTACTATAATGAACAAATTTAAGCACACATTATAGATTCAATATAAATAACAATATGCATTATCTCTCCATTTTACATTATTACAAAAAGTCACTCAGGTAAATGGACTTGCCACAGAGATTCTTATCATATACAAGCATCATTGTTCTTAAAAGACACCGTCAAAGCAAACAAAAAGCACTTCTCTCCTAAAACCTTCTGTTAAATGTGAATTAAAAAAATAAATATTTAAAAGATTTGGTTTGGTGTGTTACGGCACAGCAGCAGAAGATTATGTAGTACCGAGGCAATCTGAGTCAAGTGTCTTACCCAAGGACACAGCCAAGTGTCAATCTGAGTAAAGTGTCTTGCCCAAGGACACAGCCAAGTGTCAATCTGAGTCAAGTGTCTTACCCAAGGACACAGCCAAGTGTCAATCTGAGTCAAGTGTCTTGCCCAAGGACACAGCTAAGTGTCAATCTGAGTTAAGTGTCTTGCCCAAGGACACAGCCAAGTGTCAATTTGAGTCAAGTGTCTTACCCAAGGACACAGCCAAGTGTCAATCTGAGTAAAGTGTCTTACCCAAGAACACACCATAGTAGCCAAACCGGGCTGATCAAAGCGTAGGATCCAAACCGGCTACCTTTCAGTTGCAATCTCTGGCAGGCTAACCACTGAGCCATCACAATTCCTGAAGAATTAAAAGGGATACCAAAGAAAGCATCACTTTGGTAAAATGGTCTAATGAGGTACAGCGTGCCCTCAATTTCTCACCCAATTTTTGCATAGTTAAATAGTGAGAAGGCAAGAAATCGAGTGTGTGACGAAGGTCAGAGATCGACATTAATTTATGTATTGTATGCAAGTGTAACAGAGCTGAGCATGTTTTATGTTCTTTTCAATCAATACCACTACCATATATACTTGCTTATAAGACAACTCCAACTGCATAGACCCCGATCTGCCATCACATAATACACTGGCAGATCTGAGTCTCTGCAGTGTGTTAGGTCTCATCAGTACAACAAACAACATAAACCCTGATCTGCCAGCACATTATGGGTCTATGCAGTTTGTTAGGAGTAATCAGTAGAACAAACACCATAGACCCTGATATGCCGGTTCATTATGCAATGGCAGATCACGATATGTTTGTAGTTGTACTTGAATTACATACGATTATATATGGTAAATAAAAAACAATTCATTTCAAATCATTTTCACATTTTTTTCTCCTAATGAACTAGGTTGTTCCAGGAGAAATCATGGTCAAATTAATACAATTATTATATCATATCTCTTGTTTAAGGATGACCTTTTATGGATTTTAAAGATGACCTTTTATGATGATCAGTGAATATGTAGTTGGGTGTGGAGTGTGGGGTGTGGAGTGTGGTGGTGTGGAGTGTGGAGTGTGGGGTGTGGAGTGGTTAATTGAAGAATATAAGTATGGAGAGTACTGATAGTGTAGACTTAATAGTATCAGAAAGAAGGTCACTGGGATTAATGTGACACAACTCATATTTATGTTCCCTTTTTTTACTTTAATTGCAAGCAAATACCAATATTGCCCTGAAAAAATGATCTCAACAGTAGAAGCTATATATCGATAATATTCATCCAAAGAGAGTTCACCCATATGAATACATCTGATTTAATTGATTAAAACGAAAAATAAAATTTAGCAACCCGAATCATCCTTTATCAATTTATGTACATAATAATAATAATAATAATAATAATAATAATAATAATAATAATACTCTACTTATAGAATGTGACTCTCCCTCAAGGCTCTCTTTAGGAAAGTATAACAATCTGCATCATATGAAAGATAATAGTGGTTACTATTTTTTAAAGATGTGTTCAGTATTATAGACGATAAATTCTATTATAATATATTAGTAATACATACATACTCGTATCTTTTCTTAAATACAGTAATATTTTCTTCAGATTTTACAGTGGAAGCTTGTTCCACAGAACTGTACCAGATTATTGGAAGCTTTTCCTAAATTGCTCTGTTGTTGGTTTTGGTGGATGAAGGTTTCCATGTGATGTTGATCTCAATTGGTAATGTGTTGAATAAGGCCTGAATACATTTCTTAAGATACTCCAGTGCAGCTCCATGTAGACAGAGTGACTTATAAAGAGAAAGTATGTGACCTTCATACTAGACAGATTTGTAAACCAATTTTAATTGGATAGAGTTCTTTTAAATTAATTCTCTCATACTCATTTTCAATATTTCAACAAGATACCTCTCTGTTCAAATCTTACTCTTCACACTGATGGATGCATAAACTTTCTTATGGATATGCTTATATTAAAGGTGAAACTGTGATATAAAACAAGAGATCCAAGTGGGCCCGGTTTCACATGTTTTGTAGTATTGTAAGAACTCAACCCTCTGTAACCTAACAATATTTATATGTCAGTTTTACCTGTTGTATCATAGCCTGATACAAATTCTTTCAGAAGATAAACGGCATAATTAATATACATAGCTATTGTTCATAATTGAATTTATCCAAGATTTTGATATAACCTTTTTGACAAGTTCTATACAAAATCAGCGAATTTTCTAAGGTAAAAAGCTAAGCCAATCCCATACAAGGTCACCTAATCAACATGCACAAAGTTCACTTACTTAGGGTTCCCATGCTACCGGGAAATTGGGAGAAATTTGGAAGAAAGAATAGGTTTGTTACCGACCAGGAAAAGTCTTTAATTTTGCAAATATTGATCAAAGTCAAAGGAAAAACTGGGGGTTTTCAGGAGCCACTTGATCACAGATGAAATATGTAACTGAACTGATCACGAGTTAAATTTTTGAGCTCTTATCAAAATTATCAGAGACTGCAGAACTCTTCAGTTAGTTGAGGTACAATTGTTGTATCTTTCTTTTGGGTGCTTGCCTAAAACATATGGTTCTGCTCTTCAGTTTTGTAATTTGCATAATGGTTGATTTTCAAAAACAATTTGCCAGGTTATCCTCACTTGCTATCATGGTCATGAGATGCGAGAGAAGTCTCAGATGTAATTTCAAGACAAGGCTGGTAAAGTAAATGACAGCTGAGATCAAAGAAAAGATAATGGTGGTCATATTGGGAAGAGAAATTCCCTTGGCTAACAAAGAATCAGAATGATGTTGGATATGTAAGTGCTGTTTGTTCCAAACTGAGGCACAAAAGGCCATGCCATGGCAGCACTAATTAGGACTGTTTATTACCTGGCCAAGAATGGACACCTGTTGAACCAGTACAAAACTTTATTGCATGTTGCCTTCCAGAAATGAAACTGATAATTTCAGTTGTAACCATTGTTTGCCATATGTCAGCCTGTTTTTATCTTTGTAATAAATATCTATTAAATGAATTGTTGTTTATACACATCACAATTCTCAAATGTAAAACACTCAAATGCCCCAACAGTCTCTCTGTCTGTGTGTCAAAATTTTTTCTCTCCACAGCTTAGTACTTGACACATTCAATCAAACATCAATCTTTTGCAACAAAATGGTTCACAAACATCACAAATACAGATCAGTTTTATTTGATTTTTTCTCCACCTGTCCAATTAAGATATGGAAAATCCCTCTCTCTCACTCTATGCAATACAACATTAAAAACCTATCTTTTTTATATTTTATACTAAAAATGTAACAAATTGTGTTAAATTGTTGTATTGCATAAAGTAGAGCTTGGAAATATTTATTTCTTACACTGGGACTGAAACTACACGATTTGGTTGGGGACTCCCATGATTTTCCTTGGGACTCCTCATTTATGGAGCCAGGAATCCTTGACTCTCAACTTTCAGAATTCAGGGTAATCCCTTACACAAGGTAGGTATTCATGTAAACATATTCCTATGAATTTTACAGAATAAAATGCCTTACCGACATTTGAATTTTACATTAGAAAGTGTCTTACCGACATTTGAATATTACAGTATAAAGTGCCTTACCGACATTTTAATTTTTCAGTATAAAGTGCCTTACTGATATTTGAATTTTACAGTATAAAGTGCCTTACCGACATCTGAATTTCAAAAGGTCTCTTCTTCATCTGTCAATAAGGAATTTTATAATAACAATCATAACTTTATAGCAATTAAATTTAGAGATGACTATCTCTACCATTGATTGATTTTAACTGAAGTACTAAATAACCAGGTGAGGTAACCACAATAGCAGCCAATTTATTTCCTCAGGTCAAAATCACAGCTTTGTTTTGTAATATTACAGTGCAGTTACTAATATTATAAACACACAACTACTGTTTAATACAGAAGAAAACACAACATGTCATAATGCTTTGGAGGGACTGGTAACAGTCAAAGCCAAGAAAAATTTGGACAAACATTTTATTGATGGCAGAAAATAAGATCAGCAAAAGAATGAGGGGTGAGAAAACTGGAACATTACTGAATATGTATCCTTTTCTAGTTGCTAATGGCTAAATCATGTTATAATTTTCTCCAGGGTTCTTCACGACCTATTTAGATCAGACTAAATAAAAATGCAATATTGCCAAAATCTGGATGAAAATGATTCAGTTCTTTTAAATATTGTACATTTTGAGACTAACCCTCCATATTTCAAGAGACATCCATTTTTATTCCAATGTTAATTATATGCCATTCAAGATGAACTTGGCATACCTCTTGGTAATCTTTACAAGCTACATCCAAATGCATGCTGGGGTGCTGGATCAGTCTATATTTTGATAAGGGGTGAAAGCAACAGAAAAGTCAGAATTACTAAACAGTTGCTAAGAGATGTAAGCTGAAACTGTTTGAACACAATGAAAACACCCCACTCCTGCATGCACATATTTATTCACTTGTCCAAAAATAGAAGTGCTTGAGGAATCTCTATCAGCAACAAACATCGAAGCCACCATGATTTAGATGGTGCAGGATTAACATTATAAAAGTCTATCACTACTTGTGGAAATGGATATACAGTCATGGCATTGAGAGAGGGAAAATCATGTTTTCATTTTGTCAGATCTCAATAGGGGTACAAGCCATGAACGTTCCTGGAGAAAACTACAGATGTGTTCACCACCAAGTGGTTTTATGGAGGCCGAAGAACCTTGACAATCTTTGATACATAAAATGCATAAAGTTCATCTATAATGTAAATCATAGTAAGAATGTTCATATCACAATTATCATAAATGTCAATCAACACAAAATGGTATGCTCAATGTACCACCTCTTACCATATTAATTAAAAAACCTTAATCAAGGGTAAGCCCAGCCTGAAGTAATTAGTGGACCATATCAGAGAAATATGACCACCTGACTCTAGTAGCTGCCTTCTTATACAACATACTAAAGCACAAATCAATCTTTATTAGGCAGCCACTTGTTTTAGGAGACCACTTAAACTCTGTCTTTAATGTGTCTGTCTAATACTGATGTAATTGTGCACAAGTAAATAATAAGTGTGTGGTCTGTCACTGATTGTCTTGGTTGGCGTTCTCCTCTCCAACTTGACGCCCCTCCCCCCAGTTGAATCCTCCAGGCCTCTCCTCAGGGAGGGGGTTGTAGTTGGGATCTTCATGTGGACCCTCTAATAAATATTTCCTGAAAAAGACAGAGTTCTATCACTTATGAGTTTGGTTTTAACAGTATGTACAAACATATAATTGGAACAAATTGTGGACAAGATGAAATAAGTATTAGTTAGATGATATACTCAAGTGGGATACCATATATATTGTAGGTTGGAGTGACAAAAAAGGTAATTGGTTGAGAAATTGAGGGCACTTTTGTGCCAGAGTTTTCTCTGCCAATACCCTTGGAGTCCACCACCCTAAAACAAGCCTCTCTGATCAGCTGATCACCTCCATTAAAAATGTGCTTTTCATTATTTAAGATGAAGTTATAGGGGCTATGAGCTATCTCTTTGTTTGGACCTGTGTAGGAATGTCAATAGAAAAAATTTATTTTGGACCTGTGTAGGAATGTCAATAGAAAAAATTTATTTTGGACCTGTGTAGGAATGTCAATAGAAAAAATTTATTTTGGACCTGTGTAGGAATGTCAATAGAAAAAAATTATTTTGGACCTGTGTAGGAATGTCAATAGAAAAAAATTATTTTGGACCTGTGAGGGAATGTCAATAGGAAAAAATTATTTTGGACCTGTGAGGGAATGTCAATAGAAAAAAATTATTTTGGACCTGTGAGGGAATGTCAATAGAAAAAAATTATTTTGGACCTGTGAGGGAATGTCAATAGAAAAAAATTATTTTGGACCTGTGTAGGAATGTCAATAGAAAAAATTATTTTGGACCTGTGTAGGAATGTCAATAGAAAAAAATATTTTGGACCTGTGTAGGAATGTCAATAGAAAAAATTATTTTTGGACCTGTGTAGGAATGTCAATAGAAAAAATTATTTTGGACCTGTGTAGGAATGTCAATAGAAAAAATTATTTTTGGACCTGTGTAGGAATGTCAATAGAAAAAATTTATTTTGGACCTGTGTAGGAATGTCAATAGAAAAAATTTATTTTGGACCTGTGTAGGAATGTCAATAGAAAAAATTTATTTTGGACCTGTGAGGGAATGTCAATAGAAAAAATTTATTTTGGACCTGTGAGGGAATGTCAATAGAAAAAATTTATTTTGGACCTGTGTAGGAATGTCAATAGAAAAAATTTATTTTGGACCTGTGTAGGAATGTCAATAGAAAAAATTTATTTTGGACCTGTGAGGGAATGTCAATAGAAAAAATTTATTTTGGACCTGTGAGGGAATGTCAATAGAAAAAAATTATTTTGGACCTGTGTAGGAATGTCAATAGAAAAAATTTATTTTGGACCTGTGTAGGAATGTCAATAAAAAAAATTTATTTTGGACCTGTGAGGGAATGTCAATAGAAAAAAATTATTTTGGACCTGTGTAGGAATGTCAATAGAAAAAATTTATTTTGGACCTGTGAGGGAATGTCAATAGAAAAAAATTATTTTGGACCTGTGTAGGAATGTCAATAGAAAAAAATTATTTTGGACCTGTGTAGGAATGTCAATAGAAAAAATTTATTTTGGACCTGTGAGGGAATGTCAATAGAAAAAAATTATTTTGGACCTGTGTAGGAATGTCAATAGAAAAAAATTATTTTGGTGCTGATTTGTGGCAGCAGATGTCAGTAAAACTTGAACAATGTTTTTATCCTTGAACTTTTTACTAGGTGTGTTTTTTGTGGAAAGAAAATATAATTAAACAATCACAATAGGGCTTGTTACTAATTAGGAGAATGCATAATTACCTAATACCTAAAAATAACCCATGTGAACAATGTCTTGATAGCTACAGGCAAACTGTGAAAGAACACAATGTCTTGATAGCTACAGGCAAACTGTGAAAGAACACAATGTCTTGATAGCTACAGGCAAACTGTGAAAGAACACAATGTCTTGATAGCTACAGGCAAACTGTGAAAGAACACAATGTCTTGATAGCTACAGGCAAACTGTGAAAGAACACAATGTCCTGGGAGCTAATTTATCATTCAGTCTGATATAAAGTCACTCTGTTATACAATTGAAAGGATGGTTACAATGTCATCTCCCTCCAAGTGGAAATGGAAGTAAATTTATATTCTTTATTTCAGTAATTTAGGCTACCGTCCTATAATACATACAAAAGATCAATTTATCAGAGTGCAATACACTTGTTATAGTATAACTGTCAGACATGAAGTACAGTTTATTATCTTGCTGATAAATGGTATATAAACTGTGGTCTTTGAGATGACATCAAGCTACAGAACTTTTCCATACATGGATGGGTACAACATTTATCTTAATATTTTTTCTCTAATATCTTAGTAAATTTTACAAACAAAAAATGCATGATATTTGTCATCAACTAAATAGTAAATGATTTCTGGAACAAAATTACAAAAACACTCTCAAGAAATGTCACCTTAATATCCACCTGACTCTATATTAAGTTTATAGCTAGAACATCTAAATATTGAAATGTCCAGAGGAATGTAAAAATGTAATCTAATGCACAGATATTTCTCAACATTCAATAATGACTTGTATTCTTTATACTACACAGAAATTGTTAACTGATTTACCTTTTCATGCCAAATTTGATATACACAATCTTTTTACTGTCTGAAAATTAATGAATGAAAAGGTTTAAATAATCTTCAGCAATTCCTCAACAACAGGTGCATAAATTTAATTATAACCATGTGGCTTAAGATTTTTCCTGATGATTTTTTTCTTCTAAATAATTATTACTGAGACTACTATTAATAATCTAACTCATTTAGTTTTCGATTTCACCAGTCAGTCTTATAATTAAAAGGAATACACAATGAAAATGGATGAACAAATATAAGGCACAAATCACAACAATGAACAGATATTACTTCTGAATGGGGGTTTCATTTAGTGTTTTATTTGACCAAGCAACAAAACAATTATCGTCTTAGCTGATAAACCAATTATCTCCCCTAATTTGAGGAATTAAAGACAAAAAAAACAAGTTTTTTATTTGTTTAATCTACTAAATCTGATTTTTACTTTATCCTTGTCTGTTCTTTGTACACACTGACATGTGCAAAGCAACATAGTTCACAGCGTATAAGATATTGCTTAATGTAAGTATCACACAAGTGATTCTACTGGCTGTACAACAAATATACCATTTTAAAGGCCGTCTACTGCACTCACCATTTTATAGTTGAAATCTACTGCTTTTGAAAATTAAAGACTATATTTTTTTTTTTAAATTGAAAACAGAAAAAACTGATGAGTGCAATGATGCATGCTGAGTTATTGGATTAAAAAATTTAAAACAACAGCAAACAACAAGCTGTAAATTGATTACCCCCTACTGTTGTAGTTTGGAGAGTTTAAAGCGAGAGTGGATGTTTTTCAAAGGTGTTAGAAGAGATAAAGAGATCAAAGGTGGTCCATGCTTGCTTTTGAGTCTTTGATTAAAACTTGGCTGACCTTTAGCAGTGGTGAGATACAAAGGAGACTGACCAAAAACTGATTTTGGCTGACACATTCAAGTGAGTATTTTTTTTTTTAACAGGAACATTTAAGGGCAGCAAAGAACCCAGCTGGCAATGAACTAAATGCTATAACTTAACCCAAACTGGTAAAATGTTAAATGTAAGTCCCAGTGACCATCCTTTTTGGTAAGGGTGTGGTACTAGCAGATATACATACAATCATATAGTTTGATGATTTTATCATGAACAGAGCTTGAGAAATAAACCTAAATATCAAAATTTAATAGTGAAGCATGAAATATAGGTGCTGTGAATATAGGTCACAGTGACCCACATCTGTGATTAGAGTGTAGTACTCATCAAGATACATCTTACCAAGTTTCAAGATTCAGGTATAACAGTATTTATACAGTGCACAAAAACCTGAGTTAAACACAAAACAACACTAAGAATTTAAAACTAATGTACATGTACCATATTTTCTGCATGTTTTCGGACAGCAAAAAATAATTACTTCTTTCTGTCATTCAAAGACATATTAATTCTTTTAATCTGGTGTCCGAAAACAGTGGAAGACAAATATGCCCCCCCCCCCACCCCCCTGTAACGACGAAGTTACCTGTAGCTCCTACAACAATGTATACCATGAAGTAAAACAAGCATTTGTTCTAACTTTATGTGTAGGGTAATGAACAAAAAAACAGACATTACTTGCCTATTTGTGTCCATCTGATATATGTCTATCAACCACAAAACTCAGTCATACATGTATCTTAGCCACACTTTTATGTGTATTTTCCTGGAAAACCACCATATTAGTAATCTCTCAATCCACTGTTTGACCCTTTGCTAATCAGCAATCATTAAAATCTTCCTCACAAATGCATGCAATGTGCAAATGTAACCCCCTCCCATGGGGGTAGATGCTATGAAATCCACTCGAAAGTGTTGCCTAGGACATTGGAAGAAAGAATGGTTGACATTCACTGAGGGTGTACACATGTATATGCTTTTATCTGTGCAGATACCAATGCTGACACCAATGCCAGGGGTAGTACAATACCTTACCTCTACTTCACAGAGGAGAGCTAATATAGGAAATCCATTCAAGTCCTTGCAATGCCCACACAAGGTAGGGGCCCGAGTCAATGCAACTTGCAGGTTGCTATGACTGAAACATGACCAAACATGGCTGTATTGAATGGGGTAGACCACTCACTTTGTCTGTAGCACCCATTAATTTTACATACAATATTCATATACTCATGTTGAACTTGAAATTTTTTGAAAATCAATATGTTAACTGCAGTTGATATTTAATGTGGAGAAAAGTGTGCAGGGTTTGATAGTTTGAGCAAAGAGAAGCAAACAATTATCTGATTGGACATGTCTGCAATTAGCTAATTGGATATGTCTACTAGCAAAGCCTGCATGCTAAACACCACAAAACAGTTACCGTATATACTCATGTATAATCCGATACCAACTGCAAACTGCATAGACTCGGCAGGTCTGGGTCTATGCAGTTTGTAAGGACTAATCAGTAGAACAAACAACATAGACCCTGATCTGCCGGCGCATTATGCGACATATGTGCAAATGAAGACTGCATGCTAGAAAGCACAGAACAGAATCATATACTTACAAAATTCTTGGTGTTCTGAGAATCCTAAATCCTCCCTCCTGTTGTGGAAATACATCTTCCAAGAAGTAATATATATGACCTATTGCAATACCTGCAAAACCCAAAAAACTGATTATGCACATGTGCATTCAAATCATGAACTAAACTGACTGTAAAACTTAACAGAATGATTATACAAACTCACTCTTAGGAACATTTCATGAATTTGTTAACAGAATGATTTTACAAACTCACTTCTTAGGAAGATTTCATAAATTTGTTAACAGAATGATTTTACAAACTCACTTCTTAGGAAGATTTCATGAATTTGTTAACAGAATGATTTTACAAACTCACTCTTAGGAACATTTCATGAATTTGTTAACAGAATGATTTTACAAACTCACTCTTAGGAAGATTTCATGAATTTGTGAACAGAATGATTTTACAAACTCACTCTTAGGAACATTTCATGAATTTGTGAACAGAATGATTTTACAAACTCACTCTTAGGAACATTTCATGAATTTGTTAACAGAATGATTTTACAAACTCACTTCTTAGGAACATTTCATGAATTTGTTAACATAATGATTTTACAAACTCACTCTTAGGAAGATTTCATGAATTTGTTAACAGAATGATTTTACAAACTCACTCTTAGGAAGATTTCATGAATTTGTTAACAGAATGATTTTACAAACTCACTCTTAGGAACATTTCATGAATTTGTTAACAGAATGATTTTACAAACTCACTCTTAGGAACATTTCATGAATTTGTTAGCAGAATGATTTTACAAACTCACTCTTAGGAAGATTTCATGAATTTGTTAACATAATGATTTTACAAACTTACTCTTAGGAAGATTTCATGAATTTGTTAACAGAATGATTTTACAAACTCACTCTTAGGAAGATTTCATGAATTTGTTAACAGAATGATTTTACAAACTCACTTGTTAGGAACATTTCATGAATTTGTTAACAGAATGATTTTACAAACTCACTTGTTAGGAACATTTCATGAATTTGTTAAAATGCAAGTAATGATTGTAACTAAGGCAACTGCACCATACAATGTTATCCATGTAACTTTCACAAGCACTAGTTTTGTAGAGATGCATAAAGGACTAGTTACCATATATACTCACTTATAAGACTAGTTACCATATATACTCACTTATAAGACTAGTTACCATATATACTCACTTATAAGACTAGTTACCATATATACTCACTTATAAGACTAGTTACCATATATACTCACTTATAAGACGAGTCCAACTGCAAACTGCACAAGCCCAGATCTGCCATTGCATGCTGCACTGTCAAATCTGGGTCTATTCAGTTTGGTAGAATCAATCAATAGAACAAACAACATAGACCTTATTTCCAGTGTATTATGTGATGACAGATCAAGGTCTATGTTGTCTGCAGTTGGACTCAACTTATCAGCAAGTACGACTGAACCCCCCCCCCCCCTCAAAGAGTATGATCTAAAATGTACATAAAAACTGATGTAAACGAGATTAGCAATTCAATCCCAAGCATTTTGAGTTTCTGGCATGACTTGGGGACCCATTTCAGAGGATGACAATGCCTTGTTAGGTAAATAGTTTTCTCTTAGAAAATTACAACAATTCAACCTGAAAGGTTACATGAAATTGTGATTATCTTTCAAGACCTCTCACCAGTGGAGACAGTAAAGATTGAAATATTATACGTTTTTATCGTAATTATTTAAAATTAACAGATACATATGTGATTCTTAATGCAATGACAGAGCTATAATCTTACCCATAAGGTCCACTATAACGGAATTTCCAAGCAGCAAAGAAAAGGCCAATAGAACCCATGGCAGATAAGGTGCCTGGAAATTCAACAGTCCAAAGAAGTTCATTCTCACATAAGGATTTCGCCTGCTCCAAACGTACACAAACATGATTGTGAATGCACTTCCTAAAAACACTAGGTTCACAAACAAAGCTACTATCTGAGGCTGAATTAAGGAAATATTTAGAAAATGCAGTGGGTTTTGATTTTAAAAAAAAAAAAATGCCCCCCACAAAACCAAAAGTTGTTAATACTGTTTAGTGTTAGTTATATTTGGTGGTGGTTTAATTTGATTATACTTACAGTAAAATAAGTGAAATTAAAGGCTGTATAAAAAAGAAAAAGAACAAAAAAAAAAAAAAAAAAAAAAAAAAAGATAACTTATCAAAGTATTCAAAGTACTGTAGCTGCATTATTTTTCATGGGGTACCAATTTTCATGGATTTTGTGGTTGCTCTGAACTGCAAAATTAAAGACCCAATGAAAAATAAGCCACATGTAATACAGACCCCCACAACCCCCATTTTTTAAAAGATGAATTCCTAGCAATCAACAAAGCTCAGCTATATAATTCAATTCATTACTGTAACAAAATATTATCTTTTACATGTGTTGGTTTAATTGCAAACCATTTTGAATAAAAAAACAAATAATAATTAAAAAAAATTATAAAGCAGTTTATACTGTTTCAATGACCATGTGTGTATACAGTATTCAGTAGCTGTCTTTTCCACTCATTGCTTTCCATTGACCATGTGTGTATACAGTATTCAGTATGTCTTTTCCACTCACTGCTTTCCATTGACATATGTGTTGAGATCAGTAAGGATAGGGAGAAAACAAGAACATGTACTACTATTACTGAAAATGAAAGAAAATTAATGATGTATGAAAATTAGATTTAGTAAGTATTTTCACTGCACCAGCAGATCAGAGTCTATGTTGTTTGTAGTTGGACTCAACTTATAAGCGAGTATAGATGGTAATCAATTACTGCTACTTCTTTCCTTCATTGTATATTCACATTCATGAATTTGATGTCCTTTTATTCTCTAAAAAAAAAATCTGTTACAAAGACTGGCATGTGCATCTCCCACAAAAAATATATGGACAAGAAACATACGAATTTTACATGGATTTATAACAGGAAAAAATGTGATTTACCTGTTGATACAATAATCCACTTTCATCAATGAATGTAACCCTAGCTATACATATGGGTATGACCAAAATAGACATAGTCCATTATGATGTGTCAATTTAAGGCAAATATATCTAAACTTATCTTGTACAACAAATTCATTTTAGACTCTAAATTGTGTACCAAATTCATTTTACCACTAATTGTAGTAAACCAGTGAAAATCACTAGCCATGGGTGATTGGGTAATGGATGGACCAATATTTTTGGAAAAAAGTGACCCACTCTTTGTTCAGGCCACCTTTACTTTAGCTAGAAAAGACATACACAAAAACTTTAACTGTTACACTGAAGTTTATCTGGGGTGTGGAAAGACGTATGGACATGCGCACACATGCCAAAGTAATCGCTATATTACACTTCCAGCAAATAATTCTCAAGTCAGCCTCTGGTCTTGTCAATGGAGAAATATTTTTACTTTGTTACAAAGTGTTCTGGAGATTGGTTATATGACAGTATGTACTGTATTTACTTACTTATACATACATACTTGCATACAAGTCCAACTGCAAAGTGCACAGACCCAGATCTGCTCTATGCAGTTTGCTAGAAGTAATTAGTAGAACAAACTGCAAAGCTTATATGCTGGCGCATTATGTGATGGCAGATCATGTTCTATGTTGTTTGCAGTTGGACTTGACTTTTACTTGAGTGTATACGGTACTATTCACTATAGTTAAGTGTTTGAGAAAAAAAATGTAAAAATATAAATATCTATATATAGACATTAGTAAAATTAAATGAAAGGATACAGTCATTAGTGTTCCACCAAACAGGAACATGAAGAAAAAATCCGCTGTTTTCCCTCGAAATGAGCCTTCTTCTAACATACGGCAATACCGATAGGTAAATATTATATTAAATAGAAAATTAAAACCAATTGGTCCAAAATAAAGAAAATTTGTGATTAATCTCCACACCTGAAAGAAGAAATTACACATAACATTAGATGCTATTTTAAGTCTCCTACAGAAATTGATTTATATTTATTGCTACTTTATATCACTTAAATTTGTAAACTTATTTTAAATTTTGGCATGCATTTATGAGACTGACCTATAATGCATGCATGTTATTTATGAGACTGACCTGTAATGCATACATGTTATTTATGAGACTGACCTGTCATGCATACATGTTATTTATGAAACTGACCTATAATGCATACATGTACATGTTATTTATGAGACTGACCTATAATGTATACATGTACATGTTATTTATGAGATTGACCTGTAATGCATACATGTTATTTATGACTGACCTGTAATGCATACATGTTATTTATGAGATTGACCTATAATGCATACATGTACATGTTATTTATGAGACTGACCTGTAATGCATACATGTTATTTATGAGATTGACCTGTAATGCATAAATGTTATTTATGAGACTGACCTATAATGCATACATGTTATTTATGAGACTGACCTATAATGCATACATGTTATTTATGAGACTGACCTATAATGCATACATGTTATTTATGAGACTGACCTGTAATGCATACATGTTATTTATGAGACTGACCTGTAATGCATACATGTTATTTATGAGACTGACCTATAATGCATAAATGTTATTTATGAGACTGACCTATAATGCATACATGTTATTTATGAGACTGACCTATAATGCATACATGTTATTTATGAGACTGACCTGTAAATGCATACATGTTATTTATGAGACTGACCTATAATGCATACATGTTATTTATAAGACTGACCTATAATGCATACATGTTATTTATAAGACTGACCTGTAATGCATACATGTTATTAATGAGACTGACCTATAATGCATACATGTTATTTATGAGACTGACCTATAATGCATACATGTTATTTATAAGACTGACCTATAATGCATACCGGTACATGTTATTTATAAGACTGACCTATAATGCATACCGGTACATGTTATTTATGAGACTGAACTATAATGCATGCATATTATTTATGAGACTGACCTGTAATGCATACATGTTATTTATGAGACTGACCTATAATGCATGCATGTTATTTATGAGACTGACCTGTAATGCATATATGTACATGTTATTTATGAGACTGACCTGTCATGCATACATGTACATGTTATTTATGAGACTGACCTATAATGCATACATGTACATGTTATTTATGAGACTGACCTGTCATGCATACATGTTATTTATGAGACTGACCTGTAATGCATACATGTACATGTTATTTATGAGACTGACCTGTCATGCATACATGTACATGTTATTTATGAGACTGACCTATAATGCATACATGTACATGTTATTTATGAGACTGACCTGTCATGCATATATGTTATTTATGAGACTGACCTGTCATGCATACATGTACATGTTATTTATGAGACTGACCTATAATGCATACATGTACATGTTATTTATGACACTGACCTATAATGCATGCATGTTATTTATGAGACTGACCTGTAATGCATACATGTTATTTATGAGACTGACCTATAATGCATACATGTACATGTTATTTATGAGACTGACCTATAATGCATACATGTACATGTTATTTATGAGACTGACCTGTCATGCATACATGTTATTTATGAGACTGACCCATCATGCATACATGTGCATGTTATTTATGAGACTGACCTATAATGCATACATGTACATGTTATTTATGAGACTGACCTATAATGCATGCATGTTATTTATGAGACTGACCTGTAATGCATACATGTTATTTATGAGACTGACCTATAATGCATACATGTTATTTATGAGATTGACCTATAATGCATACATGTTATTTATAAGACTGACCTATAATGCATACATGTTATTAATGAGACTGACCTATAATGCATACATGTTATTTATGAGACTGACCTGTAATGCATACATGTTATTTATGAGACTGACCTATAATGCATACATGTTATTTATTAGACTGACCTGTAATGCATACATGTTATTTATGAGACTGACCTGTAATGCATACATGTTATTTATGAGACTGACCTGTAATGCATACATGTTATTTATGAGACTGACCTGTAATGCATACATGTTATTTATTAGACTGACCTATAATGCATACATGTTATTTATAAGACTGATCCTATAAAACATACATGTTATTTATAAGACTGATCCTATAAAACATACATGTTACTCGAGTTCAAATACATTTATTTTGGTGATACATTTTTCTAAGGATAGTAAATGTGTGTATGTATATGAGAGAGAGAGAGAGAGAGAGAGAGAGAGAGAGAGAGAGAGGGAGAGAGAAAGAGAGGGGTGAGGAACAAGATTCTTAACAATTGTGAAAAGACCCCTTTTCTTTGAAAACATGTTACAGTGTGTGTGTTCAATTTTGTAAGCAATCAAATACAATTTTGATGACTGCTCCTGCCATGCACGGACAAATAAATGAGGTTTACCATGGGATATATAATAGCATAACACTGTTTATCTTTTGTAAACAATATATCTAAATTGACTGTTGACCTGTCATGTGAAATCTCTTCAGCTAAACAATATATCTAAATTGACTGTTGACCTGTCATGTGAAATCTCTTCAGCTACATGCTTTGAGGGCTGGTGGAGTGGTTGGCATGCCAAATTCACAATCAGTGGGTTGAAGTAGTCTTGTACTGGGCTGTGGGTTCAAATCCTGCCATGACCATATATATATATATACACACACACACACACACACACAATGCTCCCTTAATTACCTGCCCAGTTTAATACAAGTATGAAAATGGCAGATGATAATACAAGTATAAAAATGACAGATGATTGCAGGTGGCAGATGACTGAGGTTTGTCTGATAGACAGATACACACAGGTAAATTCAACCAGTGGATCATTAAAAAATGATGCAGAGATCAATAAAAATTACATGGCAATGATTTTATTCAAGCTTATACCTGTCTTTTTTTAATTAGTCTAATTGTACTCACTGTGATCACTGCTGTTAGCATTAAGTTACATTGACTATTATCATGAATGGTCTAAAGGGTAGACAGCCAAGACAGTGACCGGTACTGTGCCATGCACTATTGGTTTCTCTAGATAAGTAGAAACCATGATCAGATAATACTAATTACCTTTACTGGATGCATTTGATTGATATTACTAACTGAATCGTTCTGACTGATGATATCATGGATGTTTGAGGCCTGTAATCATTATTTATATACATGTATAATTTGGGCATTGATTGGTCCTGGCAGATGGTAGGTAGCGAGGGTGGTGAGTGAAAGGGGGAATTAAAGAGCAAATCAACTGGAACATTCAAATTTTGTTGGTGGTAACTGAGGGTTGTAAGAGACAGGGGGAGGACTATATATATGTTTTATTTGTAAATTCAACAGGATATCAGGTATCTTTGTTCTGTATTCCTTCAAGCGCTTCTGCATTATCAGGTATCTTTGTTCTGTATTCCTTCAAGCGCTTCTGCATTATCAGGTATCTTTGTTCTGTATTCCTTCAAGCGCTTCTGCATCATCAGGTATCTTTGTTCTGTATTCCTTCAAGCGCTTCTGCATCATCAGGTATCTTTGTTCTGTATTCCTTCAAGCGCTTCTGCATCATCAGGTATCTTTGTTCTGTATTCCTTCAAGCACTTCTGCATCATCAGGTATCTTTGTTCTGTATTCCTTCAAGTGCTTCTGCATCATCAGGTATCTTTGTTCTGTATTCATTCAAGCGCTTCTGCATCATCAGGTATCTTTGTTCTGTATTCCTTCAAGTGCTTCTGCATCATCAGGTATCTTTGTTCTGTATTCCTTCAAGCGCTTCTGCATCATCAGGTATCTTTGTTCTGTATTCCTTCAAGCGCTTCTGCATCATCAGGTATCTTTGTTCTGTATTCATTCAAGCGCTTCTGCATCATCAGGTATCTTTGTTCTGTATTCCTTCAAGCGCTTCTGCATCATCAGGTATCTTTGTTCTGTATTCCTTCAAGCGCTTCTGCATCATCAGGTATCTTTGTTCTGTATTCCTTCAAGCGCTTCTGCATCATCATGGTTGAGATGGTATAGGTGTTGGTGCTTACAGGCAAGGCGATAGGTGCCATAACCCACAGATCCGGGTACGAATTTCCGTAGAAGATGAATTAAAATTCTGTAACCTGTATGATATTATTTATTCCTATTTAAAAATTTTGCTAATGTTATGAAGCATTCTCCTGTAGGATCCAGGGATAGCACTTTCCTATCTGTTTGGTGTATATTTGCAATTCTCTCCCTCTCTCTCTCTCTCTATATATATATATATATACACACACACAGAGTTCATGAGAATATCAGCACAATCCTGGCTATATATAGTGCCTAAGGCTGTAATGTTTACACATGTGAACAAGTATACATGTGGCTGCAATAGACACAGGAACTACTCATTCCAATTAAATTGTATATTTCCACATCTCTGCTTCAAAGGATTGTTTAGTAGGATTTTTCTGTTAATTCTTTTCTTAAATTATGTATGATTTTCACATTGAATGTGACATCACTAGGGAAAAAGCAGAAACTGAAAAGAATTTGTTCTGGCACACATTACATATCAGGTTGATTTACTGATAAAGCTGATGAAAATTTGTTAAACAACAGTAGTTACCTGTAAATAACATGTCTGTTACCAAAACCTTTGATTAGTAATATTTTGTTTGAAAGAAAGACCACTTCAAGTTTGTAAGTCACTGCAAAGTTTCTTAGAAGATCATACAAAATCATCCCATGAACATGTCCAGGCAGTACACCTGGTTCCATTCTCAATTTGTCATCATGTACATATATGTAACAGTAGGTAACAATATAACGACAATCCTTGGAATGTTTTACTAAAATTGTCAGATATATTTAATAAAGACGTCTTACAAACTGAATCCTGTCATAATATGAGGTAAAAGACATACAGCAAATTAAACAGTCACAAAATGTGCGATGTACGGCATGCACTTTTTAATAGCAGTCAGCTGTTCAAGGGGATAGGTTCAGTTTCTGATCATATTGGTTGTTGTAAACCATATACACTTTTAGAAATTTGGGTAAATGTTGCAGCCTTAATAGTGCCAAGTTCAAAACACATACTGCTCAGACCAGCCTGGGGCAGATGACATTTTGTGTATCTGGACAATTAAATTCAATTCAAATTTTTTCATCACTGCCATTTACAACTCAATATTCTATTACACTATATTTCAAATCTAATAAGAAGCATTATAAAATTATTAAGTATTGATTTCTATATCAAATTTGTGGGTTTCTTATATTTGTTGGACTTGGTTTGATAAATTCTGATGCACAGGTGCCAGGAGCCTAGAGGAGATGCAAGAGAGTTTGTCTGACAGTAAAAAGCAGTGGTACAATGCAGATTGCTGAATGTCATTAAGCGCAATATACTTTGATATTCCATCCCAGAATGTGATCCTGCATATGTCTAAATTGAATTGATCATCAATAAATCAAGGAAAAGAAAAAAAACAAACAAACCACACATACTGTTGACATACCTGGTATTTGTAGAATATAAGATCTGGATTAAAATATATCTGGAATGGTGTGATCACCTCTAACTGCTACAAAAGATAAAGAAATACATATATGAATATACAAGTTCAACAATTTCATCTCATCAGAATAATATTACTGTATTTCTCATTCAATAAGCCTGAGAAGTCCACCTTGTAAATATTATGAAAAAAGAAGGGTAGACTCATTACTGGACATAGCTTTCTTAGATATAAAAAAATGAGTCACTCAAAGGGACTGATGCACTACTGGCTGAAAAGAATTTCCAGGAATTCAAGATAAGACCATCTCTTCCTTTTAACTGTCGAGTGTTGAAACCATCTATGATATTCTTCACCGAAAACAAGATTTTCAAATTAGCTGCTGTGGTGGACATGATGACTGTCAAATTGTCACCATTTTCATTTAGGACCAATAAGACATCATAAGATGACTTTCAGTTTTGGAGGAGTAATGATACAATCAAACCTGTCTTGAAAAAGACCACTGGATTTGTTGATTATATAGTGTTATGACCTGTCATGAGAGACCACCTGTCTTGTGAGACTACGATTTTTTGGCACAATGGGTGGTCTTTCAATACAGGTTCTACTGTAATAAGATTGTCAAGATAGGTGCCGTGGTGGTCATATTGGATATCAGATTGGCACCATTTCCATTTAGTACCAAGTAAACATCATAATAAGTCTTTTGGTGCAAGCACATTGTCAATATGACCAGTCATCTAGGACATCAGACCTGTACAATTTTCATTTTTGACCAACTACACAACATAAGAAATCTTTTGGAGGAAACCAAATGGCGATATTACTTTTCATTCAGGAGGAGTAGTGAAAACAAGATTTTCAAGATGACTGGTGTGGTGACTATACTGAACAACAGATCAGCACCATTTTTATTTAGGAACAACAAGACATCAGTCTTTTAGTGAAAACCCAATGATGATATGACCATCCATTTTTCTCAGCGGGAATACAATTCTTATTCCCAACTAGCCCAGTCTGATAATATCAAGATCTCTGACATAATGAAGATCAGACAGGTACCATTAAAAAATCATGTTCTAGTGATCTCTGGAACTCCCTGTCCACTTAATTTTAGTAACCTATCAGTTAAAGCATTGCATTTTGTGTTATTAAGAGTTATTAATAGTAGCAATGTGTTCCAAATGACATTTTTCACTCTCAGAAATATGATATCTGTAATTTGATTCATGAATGAAAAGGCCAACAAAACATGGCCTCATATCCATGCCCATCCATACCTTATCATCAGATCTTGATTTGAATCAAATTGTGACTAACCTGAACAAGTAAAAATCATATATCATATATACTCACATATAAGCCGGTACCAACTGCAAACTGCATAGTCCCAGATCTGCCGTCGCATAATGCACCGGAAGACCTGGGTCTATGCAGTTTGTATGGACTAATCAGTAGAACAAACAACACAGACTCAGATCTGCCGGCGCATTATGCGATGGTAGATCAGGGTCTATGTTGTTTGCATTTGGACCCAGCTTAAACGAGAGTATATCTGGTAAAAATTTACAAGCCCTATTCCCTCAAGTAAGTTATGGGTAAGCTATGTACAACTGCATGTGGCACAGAGTCACCAATTTGTTAACGTCGTGATATAAATGTGTGGCGAACAATGTACTGGAAACTCTCCACTTCTTTAAATGCCTAATGTCTGCTCAACACTTTAGATCCCTGCATGGATTCCCTCTTTTTTTCGAGACTCTGGCATACCTTTGTTCAAAATACTTTCACCATTATTCATTGGGAGGGTCACAAAATCTTGTCATTATCTCACTTTTTTATCTGAAGTAGGCCAATACTGGATTGATGCTCCCTACTTCTTTTTATACATGCACATTCTACATGTCATATCTCATGGATTTACGTGAGTCTCCTAGAAAATAGGTAAAACTCCCAGTCTCTCCAAGCAACAGATGAAATCTCCCCCTTTTTTTTTTTTACACAGAAAATCTTTTGCGAAATTTAATGAATGTAAATGCTGTTTTTTTCATGAATGTAAAAACTGTTTTTCCAATTAAAATGGGCTCAGATACCTGGTTCTAAATTTTTCTCTCAATAAGAAGTTGGGCTCATCAAAATTGTGTCCAAAATGACAAATGCTTTAGAAATGCATTTGCTCTGCCAGTGATCACCCTACAGTCAGCTGAAGCCCAGAAACAAAATAAAGTCTACTGCTGTCTACCTGCTGAGAAATACATACATAAACAGGCCATTCAATTTGGCTGACACACTGTAGGAAAAAAGAAAGACCATATCAAAATTTGCACTGAAAATGACAACAAAAAGGCCTGCATATTCAGCCACTAACCAAAGCATTGCATAAAAAACTGACAACAAAATGGCCTGCATATTCAGCCACTAACCAAAGCATTGCAATAAAAACTGACAACAAAAAGGCCTGCATATTGAGCCACTACCCAAAGCATTGCATAAAAAACTGACAACAAAAAGCCCTGCATATTGAGCCACTACCCAAAGCATTACATAAAAACTGATTACAAAATGGCCTGCATATTGAGCCACTACCCAAAGCATTGCATAAAAAACTGACAACAAAAAGGCTGCATATTCAGCCACTAACCAAAACATTACATAAAAAACTGACAACAAAAAGGCTGCATATTCAGCCACTAACCAAAGCATTGCATAAAAAACTGACAACAAAAAGGCCTGCATATTGAGCCACTAACCAAAACATTACATAAAAAACTGACAACAAAAAAGCCTGCATATTCAGCCACTAACCAAAGCACTGCATGAAAAACTGACAACAAAAAGGCCTGCATATTAAGCCACTAACTAAAGCATTGCATGAAAAACTTTAACCAAAATCTCAACAAACTGCTAATGCTAGTGGCAATGGAAAAGTGACTGCCATGTCTCTCTTCCCACTAATGTTGGCTTGTCAATTGTACAAGAGGAAGTCATATTATCCCTGTTTTCAAACCATTTAAAAAAAACCTGGGCCAAAAAAGTACCTGTATGGAATAAATATACTTGTGACAATGGGGCAAAAGTACCTGTATGGAATAAATATATTTGTGACAATGGGGCTAAAGTACCTGTCTGGAATAAAAAATACTTGTGACAATGGGGCAAAAGTACCTGTATGGAATAAAAATACTTATTACAATGGGCCAAAAGTACCTGTATGGAATAAATATACTTATGACAATTGGGCTAAAGTACCTGTATGGAATAAATATGCTTGTGACAATGGGGCAAAAGTACCCATTTGGAATAAATATAGTTGTGACAATGGGGCAAAAGTACCCATCTGGAATAAATATACTTATGACAATTGGGCAAAAGTACCTGTATGGAATAAATATAGTTGTGACAATAGGGCAAAAGTACCCATCTGGAATAAATATACTTGTGACAATGGGGCAAAAGTACCTGTCTGGAATAAATATACTTATGACAATCCTTCAGGAAAATATTCTACAATTTAAAGATTCAAAAGAATTATAACTGACAAAAAGTTTCCCCAACATTCTGGAAGAGTATACCCTCAAAATTGGTTCCAAGCTGACAAGGCACAAAGTATGTTTCCATAAAAGTGACCAATACATTTTTCAATAAAATACTTAAATCGTACAAGGGCAAAAAGTTTGGAATGTCTTCTTTATGTTGACATAAGTTAAGAATAGTTGAATGTTTTTCAATCAGGGAATATCAAAGTGTCATTTCATTCATCAATTTATAATTTCTAACCTGATTGTCACCAGGGAGTCCCTAACATTGTCAACTTATTGGCATTTCAAACCAAACGGAAGGTCTCTATGTAAACAAGCAGACAGACTGCTCACTGTCATTTTCTGGTTTCTAGAACAGTCCATTTCAATAAAAACTGTGTTGTCTGCATCCAATATTTGCAATGTTTAGTTTTAATATTTCTAAAAAAAATTGAACAAATAAAAAGGAGGAACTCTTGTATAAATGTGTTCCAGGAGATGTAATTTACGGAATTATTTAGATTATTGAAGACGGTGAACTACATCACATCTGTTGCTTTGAAAACATAGACTCACCCATGCAAATATGGCGACCGTGTTACTAAAGTCCTGTTTGATTCGAAATGCCAACAAGTTGACAGAGTTAGGGACCCACTGGCGACAATCAGGTTAGAAATTATAAATTGATGAATGAAATGACAAAGTTTTGTGCATTTTTTTATATCCCTGATGCTTTTTGTTTTTAAAATCAGAAGGAGGGTACAAACAAACGGGAGGGTGTGCAAATACTATTGCTTTGTTACAACAATCCCTAGAAAGGATTCAAACTTTATGGTTTAAATATTTGTCTATGTACTCATAATAAAGTTGTGTATTGGTTGGATATTTTTTCCTTGCTACTTTTTCTCATATTTTCACCAAAATGAGTGATGTAAGAAAACAACCATGACCTTAAGTTACAGCGCTTATCGATTCCACAACATTGTCCCATATGTTTCTGACCAACAAATTTTTTACTTTTAGGCTAAATCTTTAATCACATAATAGTTACACTTTGCTTTCTGCAAATTGTACAAATTCCTTAAATGTATGTGCCCAGTGAATAATGAAAACAGACAGTCTAATGAAGACGTACTTAAAAAAGAGACTTAGATGTCCGCCATAATTACCCATTAACAGGTTCACTTATGGTTTCAAACTGATTTTATAAAGAAAAAAAAGTGCTTTCACCCATTCTATTTTTAAAATACAAATTGTTATTTACATATACCGGTAGATGATTTTTAGTTTCAAAACACAAGTTAAGGTTTCATCATCATATGATAACTTGTGGAAATCTGGCAGCGATATCTTGCAGGAGGAAAGAGTTAATTGATCAGTCAGTTATTAAAACACATCCCTGTGAATGTGCAAGAGTTTGTTTTGTTGACACAATTGATATGAACACCTGCCAAGGCAACATGCAATCCATTTCGTCTGGGGCTCAACACTCAGTGTTAAAAAAATCAGATAGCCAGACACCTGGGGCCCCTCTAATTTCAGATCGGGCCCCTCCTATATTTTAAATGAAAAGTCCGTCGGGCTTGTCGAACAAAAAAATCTAAATCTGCCTGAGAAAACTTCAATCTCGCTAACTAAATCCAGACTTTTATTTAAATGTTGCTGATACATTATAAATATTTATCCCCATGTGGGCCCCTTAGTCATTTGAAGTTCGTCTACTGATTGTAATTCTATAAGCTATAAACTTTGTGTACAATGTGAGGCATGTGATGTATGCATTGGGAACAGATTGCCCGGGGTTACATGTACCTATAATTAGTGCTCAGTTGGCTTCAAGGAATAAATTGAGCTGCCCCTTGCTCATGCTTCTCGTTCCATTCTGAATCGTACACCACCTTCGGTCTTCGAAAGTATTTACCTGGGCCAGTTACTATCTAGCTGAGGATTATTTAATCCCTTTATACCTTACAAAATTTCAAATCAAGCCTTGTTCCGTCTACACAAACTTTTTTAATTTGGAAAAATTAATTTGTTCATGGCGAGAGCAATGTTAAAGAAATGCTATTTATAGTACAAGCACAGCCTAATACACGCCTTAAGGTGCATTTTGCGATGCGTATCATTGCGCAGGTAAAACTAAAAGTATGTACATTTATACTGTATAAAAGGTGCAAAATACCATCCGCTAAAATCAGTAAAATAAAAATAAAGGCTACGAAACTACAGTGAAAAAATTTCTGAATCATAAAATGTAATGTAAGTAGAATATAGACTTTATCATTTCTTTGTTAATTATATGCCACACATTTCCAAAATAATGCAGTCTGAATAAAAATGACATTATAATATTTTTATAAAAATCATAATTAACTACATTTAAAATAGTAAATAATTTAGACATTATTATTATTATTATAGAAGACAAAAAAAACCCCCAAACAAAAACATATACACATGCATACAGAATAAGTAATAAATAAAATAATAATTATAATGTCTACATTAAATAATAGTAAAAAATAGGGCCCTTTTGGGCACATGGTATTGGAGTCAGGGCTTGTGGATTTTGAGTCAGGGCTTGTGAATTTTTTCAAGGTACCAGCCCTGGGCCTGTGTCTGAAAAACTTTTTCTTTGAACACTGACACTAAATACTTTGCTGGGTTGAGAGAGCATCTCAAAAGCCATAAACTACTGTCACTCTGTGTAGATCTATTTAAAAAAAATGTCAGGGCAAAGTTGTTTTCGCTTTCCTAATAAAAGTAGGTGAAATTTACATTTTTTAAGTGACTTAGTCGCCCACTTTGCCTGGTAGCGTGACCCCTGTTACATCACTCATTTTTGTGAAAATACCAAAAAAAGCAGCAAAGAAATAATATCTAACCAATGCACAATGTTATAATAACTTATTACAAGTATGTAGACAAATATTAAAACAATAAATTTTGCAATCCTTTCGATGGATTGTTGTACTGAAGCAAGAAAGTGTGAGTGGTCATATTAAGAAAATCCCTGTTTCCTTAAACAGATGCACCCACAAGCCATGCACAGCGCCATATTTGTTCTTAGCTATGTGCCGATTCAGTTGGAAAGAAGGATCCAGTTCATTCATATATCAACTTTAATGCTTCAGTTCATCATTGATGAATAGCTAAGGTAATGTTTTATAAGCAACAATGAAATTAAATGTAAAGGTTTTAAGATTTATGTCCCCTTCTTGGTCTCTACGCATATTTTAGTCATATCATATGTCATATGACTTAACATGAGCACATTACAAACTATATATTGAAAACTGATAGGAGTACCAAGATTATATAATTGTAATTATAAATAAGTATAAATATATGCTACTACAATATAGAGAATTAGCACAGACGCACATACATTTTATATATATATACAGGGGTCCTGCTACCAGGTGAAGTGGGCGACTAAGTCGCCGAAAAAATGTAAACTTCGCCTTCTTGTATTAGGAAAGCGAAAACGACTTCGCCCTGTCATTTTAGATCTACACCAAGTGCCTGTAGTTTATAGCTTTTGAGATGCTCCCTCAACCGAGCCAAGTAGTGTTAAGCCGCAGGCGAAGTGGCTTGTGTGTTGCATTAGCATGTGTTCATATCAATTGCGCCGACAAAACAAACTCTTGCACATTCACAGGCATGTGTTTTAATAGCTGACTGACCAATTAACTCTTTCGCCCCGCAAGATATCACTGCCCGATTTCCGCAAGTTATCATTTGATGATGAAAACTTAATAAGGTGTGTTTTGAAACTAAATCATCTATATATAAATAACAATTTGTGTTTTAAGGATAGAATCGGTGAAAGCACTTTCTAAATATATCGTTTTAAGATTTTAACTGCCGTGCTTGCATTATTTTATTCACAAAATCAGTTTGAAACCGTAAGTGAACCTGCTGAGGGGTAATAATGGCGGACATTGCTGTGTCTTGGAAGTACGTCTTTACTAGACTGCCTGTTTTCGTAATTTATTGGGCACAAATATTAAGGAAATTATACAATTCCTAGAAAGCAAAGTGTAGCTATTATGTGGTAAAAGATTTAGCCTAGAAATAAAAATGTGCTGGTCAGAAACAAATGGGACAATTATATGTTGTGGAATTGATAAGAGCTGTGACTTAAGGTCAAGGTTGTTAGCTTACAGCACACATTTTTGTGCAAATGCGAGAAAATGTACCAAAGAAATAAATATCCAACCAGTACACGACGTTATTACGCACAAGTGGACAAATATTAAAACCATACATTTTCAGTCATATATAGCGATTGTTGCAACGAAGCTAGAATGTGAGTGGTCATATGAAGAAAATCTCTGTTTCTAAAAATAGATGCATCTGCTTTTAAAAATAATAACAAAAATTACAGTCAAAATATTCACATTTAATTTAGAAAAAACTCCCTCAAAATGCATTTGTAAAGTTGAGATTAATCATCAGTGATCACTGTGGTTTGAATGGACAAACACTATGATGTTGAAGATACATGTACATGTGCTCTCATGTGCGTGTTATGGACTAATATAGGGGTTGTTTCAAACTATTTGAAAATATTTTTGACTGCCATTTTCTAGTGAAGTAACTAACAAAAGGTTAAAATTTGTTCTTGAAGAGGCAGTTGCTTAACTATTTTTACCTATCTGTAACTACAGTACTGTAATCTAGGTACCCCTGACAGTTAAAATTAATTACAATGTATAGTTTCTGCTATGCTTTTTGAAGTCATATGGCCAAAATACATTGCATATTTCTCTCCATCTAAACATAACGCACTTTTAAGTACGAATACACTATACATGAGTATGATACATTTATACACTTACAAAATGTGTTTATAATATACATACAACACAGAGAATTTTCTACTTGAAGATAAAATATTGCTTAAAACTAACGTGAAATGCAAATATGCATAATGAGAAATACAGGACACAATTCAAATAAGAAAATAAGAGAACCATAGCACATAACACACACACACACATATATATATATATATATATATATATATATATATATATATATATATATATATATATATATATATACATATATATATATTGCATTTCTTGCATCGCTACCACTTCTCCCTGTTTTGCTCTCACTTCTCCCTATTCTATCAGAAAGGAGAAGTCACTTCTCCCTAAATTCAAGTTTAGCTTGACCGCTGATATATATATACATGTATACACAAAAATTGATAATAGCACAAATACAAAATAGTTTCCCAACATTTGGAGCTAAACAAGCTATTCGGTAGGGGAAGAAACAATTTACATCCACAAAACAAATGTTAACACAAAAACCATGAAAAATTCTTGACTCCTACATGTTTCAGTGATGGGGAAATAAACAAACAAAGGATAAACAATAGAAAAAGTCTAAAACGAGTAAACTACGTATCTATGTTATGCTGCCATCAGCCCAACAAAGTTGTGTAAACAAATTCAGTTTATCATGCATATCACGCAGAGGACCAAAGTGTTTTGACCTAATTCCAGGTTGGGAACATGGGAACAAAGGATATATATATATATACGTACATATGTGTATATATATATATATATATATATATATATATATATATATATATATATATATATATATATATATATATATATACACACACACACACACACACATATATATATATATATGTTTATGTATATATATATTTCTTGCTTTACTCTCACTTTTGCCTTTGTGACTCTCACTTCTATCTCTATTCTATATAGTTGGAGCAGTCATCTTCACCCTAACATTCAAGTCTAACTTGACCCCTTTATATATATTTGTGTGTGTGTGTCTAATAATTTTAGTATGAGCATGTGTAGGTATATTCTTGTGTGTGTGCATATAAGAATGAGAGAGAGAGTCATTGTAATTGGGAGAAATGAGAAGTGTGGATCAGTTTCACCTACTATGCGAATATTTTACTTTACTGCATTATTGGTAATAGAAAAGGGCCACTGAGTTATCTCCTGCTTACTATGGTGACTCTACAATTATTTTTGTTATTTATTGAGTTTAGTATCACTTACACATGGATGTATTCCATAGAAATAAGTGGCAAATCATTAAGCCATCCCACCTTTGTATAACGCAGTTGTAAAATCAGACTCAGTTGATTCCATAATCATTTTAAAGCTGTACTTATACTTGACCCCCACATTTTTAATTTGACCCCGAGTTCTGACACCAAAGGGGATTTTTGACTCAATCTTGCACCCCTAGGGGAAACATCGAGTTTCCAGACTGCCTTATATGGGGTTGGGGACACCATTACAATATTTCCAAGCAAGTTTATAAACACAAATGAAACAGTTGTAATGAAGGTCCAAGATGTTTTAGATCTCATTAATATGAATATGGGCTGGGGCAAAGGGTACTTGTATTCCTCTGATGGCTATTGCCTTCATTCTTTGTCTTAATCATAACTGAAGCTATAAGCATGTTTTGTAGCACAATCGAGAGTTTCTGACAATGAATTTTCATCAAACTGATAAAAAGGCGTTTTTGGAATTACACACTCCTACTCATTTCAGTTGGAGAAATCACGCCAAAAAGCATCTAAGAAACTGTTCAGACTTTATTTTTATACTTATAAGTTCTTACCACAGCTAATGTTGTGAGAACACATGCCGTTGTGTAGGCTCTTGTCAGAGGCGGCATCTGCATATATTCTTGTTGAAATGTATGTGCCATTGTGGTCTGCTCACTGAACAATAATCTAACAGTGTACACCAGAAATTAACGAAGAAATACAAGATCTGATAGAATAAGCGAAAGTGTGTATATTTATAACGGAAGTGTTAAATGCCACGTCCGAGTTATACGCATGCGTATAACTGTTTCTGTGTAGACAAAGTTAATAGATAAAAAAATATCGTTTCAAAAATTGAAATGACACTTTCTAACTGAAATTATTTATGCACTTTATATAAAAAAGGTAATTTTAATATACAAATCTTTTTAAACTCGTAATTGCTTTCTGAAGACTTTACTATCTTCTTACTTTGTTAGCTAATTGATTTGGCTTTTTTCTAAAAATAGTATTTATTCTGCACCGGAAGGGATTCCCCGAAGCTTGATAATACATAAAGACAACCGTGAGTAGCGTCAACAATGGGCATGGAATGAACTAAAACCATGGCTTCTAGCTATTCTTCTTCTCCCAGACAGTGCAACGAAACAGATTTTGATGATTTAGATAGTACAGAGTTTGATGATGACAGGAATTTTTCGGACGAAGGTTTGCAAACAAAAGAATTTGCCATAGAAAAGAGGGAGTCGTGGTTGTGTTAAGGCTATTGGTAATGCACAATTCAGAACATGTGGGTGGGGGATGTACTCTGATTGTGAAGAAATGGCTCACAATTATGGTAATAGTGATGTCCCATTTCTTTCATTTAAGTATCCTGTAACATTTAGCAGTGAGTGTTTGAAAGAATAACTTATAATAAAGACAATTCCATACCTTTTTGTCGACAGACTTTGATGCAGTGTATAGCAATATGGAGTCTGTATGTAGTGAAAGAGAAATGTCACTAACACTTATAAATAATCCATTTAGTGGCAAGGAGAAGTGGATTTTGTATAAAACGTGAAGAAACTGAACACTAGCTGTTTTTCTGCACATACTGTTTGCAAATAAAATGGAGTTTTGTTAGTCCTAAACAACGTTGACAGTAGTTCCTAAAAAAAGGTCCTGAGGCCTGCACTGGACATAAGCAGCATTTTATTATGAAGACAATGACACAGTTGTACATGTATTTTGGTAATAATGTTAATGACACAATTTTCAGTCCCAAACATTATGATCTTACCCAAAATTAACAGTCTGGAATATTTTCATATTCTCCGTTCACGTCTTTCTATATTTACACATGGCTTATTTGACACGCCATAGAATCCACCGTAGAAGAGCACATGGATATATACATGTATACATGTCATATTTACCGTCACTAAGCATGTTGTGCTATACTTTAAAATTTGCGATTATTGACAATTGTAACATCCAATAGAATTGAACGAAGTATCTTCTTCTAAAGTATGCAACTGCTCATATATCTTACCTGATCAGTTTGTAATTTTGTTAAAATTTGTCTTTATCTTAATTTGAACTACACACTGGAATTAGGTGAAATGTGTTCTGACACACTAGCAGAAACATACAACAACTACAATAGTTCTCATACTTACAGCAAATTCAATAATACATACTTGCCATATTCCCAGACACTGTTGGGGGGGTTGGGTTTGGAGACTCAAAAAGTGTTTTGAGGTCCTAAGGGGGTCAGTGTGCGTGACCCCCCAAAAGCGACAGCATCCAAATGAGAATAAGCTATCTTTTCAAATCAGCCTATAGCAAATGGCTGGAAATTCTAATCTGAATAAAAGAAAATACCATCTGTTTTCTCTGAATCATATAATATACATGTACTTATATAAAAAAAAAAAATTGGTAGACTTAGCATTGTCGAATAAGATCACCACAATCATGGTCACAACCTCACAGAAAGTAAATTCAAAAATACACCAAGTTACTGTCTTTAAAATCCATTGGACAGTGGAATGTAGTTTTAATTACATGCAGTCTTTGATGCTTTCAATAGTTCAGTAGTTGGTTTGACGGTAATGCAAGTGTCATTTGTGTTCACAAATATGCCTACACTTTTCCTCGCGAATGTGCATCCAGGTCTATATTGGTGCAAGCAATGGCCAAAGTCGCTAAAAGTGATAAAGCCTGTAAGATGGCAATGAATATCCATTTGAAAACAATGAATCTGGTAATGAAAACATTCAAGGTTTGTGGTAGTCGGACGAATTGCTAAAGTCTTTGAACGCCGCTATTGTAACGTATTTTCGAGGTTAAAGTCACACCTATGTCGGTGAAGATTTAATCTATTCTCAGATTGAATTAATGAAAAAAGGTACTAATTTATGCAAATATACAATTTGTCATTTGATTAATGATTTAATACTTTTAAATTATTAAAAGTCCATGGTGCAGTTCATTTAAGGTTAATCAGATATTCAAACATGTTGATGTTTTCACAAGTTACTTGATCACATGATAAAACGTTTATTGCAATCATGTAAATGTCCAAGGAAAATATAAGAAAATTTAGGTGGCAAAACTGTCGAAGCAGATAAGATTATCTAATTTTTTAGCACTTATAGTGCATTATGTAATACAATTTTCCTTTGTCCCTTTAAAATGTTGTCCCCCCCCCCCCCCCCAATCTGGAGGGTGAGGAAGACTGTAGCCCTTGACCTTTGGATACTAGGTGCAACACTGCATTAGAGATTGAATGGTGCTGTTGTTCAACCTACCGAAATAATTGTTTTTGTTTGGTTGAATTAGAGACGTATTCGGCCATGTACATCTATATACCCCCAGTGCACGCATTTCCGGGGGGTTCGTTTACCGAAATAATCATGTTTTGAATTTTATATATGTAGTAAACATCCAACTTCAGAGAAACGTTGCTGCTGATCACAAACTTTAATAAAGATGGCTTCAACATTCTCATTCAGTGCAGTCAGTGATGTATAATAACATTTGTTTTTCAACACGCATCTGTTTGATATACTTAACTTCAGACAAATTGGGTTGTTCCACTTAGTGTACTTTACCTATGCAAATTAGCCTAATGGACTCTCCCTCAGCAGTGCTTAAAGGATTTTACACGATCACCCTAGCTACTGTGAGCCAATACATCTCTGAAAGGTGTATATCTCTGAACGCCTTACCTTTTAATTGTCTCTAAAACAGCTGTATAAACTGCCCCAATGATAGTTTTACAATGAGCAATTAGCTGAAGTCAAGTACTTTTCATTATGTTTAGATAGGTATTAAGAACGAAGGACTGATATTACGTGAAGATATAAACTTCAGTGGAGTAATATTTACAGAACCACGTGGTGAAAGAAGAGCGGAAAAGAAGTAAAATGTAAACACGCAAATAAGTCATTTCATAGTATGTATTTCAGGAATGTTTGGGAATTTTCTTCGCTATTAATAGTACTGGCCACAAGTTTACTTTCAATATGGAAAGTCTGATAGCCATTGGGTTACAGGTATGCGTTAAATTTGACTGTCAGTCATGGGACCAGGTTGACTGGAAGAAGACCAGTATGGCAGCAGCCATTACATGGCATCGTGACGTTTGCCACATGCATTGTACCCAAGGCTCAGTGTATATAACAAATGTAATGCTCATTACATCTTTCTTAGTCTTCATGCAACACGATAATTACAATGCAATAGCTCAATACTATCTCAGTTCAGTGATCTATTGCGCGTAAAATGCAATATCAAAGTGCCTATTTTAGCTCTTAGAAATATCTTTTCCGCAAAACAGATTGTACATGCACATTTAAATTACAGTTTTTTAAGTTAATAATTTATAACTTTTGACATATTGAATACTATAAGTGATATATGGCTATATCACACCCACCCACCCTGTTAAGCCTATTCGCATTACCAATAGCCCATAAGATGCTGAAACTTGCTCATGATTTATAACACTTGTCTTTTTTGTAATTTTGTTCATTTTACTAAATTTAGGGTATAATGAAGCCTGATAAATGCATTACTAATTTAGGGTATAATGAAGCCTGACGAATGCATTACTAATTTCAAATAAAAAGAGTAGTCTTTCTGGTGAGAGGAGAGTGTTCATCATAACACATTGCTCATTCATATTTTTTTTCATTGTTTTTCTTCATACAAACAGGAAATTATTCATTGTAATGATTTCTGACTACTGGTAGTACCTAGATTACATAATGCTAATTACTAATACATACAAATATTTAATAAACTGCCACTAGAACAAACAAGTTTTAAGAGCTTGTGGACATTTATATACCCTCCAGTAACTGATGGATTTTCTAGTTATTGTTTTTTTTTTTATACATAATTCAAGGTATTTTTTGTACACAGATCAAATGAAGCTTATCAATAGCCATGTAGAGCCCCATCTACTAAGATTACACGTCATTACAAAATATTACTAGAATTTAGTACCTTTGTCATTTATCCACTTAGACTCAACAAATTTCTAAAGGTGATCAGTGAAATAAATCTAAAACCATTCATGCTTATTCACTGTATATGGAGAAGTACAACTGATATACCAAACTTGCAACATATGACATTAGAGCTGTAATTGTCTTAGCTTCAACATACTGACATGTTTTGATTTGGGATTTGCATTAATTTGGGCATCAGGGCTTTACAAATCTACTTGCTCGACTCCCGGGACAAAGTCAACTTTGGCTTGGGCAAGCTCATGTTTGCAAGGGACTTGCCCATGGGCAAGTCCAAAAATTGCAAGAGAGAGAGGTCGTAATCAGTTTGTAATGCTTTATGTTCTGCAAGTTTTATATGCAATCTCGCCACAATACATATGTCAGCACCTTTACATTTGTATTTCACATTTATATGTACCGTATTCTTCAAATACATAACTGCCTGCAGTTTCTTTCATCTATTGATCCTTTATTTCACACAATGTACTGACAGTCTGTAATTTCCTTGTAGTCAGTGTCGAGGTCAGTCTCACATTTTCTCATGCAGACATGATATTGTGAATGTACTATTTAAAGTAAATTTTACAAACAGAAAACAAATATTTATATTTTAATTTATCAGTTATATTTTAATTGTAATATTTGTACATGTATGGGATTCACTGACTATAATAGTTAATAAAATAACATGTGAGATTTCTTTCACATACATGTTTGGAAATATAAGGCACTCCTCTCCAAAGATTGACCACCTGAAAATCTAGCACCCACAAGTGTAGTGTGTGATCTATATTGTTTACTTGATTATTACAGGAGACAGATACATGCATACTGTTTGGAAAAAAATTACCTGATATACTCATGATAAACCAGGTCCAAATGCAAACAACATAGACCCTGATCTGCAATCGCATAATGCGCCCGCAGATCAGGGTCTGTGTTGTTTGTTCTAATGATTAGTCCTTACAAACTGCATAGACCCAGATCTGCCGGTGCATTATGCGATGGCAGATCTGGGTCTATGCTGTTTGCAGTTGGTATCCGATTATACACAAGTATATACTGTTAATGGCTCAAAGTAAGTGCTCTGAAATTATTCTTAAAAGTCGGCTTGTCAGAGATTGTTTGATGCATGTCGCTAATTTCAAGTCGGCTTGTCAGAGATTGTTTGATGCATGTCGCTAATTTCAAGGTGAAAATTAGATGACATGGAACTGGAAGCAGACATGCAATTGGACATGATACTCCCCAGAAAAAAACCGAGTGAATTCATTGACATTGGAATATTTCAGTGAGGGACTCAGGTTTTACCTTGTTTTCTGCATGATTAATTGAATTTTAAGTGGAAATATGGATATAGAAAAATGTTATGATTCTTTTAGGGATGTTAATATCGGTTTTTTTCCAAAACCGATTATCGTTTGTAGAAATCCGATTTTAAACCGATTATCGGTTTTTGTCCTACACTGAAATTACAAGAAATATATTCTTATAATGCAAGTTAGTGAATGCCTCTTGCGAATAAAAGATGTTCATTACATACCATAACATATAGACACGCATCGTCTGACGGCATGGAGGACGATGTTGTGGCTCCACCGAATAAATATTTCTTTATAAAGGTGTTGTTCGTTTTTCTTTATAAATTACCTTTAATTTCTGGATAAAATATCTTGAAAAGATCGTAAAAACAAACATTATTCCACGAGGTATCAGTACTCTTAACATGTGTATCGCTAAACGCATTGTGTATTACGTCACTGTTTTTTTTTTTTGTTTTTTTTTTTTGATTTGGATACATTCTAGTTTTATTGTTTGTTCAAAATGAATGAGATTTCTTTTATTAAAAAAGATAACATTCATATCGAAAAACGACAACTATCACTAGATAGATTAGATAGATAGATAGATAGATAGATTGTACAAAATAAATTCACAAAGATAAACCATATACCAACTATAAATTTAATGGGTCTAAACGTCAGACATGTAAAAAAAAAATATTAAAATAAATAAATAAATAAATCATCCGATAGAATAGACCAGCCTCATCACAATGATAAACTTGGTCGTCTGTATATCCATCACGGGTCAGTATCCCTCGGAGTTGGTTGGGATAACTAGATGCAGCCGCCTGATTTGCTGCGTGTATCTCTCCCGACAACGAATTTTGTTTTATTCCATGTCGGCGCTGGAATCTCCAAAACCATCCATGACTTGCCATGAAATCTGAATCAGTATCCATAGTTTGGGCCATTTTCTCTGCCTGGGCCTTGAGAATTGTTCCTGAAATCGGAACACAACCAGGTGTACACAGCATCATCTAAATCTGTCTCGTTTGCAGTGCGTGCCCGTTTCCGTTTAAATCCATCATCAGAATCAACTTCATGCAAATAACCCCGAAATTTCTGCTCATCCTTGAGCCAACCTCTGAGTGTTCACTCAGCAATTTTAAGTTCACTACAAACTTTTGATCTTGATTCACCATTACAAACTCTCTGTATGACAGTAAGCTTTTCATTCACCGAGTACGACTTTCGCTTGATTCCCTTGCTCTCCATGCTCACATTTATAAATGATTAGGATAAATTACTGATTAATGTATACTTTAATGACAATAAGTATATACTATTTGAAACCATGTTCGATTGGTCCAATTAATTTCACTGATGTTGAGACAAGATATTGACGACAAGAGTTTATGCATGTAGGATTTGCATTCCTTTGAACTTTTTTATTAAACGTCTTTTATCTGATTTGATACAAAAGACCGACTTAACGTGATAAAACAAAGCAGGTTTATTTTAATTGATTTTTACAATGCAACAATCAATAAACAAACCATAGATAAAAATTGTCCACAGATAATAAAAAAAGTAAGTCAAACTAGTAAATCCAAATTAGTTTACATATCGAACAAGTCCTGGTTCTTATTCAAAAAAACTAACGACTCTGCATGTTCTGGAAGGAGCCGATTACGTTGATCGCTTATCAAACGTCCAGTGGCTGAAAATAATCTCTCTGATTGTACCGACGTCGCCGGAATACACAAGAATTTCCTGGCAAGATTGGCTGTTTTCGGAAACAGTTTCTCATTATGTTTCCACCACTCCAGTGCTGTTTCCGTTGAAGTCGTCGTCCATGGCGATTTGATATAATGTTCAAAGTCACAGTCATTCAATGCCTGCTGTGATGCACTATCACCCAGCAGAAACATAACTGACGCATGATTTGGTCGAGATCGTTTTGTTGGCGGTTCAGAGCTGGTTGCATCACCACTAGTCGAAGGCTGTTCAAGGTCAGCTGGCATCTGTCTGAGTAGATGGCGGACATTATCATACGCCAGTTTCTTGAAGTTGTCATCAAATCCGGGAAGATGTTTGTACATTGGATCGAGGATTGATGCAACGACGCATTCATTTGTTGCTGTTTCGTCGCGTTCCATGCCAAACCGTTGTGAAATATTCTTAGCAACGTCAGTCTTGAATTCTATCAAAGTCTTAGAATCTTCTTCTTTAAGGATTAGATGATTCTTGATGAGACCCCATAACATCGGAAAAACACAAGAGGCTGAAGGTTGGTTTTCGGCTGACAAGACGGAGGTCATGATCTGCAACGCCTTCAAGACCGGGAGTAGTTCGCTAATCAGTTGCCAATGTTCCTCCTTCATATCCAGTGTTCTGGCATCGTTCATTTTTGTCACGCTTCTGTCACTAAGAACTGCCACAACAGGCCATCTGAGTTGTGAGAGCCTTTCAAACATGTCAAAGACGCTGTTCCAGCGGGTCTTGCAGTACTGAATCAGTTTGAGTGGTGTCTTGTCCTTGTCCATAGACACCTGTCGTTTCATAAGCTCACCCTCCGCCATTGGGCTATGTGAGAAATGTCCAACTAAACGTGATGCAGCGGATACACACTTGGAAATTTGATGATTCGTGACGGCATGGGTGCCCATTGCATGATTAATGCAAAGTTGCAATTTATGTGCCGCACAATGAACATCCAACCATCCATTCACGCTACCGACATCTTTAACATTGGAAGCACCATCATGGACACATGCAACAACTTTACCTTTTATAGCCCATTCTTCAGACACAGTTCCCAGATGTTCAGCGATGATGGCTTGCGTGTGGCGGTCATTCATTGGAATTGTTGCAAGAATGGGTGTCTTCATAGTCCAGTCTGGATCAATGTAGCTGGCAGTGAAGCTCAGGTATGCTTCGTTGGTTACACTAGTCCATATGTCGGTGGTAACGGCAATATCCTTGACATTTTCTTCTAGATGTGTCTGCATTTTCGCCATTAGCGTCTTCTTCATTGTCATTCGTGACATCATCGTCTGACGGCATGGAGGACGATATTGTGGCTCCACCAAAGCCATCAAATCACGGAAGGAATTGGATTCAACAATCGAAATTGGTAGCATGTTTTCAGCGACAAACTTAGCTACAGCAGCAGTAACTTTTTCTTGATGACTATCAGGGCAGTTTCTTTGTGTTCCAATAAATGTTGTTATTCGCGGCTGAACATTTGAAGGAGCCGCAAATCCGGGATGTTTGCTACGCAAATGTGCATGCAATCCAGTAGTAGTACCACCGCTCCGACTTATTTGTTGTGAACATAGTTTACAGCGAGCCATGCTTGATGAAATTTTTTCAAAGTTTTCCCATACATCAGATTTATTTATACGACCAGCCATATTTGTAAACTTGAAAAGACACAACCAGCAGAGACCAATCCTCAACAACAGAAGCTGTAGCTATTAACAGTCTATTGTTGTCAATTTCGGACATCAAAGAACTTAGCGACCGGTCGGTCGACTAACTATTGACATCCTTCAACAATAAATGTATTCATTTACAAACATGCTGCATGGAGCGCTCACAAATTTTAAACAAACACATCTTCTTATCTGCTGGCCATATTGTATTAAAATGTAAACACTAAACAAATGCATGAATTAATTTTTTTCTGGCATTTTTTAAAATTTTCACTACAAAAATGGTAAAAAATATTGAATTCGATTATCGTTTTGTAAAAACAAAAACCGATTATCGTTTTCAAAACCGATAATCGGATTTCCGATTTTCGTTTAACAACCCTAGATTCTTTACAACATGTCTTCTTCTGCTTCCATGTCATCTAATTTTCACCTTGAAATCAGTGATATGCATCTAAACAATCTTTGACAAGCCAACTTTGGGGAATGATTTGAGAACACTTATTTGTATCCATTTAACTATTTGCCAAACAGTAAGTATGTGTTGCAGGTATGGTGCTGGCTTTAAAAAAGTTGTCGCCAAAAAAATCGCAAATCTCAATATTTTGTGGCCAATTTTCAAAAAGTGTCGCCAAGCAAGGAGTAAGAATTTTTCTATGTCTATTAATGTAGTAGGCAATGAAAATTGAAAAAGATGGAGTATTTATTACTTTATTGACAGCAAACAATACAATACCACAGTATTACAGAATAAATCATTGCATGACTATTTTGTATGCTTATTTATAATGTTTTGCACTATTAAAATGTTGTTTCATAAAAATAATAAAATCAAATGTAGCAATCTTAGCTACTTCCATAGTCTTTGCATCCCGCATGATGGTCTGTACAAAGGTATGGCTGTTGTCACCTGAAATAAATGCATTGTCAAATATAAAATATCTTCTTTCTCTACATTTGCAGTCTCTCTCTCTCTCTCCGGTTCTCTGGTTTATGATTTATACCTTGCTATAGTATCACACTACAAGCAAATTTATTGTTTTACTACAGTCCCGTAATGCAGTCAGTGATGTGTAATAACACGCATCTCATTGATGTATTTAACTTCAGACAAATTGGGTTGTTCCACTTAGTGTACTTTACCTATGCAAATTAGCCTAATGGGCTCTCCCTCAGCAGTGCTCAAAGGATTTGACACTACACATCACCCTAGCTATTGTGAGCCAATTCAGTAAATCTCTTAAAGTTGTCTATCTCTGACCGCCATACCTTTTAATTGTCTTTAGAACAGTTGTATAAACAGTAGAATGTTAATCTGCCTGTATTAGCTAGACGAGAACCGTGTATATTTCAGTGTCATAGGGTCATAGGGGTGTGATTGACGCACAGATAATCTGCACCCGGAAAATCGAAAGTATGCTCTGATATGTATACAATTTACTGAAAATAGTTGACCTTTTATAGGGCAAGAAAGCCTTATACATTTGCGTAAAATCAATTTATGTATGAGAATAAACAGTAACCTTGGAAATATTCAATCGGGATGGACCTAATTGTTTGAATGTAAATTATTGAAGATTGTCCAAGAAGTATGAAATGCCCCCCCCCCTTCACACACACACACACACAAAATCCAGCCCCCGTTTTGCAATTATTCCTGTAATAGTAGCAATTCCAAATGTAATTGTAATTCAAGGAAGATCGCTAGACATTGTTGAGAAAACGTATGAAATTTTCAGTCAGGATATCTTAAAATCCCTTTGAGGTAATTTAGAATCTAGATCTCGGCGAAAATATTATGCACATAATTATGTGAAAACAAAGTCAAGACATCTGAAGGTAATTTTGCATCATATCTCAGCCACGGACGCCCAAATTTCTAACTGTCAAGAAATTTTCGGGATTTCGGGGTCCGTTGATCATGATGTGGTGTTGTACTTAAAGTATTGCTACCAGCTGCATTACAAGTAGATGATGCTGGACTGTCAGGTATAACATCTGGTTCAGTGACTGGGTTGTCTGATGCACTTGTGCTAAATCCAAATGCTGTTAATTTTGTTAACTTACTCTTAGGATGAGATGATGAACACGAAAAGTCTAACTTACGTTTACTCATGGTAGTATATAGGTCTGATTGAGACTGAATTTTATTTTTCATTTGCTTCGTATTTATACAGAACGATTGGTGCTTCAAAGGTAATCAGTTTTCTTTGAAGTTTCAGCAAAAAAAAAATTTTCGGGTACATCTCCCCCCCCCCCCCCCCCCTCAAAAAAAGAAGGATTAGCCGTCATTCGGTCGATTGTAGCTGGTCTGGTAGCATGACTATTGGAGTGTATCACCGCATACACTACTCAGGCCAGATGTCAGCATAAGCGGTCAATATGAACAATGGATTTGTTTATGTAACAATAGATAGATTCCGGTGCATTGTATACCCAAGTTTGCGGCTTCCTTTCATGGTGCCTTTGAATTCCGCCACTCCAAACCCAAGATTGTATATACAAGTTTTAACAGCCATAAAAATCGCCAGATGGTATATTTTGTCGCCAATCAGGAAAAAAAATCGCAATTTGTGACATTGGCGATGCACAGAGCGATCCCTGGTGTTGGTTTCATGTAATAAATACCTAAACAATACAAGATAAAAACCTCTTGTGGGTGCTAGATTTTCAGGTGGCTAATTATTAAAGACAAGTGTCTTTTATTTCCAAAAAAACATATGTCAAAGAAATCTCATAAGTTATATTATTAACAATTTATTGCCTGGTGACCATAAAATCGGCATCAGGCATCAAAACAATCTTAGACAAGCCGATTATTAAGAGTCAGCAATTTCGGCTCATTTGGAGCTCACAAACTGTCCATGGCTAGATTAGGACTTGAAAGTTGCAGAATTTCATATAGATATTAAGATTAAAATATAACTGTTAAGTTAAAATATCAATATTTATCTCCTATTTGTCAGAACTTGCTTTAAATAGTAAATATTCACATTATCATGTATGCAAGAGAAAATGCGATACTAACTTAGAATTTGACTACAAGATGGAAATGCCTGACTTTTACAGTATATTGAAGAATGCAGTACATATAAATGCAAGATAAAGGTGCTGATATATATACTGTGATGAGATTGCAGAGTATAAAACTTGTAGAACATAAAGCATTACTAACTGAATATGACCTCTCTCTCAATTTTTTGGACTTGCCCATAGTGAAGTATCACGTAAAGTTGGGCTTTCCCAAGCTGAATTTGAGCTCATCCCAGGCATTGGGCAAGTGGATTAGTAAAGTCCTGCATAATTACTGTCCGGGCTCAAAATTAATGATAATACACTATCCTGCGGCTAGTGATTTTGCCGGCAGATCAGTAGAATCCAGCAGTCACTGATTCGTTGGGGCAGTGGAAATTACCACCGGTCATATATCATATCAGTTAAGAAATTAAGAAGTGGTTGTGAATCAGCATTCTATTTAATGGTTCTTGATCTGTTTATTGTGTCAATTCAGTACCTACCAAAAATCCTGCAATTGACAAGGTACAATAAATGCTCACAGCACAAATGGACAGGTTTTAAATCACTCATCCACTCATCACATAAATTGTGTGATTATTGTCAAAACAGTCTTCGCTCACATGGAATTAGCCCCTAAGCACTGATCTCATTACTGATGATAACAAAATTTGAAGGGTCTTAGGCTAGTATGGACCAATTGGGAAAGGTCCAATTCGCCAACTTGATGAATTATACAGAATAATGAGTTTTAATAAACATTCGATACAGTGTGCTGTGACAATTGTAAATATGTGGAAGTATTTGCAAGGTGCACAGTTGCCACCAAAATGGCAGAAGTTAGATGATGGCAAAAGAGAGCAAGATCATACGTATGATGAAGAGAAGAGACTAAGAAAGCGCCAGAAATGCTGGGCAAATGAATACACTGGGCTTAAGTATAAATCATGAAAGGCTGTGATGTGTGCACTTTCTGCACTGAGTATTCAGAGAAATACAAAAGTGCTCTGGGTACTTCATTCATACATGTAAATCATCCATGGAATCACACAATGCAAGTTCCATATATATAATGGCAGAGGGATACATGAAATCAAAATAGAAAGTTGGTCCCTCAGAAGCAGAACAAATTGTAGCATCTTTGAACAAGATGGTCTAGAAGAAGCTTGAACATGAACTTGTCGTGAGTCTTGTTGGTGAAATACAGTTGTTATTGTTTTGAGTTGATGCTATTAAATAATAAATGTTGAATTAGAAACTGAACTGGCATCTGTTTGATTTTAACAGGATCAGTCAACAATTTATTATGGTGATCCTGTTGGTTAGTGAGAAAAAAAATCCTAATTTCAAGCCCTGTACTACATAATTTATTCTTTGTTCATTGTTCTGTTCTTGTTAAATACTACATGCATGTATCGAAAAAGAATTAATATAGCAATAAAAATACATCGATCATAAACATTATTTTTTTTATATTGAAATTCACACGTAGACTTTTAGCATATGAATTTATGAAGTTAACTATATGGTAACACTTACTTATCCTGTTTATAAATTATAAAGTTAGCTATGACAATACTTACTCTGTAAATTTATTTACAACCCCAAACCCCAAACAGTGTCATCCATGACAGAAATAATAAATGGATCAATTCAATAAACAGAATGATGCAGCAGATGCGTTAAGATGAACAGAGGATGAGAATTCTGACCATGGCACTTTTGGCGTTGTGTGCAGGTTTGATAAACAGTGATATTGATAAAGCAACATGGAATATGAACCATGACAATAACAACATTTGGAAAACACATATAACTTATTAAGAGAAAAGACAATAAAAAACCTTATTCATCCAAGTTATTAACACAGACCAACAATTTAACAGTAGTACATATTGTACTACAGTGAAAGCTGGATGAGAAAATCTCTCATTATGACACTGTTGGTATAGTGCAGATTTTTACAGAAGATAAATAATGCAAACCTTTGAATGGACTATGGCAATGATTGCTGATCCTTTTAAGACAGAATGGTTAATCATAATAGGGATTTAGGTGACTATGGTAGTACAGTGTTTATTTGTGACATGTACTTGAGTTTGGTTTGGTTCACTTCTACTCTGTCCCCCCCCCCCCCCCCCACCTTCCCAACATTGGCATGCTCACAGATAAGAGCATATAAAAATGTACAATTATAAATGAGATCCATGTATATTAATGAGGTGATCTTGCATCTGATTGGCTGATCTTGTCAACACTTTAGTGTCTATTTCTGATCAGATTTTTATTAAATTTGGTAAACAGGCTTATATCATCAAGATATCAAATGACTTTTATTATGAGTCAGATGTATGTATATTTATGAGGTGATCTTGCTTCTGATTGGCAGGGTTTTTTTTTCACTCCAGAGTCTGTATTATTGATAGGCATTTGATCAAACTTGTTAAATTGTCTTACACCATCAATATACATATTTTTGAGGTAATCTTGTATCTTATTGGCTGAGCTTGTTACCACTCTGCAGTCAACTGCTATGAACAACCACCTGTCTTGAGAAACCAGATTCTTAATGCATGGATTTATTAATTTTACAGTATTATGACCTGTCTTGAGAGACCGTGATTTTTTTGCAAAATGGGTGGTCTTTCAAGACAGGTTCTACTGTATCATTATTGTCTTAGACAAGTTCTGTAATACGTGAGATCTGTGCATTTTAATGAGATTATCTTGCATCTGGTTGGCAGCGTCTGTTATCTTTCTAGATTCTGAGACTTTATTTCTCGTCCAGTTTTGATACAACTTGGTAAATATGATTATATCATCAATTTTGATTATGAAAAAGAAACTGTGCATATCAATTATATACATATATTTGGAATTGAATTTGATCAGACTATAGTAAAATAGGTAAACTCAAAATGATATGAAGTTTGGAAGATAATTTACATGGGTTAAATTCTTACAACACTACATAAGCCTCATCTTAGTGAAATGGTCAACTGACAAAATTATGTAAGCCAGGCGAGTGATATTAGGCCAATTTGGGCCTTTTGTTTTATTGTTTTTAAAAACCCTTTGAGTTTATCTTTCTTTGGCTACAATCAGTGTTTCCCCTAGAGGTGTAGGATTTAGAGCTAAAAAAATCTCTTGGTGTTAGAACTGGGGGTCAAATTACTTTTTAAAAAATGCATGGCAACAAAAAGTGTGCATCAGATTTTTGGGACATGTGTCTCTAATGCACAAATGTGCATAAAGGGAAACACTGACAAGGCATTACAGATGCCAGCACAAATTTAAACTAACAAAGGATTTGTTTTTATTTTGTTACCTGGCCACAAGGGCTAGTGAGCTTTGTGGTCTGGTCCTGTATCTACCATATGTCCATGATTGTGCAGTCCATTGTCCATCTGTCAACATTTGCTTGTGACCACTCTGGAGTCCTTTTTTCTGATTCAGTTTTGATCAAACTTGGAATATTGGCTTATATCATTAAGATCTTGTATGATTTTGATAATGAGCAAGATTCATGCATAATAATGAGGTGATCTTGCATCAGATTGGCTCTATTTGTTACCACTCTGGATGACATATTTCTTATCTGATTTTAATCAATTTTGGTATAAGGGCTTATATCATCAAGATCTTGAACTAGTTTTATAATGAGTGAGATCCACACATATTTTGATTCTAAGAAGTTATTAGAAATTTACATAAAATCACATCCATCTGCCTAACCACACCCCGAGGGGCACGATTAGAACTCAGAAAGTGGGCACAATCTACACCTACAGAGCTATCATTTACCCAAGTTTCTTGCTGTAATGGTTTTGGAGGGATTTAAGGACATTCCACACATACATACTTACAGACACAATATTCTTAAAAGTGGGGGGTGGGATAATAATCACCATTTACACAAAGTCAGTAAATATTATTCTGGGATATTTGTTGAGATAAATGCCTTATACACTTTAATCTTGCATTTAGAGAAAAAGTGCAAGTTAAGTAGAATTCTTTTACAACCGTGAGTTCATGCTAATTGCATTATCAATAATAGTGAGCTTAGCTTCAGATCAATTACCATATATACTCGCGTATAATCCGGGTCCAAATGCAAACAACATAGACCCTGATCTGCTGTTGGATAATACGCACATTATGTGGTAGCAGATCTGGGTCTATGCAGTCTGCAGTTGGTATCGACTTATACGCGCATATACATGGTGAGTCTACTTCTCATCTTGAAATTTGCGTGATATGTTACCTAACTTTATATATAATTATAGAGAAGAAAGTCAATAATTCATTTAGTGTTTTACTTCAAATTTGTTTAAGGTAAAGCAAAGAGATGTTATTTGTGCAACCCTAATTCCATCCATGTATGTTAAACATGTGTAAGGCTACTTTTGTCTGTTATTTATTGAAAATTTTTTGAGAATATTAGACATACAGTGTAGTTTAAGATTTAACACATCAAATAAATATAAAATAAATGCATCACACACATTTTTTAATCAGCCCTGTTACTCTCTCTTTTCCAAGGTGACAGTCGGGATATATTTGTTAGTAAACATAAAACACATGATCACAAAAGCGACCATTTGTAAAATAGGTAAAATTGAAATGATAAAGAGGTTTGGAGATAATTTATGTAGGGTTGTGTTCTTAATACTAACTTAGCCTGCTTATTGAAATGGTCAGCTGTAAAGTTAAGTCAGGTGAGCACTGTCAGGCACTTGGGTCTCTTGTTTAAAATTGTAACATCTTTTTACACTCTTTCTTTAGATGATAAATGGATTTCTGTGTTTTACATTCTATGTGTATAACATGTATCAATTTAACATTGGGTATTAATCAGTTGATAAAACAGTAAATATTTCTGCCACCACCTTTGTGTTAGCATTCAGAGTTGCAATGGTCTGCTAATCAGTGTGATTAAAGGCTTTCATATGTGTAGATCATTAGGTAATACACCTAGTACATGTAAGTTTGTCTAACCTGACCAGCATGGTTCACTGATGATTACGTGTAGATATCAAAGTAACTTGTACCACAGTATCAATAGTACATATTCAGATAGTCATAACTGAATGATATTTCATCCAATTTTTTAACAATTTTAACACCATTTCCATTTATTTATATTTTTTGGTATTTATTGCAAGCTACAATATTTTAATTTAATCCATTGGATTTGATAAAAGAATGCTTTTTTGATTCTGTGTGGACAGTGTTTATCTGCTATCTGGCAATTTGTCAATTGACCTTCAGATTGTATAGTATACTCGTAGATTCATACCTGTCAGCAATTTTACCTGTATAGCACACCTGTGTTTGTATGAATCATGGTTTATAAATAGACTGAGCTTAGGTTTTATGAAATCTCTCCCAATCCTTGCTGTCATTTATTAGTACAGGCAATATTGCATGTAATGCAAGTGTTGTACTTACTTCCTGCTTGCCTTTCACAAGGAATAGAATTATTAACATGGGTATGTAATTTTTATTTATAAGAAATTATTTTAATTAATTCTTTGTATGTAATACAGAAATAATTTAGGAACGATGCAAGTGTAATATTTCCTACATTTTTGTAATCTTTTTATACCCTGCCTCTGTGAATTGCACACAATCTCATTAGCACAACTTGTTCCCCAGCTTTTAGCTCTATTAGTCATAGACCAGAAGAGCTTATGGGATGGTTTTACATCCATCATCCATTCATCAATTATAACAAGTTATCGCTACTCCTAAACTGCTTGGAGGATTGCCATGAAACTTTACATGCACACATTCATCCCATGGTCTAGTTGGTCCTAAAATGAAAATGCTGCCAATCTGATATCTAACATGGCCACCACATTGGCCATCTTGAAAATCTTGTCATCACCACTCTTCCTGAATGTATGTTCATATCAACATGGAGTTTTCATTGAAAAACTTATTATACTGTCTGGTTTGTTCAAAAAGAAATTGGTGCAGATCTGATGTTTAATATAGCTGCCACATTGGCCATCTTGAAAATCTTGTTATCACTATGCCTCCTGAATGGATGGTCATATCAACATGGGTTTTCACTAAAAGACTTTTTATGATATCTAGTTGGTCCTAAATGAAAATGGTGCTGATTTGATGTCCAATATGGCCACCATGGCAGCCATCTTGAAAATCTTGTTATCACTACTCCAACATGAATGATCATATCAATATAGGGTTTTCAGTAAAAGACTTCTTATGATGTCTAGTTGGTCCTAAATGAAAATTGTGCCAATCTGATGACCAGTATGACTCCCGTGGCAGCCATCATGAAAATCTTGTTATTGCTACTCCTCCTACATGGATGGTCATATCAGCATGGGGTTTTCACTATAAGATTTCATATGATGTCTAGCTGGTCCTAAATAAAAATGATGCCAATCTGATATCCAATATGTCGACCATGGCAGCCATCTTAAAAATCTTGTTATCACAACTCCATCAGAAGAGAAAGTCATATTGACGTGGGGTTTTCACTAAAAGACTTCTTATAATCTCCAGTTCATCTTGATTGGAAATTTGGCCGCCACACAACAGCCATCTTGAAAATCTTGTTATGGCAACTCCTGAATGGATGGTCATATCAACATGAGGATTTCACTAAAAGACTTCTTATGATGTCTAGTTCGTCCAATATGGCCACCACAGTGGCCATCTTGAACTCTTGTTATGGCTACTCTTCCTAATTGGAAAGAGTTTTCACCAAAAGACTTCTTATGATTGTTACGACTCTATGGTCTAAGAAAAATGTAACAGAAAGAAAGTGAAACCAACAAATCAAGTAAAAATCAACAAGCAATTTATTACTAGATAATTAAAATGAAAAATCAAAAGTCACTTACAGTAATGTGTTTTGAAATCCTAATAATCCAATAAGAATGATTGTTCTAACCACAAGTCCTAAATATAGAATGTTCCGAATTCACGGCTGTGTCCTTGAATGTTATGATGTGCTAATGGTCTCCAAAGTCCTGATGTACTAGAAATCTTGATGTGCTGATGTCAAAATGAAGTATTCCAAAATCTCTGAATAAGTTCACTTAAATTCCAAAATCATCAATTAAAAATCCAAAATCCAAAAGTTTGTGAGCACTGTTATAATCCAATGAATATTTAAAATAATTCCTCTCTTAGAATTTGTAATGAATTTTCACAACTGTAATAGCTCTTTACAAGACTGATGGTAATGTCAAAACTGAATAAATGTCCACCAAACATGGCATATATAAAGATTGGTCACATGACAGAATGTTCTAGAACATGAGTCATCTTAATGGAATTCTACTTGTAAACAAAAATCAACCTTGACCTTCAAATTGAGAAAACATATTGATCAAAACAACCTAATTCAAGGACACTAGTTAAACATGTTTTTCCTGATAACATTAAGATTTAAGCAAATATTAAAGTGAAGAAACATTTATAATTTCCTAAAATATTTATAATATTATATAAACATCATACATAACACCTCCCCTCATAAAGAAAAAGAAAGATTTATATAATAAAGCTTTCTTTTGAATATACATCTAATACTATAATAACCAAAATTACATAAGAACATGTTTTATGATACTGGACTTAATTACATCAAGCAATATTACATTTCTAGGCACGTGAGAGTGCATCTGCAATCACATTGTCTTTTCCCCTAATGTTTTTGATGTCAATGTTATATTCCTGCAATATCAAACTCCATCTCAACAATCTCCGATTTTTATCTTTCATTTTGTTGATGAAAGTAAGGGGATTGTGATCACTGTACACAATAATTGGAGAAAGAGATGAGGTGACATACACTTCAAAATGCTGTAAAGCCAATATCAAAGCCAAACATTCCTTCTCAATTGTGGAATAATTTTTCTGGTGCTTGTTTAGTTTTTTAGAAAAATAACACACAGGGTGATCCACACCACTTTTGTCTTCCTGAATCAATACTCCACCAACCCCTACGTCACTTGCATCAACAGATAATTTAAATGATTGGCTAAAATTTGGTGCAGAAAGAACTGGTGCATTCTTAAGCATGGCCTTTAACTTGTCAAAAGATTCCTGACACTTGTCAGACCAATGAAATTTGGTTTTCTTACTCAATAAACTTGTCAAAGGTTCAGCAATTTTGGAAAAATTGGAACAAAATTTCCGATAATATCCAGCCATACCTAGAAATCGCATCAGTTGCTTTCTACAAATTGGAACTTGAAATTCAGAGATAGCTTTGACCTTAGCTTCCATAGGTTTAACTTGACCTTGTCCCACAATATGTCCTAAAAATGTGACACAAGCATGGCAAAACTCACTTTTGCTCAAATTAATTGTCAGATTCGCATCATTGAGTTGATCGAAGAATTTTCGAATGGTTTCCAAATGATCTTCCCAGGTGTTGTTGTAGATAATGACGTCATCGATATAAGCGTCACAATTATCAAGACCAAATGATACCATGTTCATCAGACGTTGAAACGTTGCAGGCAAATTTTTCATTCCAAACGGCATGACTTTATATTGATAAAGTCCATCTGGAGTTACAAATGTTGAAATTTCTTTTGCCCTTTCCGTCAGTGGAATTTGCCAGAATCCTTTTTAAAGGTCAAACTTGGTGACATATTCCGCATTTCCAATTTTATCAATGCAATCGTCCATTCTTGGGATTGGAAATGAATCAGTTTTGGTGACACTGTTGACTTTTCTATAGTCAGTACACATACGGAATGTATTATCTGGCTTGGGAACAAGAATACATGGTGAACTCCAGTTACTTTTACTTGGTTCTATGAAATCATTCTCCAGTAGATACTGAATTTCTTTCTTCAGATAGTTCTGTTTGAGAGGATTCATCCTATAAGGATGCTGTTTCACAGGTGCAGAATCTACAATGTCAACGTCATGATAAATTTTACTTGTTCATGTTGGAACATCAGGAAACAAGTGCTCATATTCATGTAATAGCTGTTTTAGTTCATTTCTTTCCTGTTGTTGTAGATGTGAAAGTTTCTGGTCTAGGTTGTTCAATATTTCTGAATTCCGAAGATTGGTTATACCAGAGTCACTATAGTCTGATCGTACTCCATCGTTGATATCTTCACTGTGTGGGACAGGTACAACTAAATTAACAGAATAATTAGCTGAGCTATCTCTGTCAAAATATTCCTTTAACATATTTATATGACAAAGTTGTTTCTGTTTCCGTCTCCCAGGAGTGTTAATGATATAATTTAAGTCATTTACTTTCTTTGCAACGGTATAAGGACCATAAAATTTAGCCTGAAGAGGATTCTGAGGTATGGGAAAGAGAGCCAGAACTTTGTCACCAGATTTAAAACTCCTTTCCTGTGAATTTCTGTCATACCTTAATTTCATTTTTGACTGGGTAGTGTGAAGATTAGTTCTTGCTACTTCACAGGCCTTTTGACAACTTTTATTTGAAATCAGAAACATAATCAAGAAGATTAATCTTTGAATCTTCATTTGAAAGAAGTTTCTCTTTCAATAATTTCAATGGTCCACGGACAGTATGACCAAAAACTAGTTCAAAGGGACTAAAACCCAACGACTCTTGAACTGATTCCCTAACAGCAAACAACAACAAATGAACACCCTCATCCCAATCCTTTTCTGTATCAAAGCAATATGATCGAATCATATTCTTCAAAGTTTGATGAAATCTTTCCAAAGCACCTTGACTTTCAGGGTGATAGGCAGAAGATTTAAACTGTTGGATGCCTAGTTCATGCATAACTTGTTGGAAAATTCCAGACATAAAATTTGACCCTTGATCTGACTGGACAGATTTGGGAAGGCCAACAAGTGTAAAAAACTTCACCAAAGCTTTCACAATAGTTTTAGTTTTTATATTTCTCAGAGGAATTGCCTCTGGAAATCTTGTAGATGCACACATGATGGTCAACAAGTATTGGTTGCCTGACTTGGTTTTAGGTAAAGGACCAACACAGTCTACTATTATTCTACTAAATGGTTCATCAAATGCAGGAATAGGTTGCAGATGAGCCTTAGGTATCTTCTGATTGGGTTTTTCCTACCATTTGACAAGTGTGACAAGATCTGCAGTATTTAAAAAACATCACTTTTGAGTTTCGGCCAATAAAAATGATTCAAGATCTTGTGATAAGTCTTACGGACTCCTAAATGACCAGCCAAAGGAGTTTCATGGGCTAAATTAAGAATTTCCTGTCTATATGACTTAGGAACAACAATTTGATAGCTCACTGACCACTCATCACCAGCGGGGTACATCAGGTGGTCTCCATTTCCTCATAAGGACCCCATTTTTCACAAAAGTAACACACTGGAACTTGTGTGGCTTCAGTTTCACTAATAGCCCTCTGAAACAAACAAGATATCTCCGGATCTTGCTCCTGTTCAGCGACAAAGGGATTGTCGTTTGTCATCCTGATTAGAACAAAGAGAATGAGTTGCCAAAAGAGGATCACTGTGATCAATACCATTTGATTGATCAATACCTGAGGAAAAAGTGACCTCATCAAAAGACTGACCAATACATGTGTCAGCTAAAGGAATAATATCCTGATCAACATCACTCTCAAGAGCTCTTTTTGCCATAGCTCTAGTAACTGCACAAGCAGGGTACAAATCAGGGATTTCAGTTTCGACAGGATCAACTTTCTGATCCAAACAAGGCTTGTCAGTTACAAGTGGATTAACCACAACCTTATCTCCAGCTAGGTCATTGCCTAGTAATAAATGAACACCCTCTGTGGGTAAAGAAGTCACTGCCCCAACAGTCACAGGTCCAGAAGACTAAGTCTGATGCCAAATTTACACAATGAAGAGGAACATTTACAAAGCCGCACTCTACTCCCCTGAACAAGAACACTTTCACTTGAAGAAGACTCCTCAGACAAAGGCAAAGTACCTGATAATAAAAGACTCTGAGAAGCTCCAGTGTCCCTTAATATTTTAATTGGATAGGTTTGGCAGAATCACCAATAAGTGATATAGCACCTTCTGACATGAATGGTTCATAAGCCTCCAAAATAGAATCAGACTGGGGTTTGTTTGACCCAACAAATGTATTGCTTTCAATACAAGACCGTGACCTTGACCTCGTAGAAATAAGAGCATTTGGAAAAGCTCTGTCTTTTCTCTGTTGCTTATTTTTCAACTTGAGCAATCAGAAATAACGTGCCCTTTCTTTTTACAATAAGTGCACGTAGGAAGAGATAAGGATTTCTGAATCAGTCTTATCAGATGTTTGATTCCTAACAGTTGTGCTGTTGTGAAATTTGGAAGTACTCGAATGAGATTGAAATGTTTTTTTACCAGAAAACTGCTGAGAGGACGACTTATTGCCAAATGAAAATTTTGTGAGTCAAGGAATAATCATCAGTCATACGAGCAGCATTTTCCAAAGTTTCCACATTCTGCTCGTCAAGATAGGTTTTAACATCACTATGGATGCACCTCTTGAACTCTTCAATTAATACGAGCTGTCGGAGGTTATCATGACCTTGATCAACTTTCTTGGCTGAGCACCACCTATCAAATAGTTGTTCTTTATCCCTTGCAAATTCGACATGAGTTTGTCCAGTTTCTTTTCTACAATTCCTAAACCTTTTGTCGATATGCCTCTGGTACCAACTCATAAGCTTTCAAGATGTACTCCTTAACCACATCATAATCAGTGCTTTGTTGTACTGTACTGACAGTGAAGTGTAGACTTCACGAGCTTTGCCAATAAGTACACTTTGTAATAACAAAGTCCAATGCTCTCTGGGCCATTTCAAGTTTTCAGCTATTTTCTCGAAATGAAGAAAGTATTTATCTACTTCTTTTTCCTGAAAAGGGGGTACTAACCTAATATATCTAGTAACATCAAAACCTGAACTTGTGTTTTAAAGGAGTGGAGTGTGCTCTGTTTGCCAGTTCTAATTCTCTTAACTTAAATTGCATTTCCCCTTTCTTCTCTTTGCATCTGCATTTGTATCTCTTTCTCTCTCTCTCTCTCCATCTTCTCTTCTTCTCCTCTCTCTGCCTCTCTTCCTCTCTGCATTTGTATCTGCCTCTCTTCTTTCTCTCTCTCCATCTGTATCTGCCTCTCTTCTTTCTGCTCTCTCTCTCTCATCTGCATTTATCTGCCTCTCTTCTTTACTCTCTCTCCATCTGTATCTGCCTCTCTTCTTTCTCTCTCTCTCTCTGAATCTGAAGCTTTGCTAGCTCTAAATCCATTCTGGTACTTTAACTCTAATTCCCTTAATTTGCCTGTCAGAACCAAGATACAGGCTTTCTCTTCAAACTTAAAGCACTGCTATTCAAAAATTCCCCTTTCCTACTAAATACTGAATCAAAATAATCTTTATCTCCTGTTTTGTCAATGATACTTTTGCCTCAGATAGACTGTATTTTTCTGGCAAGCTCGAGCAACTCTCCTTTCTCATGCACTCTGACCCCTCCTGGGTAGGTTTTGAAATGAAATTCTGAACATTAGATGCCATAGTAAAATGCTTGTTGGTTTAACACACAAAAAAATTTTCTCTATTAAATAATCTTCGCAAAGACAACAAAAAAAATTCAAGAGACAAAATCAATATGAATTTCAAAGATAAATTTTAATATCTCTAATATGCTTTAAAAGAAATTCAATCCCCGGAACGAGCCCCCAATTTCTGTTACGACTCTTATGAGTGAAACCAACAAATCAAGTAAAAATCAACAAGCAATTTATTACTAGATAATTAAAATGATAAAATCAAAAAGTCACTTACAGTAATGTGTTTTGAAATCCTAATAATCCAATAAGAATGATTGTTCTACATCACAAGTCCTAAATATAGAATGTTCCGAATCACGGCTGTGTCCTTGAATGTTATTATGTGCTAATGGTCCTCCAAAGTCCTGATGTACTAGAAATCTTGATGTGCTGATGTCAAAATGAAGTATTCCAAAAATCTCTGAATAAGTTCACTTAAATTCCAAAATCATCAATTAAAAATCCAAAATCCAAAAGTTTATGAGCACAGTTTTTAATCCAATGAATATTTAAAATAATTCCTCTACTCTAGAATTTTGCGCAGTGCATTTTCACACTGTAATAGCTCTTTACCAGACGTGATGGTATGTCAAAACTGAATAAATGTCCACCAAACATGGTAATATATAAAGATTGGTCCACATGACAGAATATTGAAACAAAAAATTCAATGATTCTTGAAAAATTTATCAAAGAGTAAAACATATTGATCAAATACAACATAATTCAAGGACACCTTGTTAAACAGGTTTTTCTATGATTAACATTAAGATTAAGCAAATATTAAAGTTGAAGAAACACTTTATAATTTCTAAAATATTATTATATTATATAAACATCATACAAAACAACCTCCCTCATAAAGATACAAGAAAGGATTTATATAATATAAGCTTTCTTTTGAATATACATTAAATACTATAATAACCAAAATTTACATAAGAACATGTTTTATGATACTGGACTTAATTACTTCAAGCAAATATTACATTTCTAGGCAGGCACGTGAGAGTGCATCTGCAATCACATTTGTCATTTTCCCATGATGGTGTTTGATGTCAATGTTATATATCCTGCAATTTCAAACTTTTTCTCATACAATCTCCGATTTGTATCTTTCATTTTGTTGATGAAAGTAAGGGGATTGTGATCACTGTACACAATAATTGGAGAAAGAGCTGAGGTAACATACACTTCAAAATGCTGTAAAGCCAATATCAAAGCCAAACATTCCTTCTCAATTGTGGAATAATTTTTCTGGTGCTTGTTTAGTTTTTTAGAAAAATAACACACAGGTGATCCACACGACTTTTGACTTCCTGAATCAATACTCCACCAACCCCTACATCACTTGCATCAACAGATAATATAAATGATTGGCTAAAATTTGGTGCAGAAAGAACTGGTGCATTCTTATGCATGGCCTTTAACTTGTCAAAAGATTCCTGACACTTGTCAGACCAATGAAATTTGGTTTTCTTACTCAATAAACTTGTCAAAGGTTCAGCAATTTTGGAAAAATTGGAACAAAATTTCCGATAATATCCAGCCATACCTAGAAATCGCATCAGTTGCTTTTTTACAAATTGGAACTTGAAATTCAGAGATAGCTTTGACCTTAGCTTCTATAGGTTTGGTTTAACTTGACCTTTGTCCCACAATATGTCCTAAAAATGTACACAAGCATGGCAAAACTCATCTTTTGCTCAAATTAATTGTCAGATTCGGCACCTCGCTGAGTCGATCAAAGAATTTTCGAATGGTTTCCAAATGATCTTCCCAGGTGTTGTTGTTGATAATGACGTCATCGATATAAGCAGTCACAATTATCAAAGACCAAATGTTATCATGTTCATCAGACGTTGAAACGTTGCAGGCGAATTTTTCATTCCAAACCGGCATGACTTTATATTGATAAAGTCCCATCTGGAGTTGCAAATGCTGAAATTTCTTTTGCCCTTTCCGTCAGTGGAATTTGCCAGAATCCTTTTAAAAGGTCAAACTTGGTGACATATTCCGCATTTCCAATTTTATCAATGCAATCGTCATTCTTGGGATTGGAAATGAATCAGTTTTGGTGGTCACTGTTGACTTTTCTATAGTCAGTACACTTACGGAATGTATTATCTGATCTGGCTTGGGAACAAGAATACATGGTGAACTCCAGTTACTTTTACTTGGTTCTATGAAATCATTCTCCAGTTAATACTGAATTTCTTTCTTCAGATAGTCTGTTTGAGAGGATTCATCCTATAAGGATGCTGTTTCACAGGCGCAGAATCTACAATGTCAACGTCATGATAAATTTTACTTGTTCGTGTTGGAACATCAGGAAACAAGTGCTCATAGTCATGTAATTGCTGTTTTAGTTCATTTCTTTCCTGTTGTTGTAGATGTGAAAGTTTCTGGTCTAGGTTGTTCAATATTTCTGAATTCCGAAGATTGGTTTACCAGAGTCACTATAGTCTGATTGTACTTCCATCGTTGATTTCTTCACTGTGTGGGACTGGTAACAACTAAATTAACAGAATAATTAGCTGGGCTATCTCTGTCAAAATATTCCTTTAACATATTTATATGACAAAGTTGTTTCTGTTTCCGTCTCCCAGGAGTTAGTGTTAAGTTAATGATATAATTAAGTCATTTAACTTTCTTTTCAACGGTATAAGGACCATAAAATATAGCCTGAGAGGATTCTCGAGGTATGGGAAAGAGAGCCAGAACCTTTGTCACCAGGTTTATAAACTCCTATTCCTGTAAATTTCTGTCATCAACCTTAATTCATTTTATGTACTGAGTAGTGTGAAGATTAGTTCTTTGCACCTTCACAGGCCTTTGACAACTTGTATTTGAATCAGAAAAATAATCAAGAAGATTAATCTTTGAATCTTCATTTGAAAGAAGTTTCTCTTTCAATATATTTCAATGGTCCACGGACAGTGATGACAAAAACTAGTTCAAAGGGACTAAAACCCAACGACTCTTGAACTGATTCCCTAACAGCAAACAACAACAAATGAACACCCTCATCCCAATCCTTTTCTGTATCAAAGCAATATGATCGAATTCATATATTCTTCAAGTTTGATGAAATCTTCCAAAGCACCTTGACTTTCAG